>JAWPHD010000040.1:0-577500 GCA_037043455.1 Cyrtodaria siliqua
ATCTCCCTGCTGCAGTAGATTTACCTGATGTTATCTCCCTGCTTCATGAGTTTTAACCGATGTTATCTCCCTGCTTCAGATGCTTTAACTGATGTTATCTCCCTGCTTCAGGAGCTTAACTGATGTTATCTCTCTGCTTCAGAAGATTTAACGGATGTTATCTCTGCTTTATGAATTTTAACTGATGTTTTTCTCCCTGCGTCAGAAGCTTTAACTGATGTTATCTCCCAGCTTCAGACGCTTGAACTGATGTTATCTCCCTGCTGCAGTAGATTTACCTGATGTTATCTCCCTGCTTCATGAGTTTTAACCGATGTTATCTCCTGCTTCAGATGCTTTAACTGATGTTATCTCCCCTGCTTCAGGAGCTTAACTGATGTTATTTCCATGCTTCAGGAGCTTTAACTGATGTTATCCCCTTGCTTCAGGAGCTTTAACTGATGTTAACTCCGTTTCAGGAACTTTAACTGATGTTATCTCTCTACTTCAAAGCTTTACCTGATATTATCTCCCTGCTTCTGTAGGTTTACCTGATGTTATCTCCTTGCTTCAGGAGCGTTAACAGATGTTATCTCTGCCTCAGTAGCTTTTACTGATGTTATCTCTGCTTCAGGAGCTTTAACTGATGTTATCTCCCTGCTTCAGGAGCTTTAACATATGTTATCTCTGCCTCAGGAGCTTTTACTGATGTTATCTCTTCTTCAGGAGCGTTAACAGATGTTATCTCTGCCTCAGGAGCTTCTACTGATGTTATCTCTGCCTCAGGAGCTTTAATGATGTTATCTCTGCTTCAGGAGCGTTAACAGATGTTATCTCTGCTTCAGGAGCTTTTACTGATGTTATCTCTGCATCAGGAGCTTCTACTGATGTTATCTCTGCCTCAGGAGCTTTTAATGATGTTATCTCTGCCTCAGGAGCTTCTACTGATGTTATCTCTGCCTCAGGAGCTTTTAATGATGTTATCTCTGCTTCAGGAGCGTTAACAGATGTATCTCTGCCTCAGGAGCTTTACTGATGTTATCTCTGCTTCAGGAGCTTTTACTGATGTTATCTCTGCATCAGGAGGTTTAACTGATGTTATCTCAGCTTCAGGAGCTTTAACTGATGTTATCTCTGCCTCAGGAGCTTTAACAGATGTTATCTCTGCCTCAGGAGCTTTAACTGATGTTATCTCTGCCTCAGGAGCTTTAACAGATGTTATCTCTGCCTCAGGAGCTTTAACAGATGTTATATCTGCCTCAGGAGCTTTAACAGATGTTATATCTGCCTCAGGAGCTTTAACGGATGTTATCTCTGCTTCAGGAGCTTTAACATGTTATCTCTGCTTCAGGAGCTTTAACTGATGTTATCTCTGCCTCAGGAGCTCTAACTGATGTTATCTCCCTGCTTCAGGAGCTTTAACTGATGTTATCTCCCTGCTTCAGAAGCTTTAACTGATGTTATCTCTGCCTCAGTAGCTTTAACAGATGTTATATCTGCCTCAGGAGCTTTAACAGATGTTATCTCTGCCTCAGGAGCTTTAACGGATGTTATCTCTGCTTCAGGAGCTTTAACAGATGTTATCTCTGCCTCAGGAGCTCTAACTGATGTTATCTCTGCTTCAGGAGCTCTAACTGATGTTATCTCCCTGCTTCAGGAGCTTTAACTGATGTTATCTCCCTGCTTCAGAAGCTTTAACTGATGTTATCTCTGCCTCAGTAGCTTTAACAGATGTTATATCTGCCTCAGGAGCTTTAACAGATGTTATCTCTGCCTCAGTAGCTTTAACAGATGTTATATCTGCCTCAGGAGCTTTAACAGATGTTATCTCTGCCTCAGGAGCTTTAACGGATGTTATCTCTGCTTCAGGAGCTTTAACTGATGTTATCTCTGCCTCAGGAGCTCTAACTGATGTTATCTCCCTGCTTCAGGAGCTTTAACTGATGTTATCTCCCTGCTTCAGAAGCTTTAACTGATGTTATCTCTGCCTCAGTAGCTTTAACAGATGTTATATCTGCCTCAGGAGCTTTAACAGATGTTATCTCTGCCTCAGGAGCTTTAACGGATGTTATATCTGCCTCAGGAGCTTTAACAGATGTTATCTCTGCCTCAGGAGCTTTAACAGATGTTATCTCTGCCTCAGGAGCGTTAACTGATGTTATCTCTGCCTCAGGAGCTTTAACGGATGTTATCTCTGCTTCAGGAGCTTTAACTGATGTTATCTCTGCCTCAGATGCTTTAACTGATGTTATCTCCCTGCTTCAGGAGCTTTAACTGATGTTATCTCCCTGCTTCAGAAGCTTTAACTGATGTTATCTCTGCCTCAGGAGCTCTAACTGATGTTATCTCCCTGCTTCAGGAGCTTTAACTGATGTTATCTCCCTGCTTCAGAAGCTTTAACTGATGTTATCTCTGCCTCAGGAGCTTTAACAGATGTTATCTCTGCCTCAGGAGCTTTAACAGATGTTATCTCTGCTTCAGAAGCTTCAACTGATGTTATCTCTGCCTCAGGAGCTTTAACAGATGTTATCTCTGCCTCAGGAGCTTTAACAGATGTTATCTCTGCTTCAGAAGCTTCAACTGATGTTATCTCTGCCTCAGGAGCTTTAACAGATGTTATCTCTGCCTCAGGAGCTTTAACAGATGTTATCTCTGCCTCAGTAGCTTTAACAGATGTTATCTCTGCCTCAGGAGCTTTACCTGATGTTATCTCCCTGCTTCAGGAGCTTTAACTGATGCTTTAGGACCTTAACAATAAGCATTGTTAATTCATGTTTTGATCACATGCAAGACAATTATTTGTTAATAGTATTCAATTTTATACTCGTACATGTATTAGTTTGTCTATTTTGGTGAGGTTGCAGGCTTGAGCCATTCTCACCACCCTAACATCGTTTACGGCATCCAGTTTGAATAGTTTTTTCTGAGACTTATTTTAGTATTAAATAGATTTTATGGTCCTTAAAGTGCTACTATTGAAAAGAAGCTTGCGATTGTTTTTCAGGTTAATCTGATCGAGCTCAAGGTCGCTGTTTCTATTAATAACATTTTAGTTTTCGCTCATTACTCCAGTATCGCAGTCTAGCTCATTTCTCTCTTATTGGAGATTTACAATACATAGAGGAACATCTGCCTCTGCCGGCTGCGATCTTGTTTGTTTGTTGTTTAATCTTTTAAATATAATGTTTATCTCAAAAAAAAAGAAATCAAAATGAAATAGATTAGAAAAAAAAGTTATTATTGAGTAGCATTCCATTAATACAATGTACCGGTATGTTTTATTCACCAGCAATCAGAGGGAAATAAAGAAGAAAAGATGGAATATTGCAGCATTTGGCTATGGATGTAAACGATGGTGTATATGTGAGGTGCCTGGCCAGGTCCCATGTCCAGGCTATACACCATTACCTAACCACATGAGAGGCAAATACAAAAATGCACCCGCTGAAGACTCGTAGCGTACTGTCTCTGCTTTGTGGTTATTGACATTTGAGTGATTACCGAGTGCTTTTAGGAGGGATATTCTGTGGGCAGTACATTGGTAGTAGTCAGATGAGATACATTATTAATGCCAGCTGATTATTGTATCTTCTTGCTCAACTGTGGACCGTACAGAAGAAGATACACGAATGTGATCACAGACTAGCTTAGTGTGCTACTACTGTAAGATTTATTTGTGGGCATATAAAGGTGCTACAGCACCAAAAAAATGCATATTTGTTATGCCCTTCAAAAACCATTTACTAAAGTTATCGCAGAAACCAAATCATCCGATACCTTACTGACTTACAAATTCATTTTTGAATTGGATTATATTCGCACCATCAGCTAAGGTCATATGACAACTTTTCAGACCGCAGGAGCCTCTCCGGGCAATTTTCTGGAACTAATATCCCACTGATCCAAAACCTTTTACTCAAGTAATGGAGACATTCTTTTCAGTAATCAATGACAATCACTATTTAAGGAATGCATGGATAGCTCACCCAAGATGTTAGTTAAACAATGTTATATGTACAAATCAAAATTTGTGTGAATCTGAAACCATTTACTAAAGTTATTGAAGATACAGAGTCAACTTGTAAAATCTTACGGATCCAAAACCGTTTACTCCAGATACCGAGACATCAAAGACAACACTTTATAGGGCATGCATTGCCAACTCTCAATACAGCCTTTTCAATCAGAACCGTTTGTGTAAAGAGCCTTGGTTTAAATCAACACAGTTGTATCTTTGGTTGGAATATCTGCACAGCATACCAAACACACATTCTTATAATCTCTCAATCAGTTACTTACAATCACATTGATACTATCCAATGACATGGAACTGCTTATGATGAATATGGTGACTGTATGTAAATGATGTATGTATTGGGTGTAATGTCATTTTGAACAGCCTTGAAGGTGTCTACTTGTAGCAGTGAGCTCACTGGGAACTTTATAGTTGTGCCACACTAGAATACCACACCACAGACACATGACATGATACCCCACCCAGTCACATTATACTAACACTGGGCCGACCAGTCCTAGCACTACCGTTCATATGCTAAACATTAAGCAAGGGAGCTACTCGTACCATTTTTATTCAGTCTATGGTGTGACCTGGCCGAGTATCGAACTAATGGCCTCCTATGAGGCGGAGGCTTTACCACTACTGCACTGCTGCGGTCATTACATGCATCATGCTACATGTTCCAGTAATGAACTGCTCTAATATGATAAGTAGGTATTAGAGTGGTAGCAACTTGCCTTATTAGTACTACTCAATAATTCAAGGGTTCAATGCGATACAGTCGTACCTTCTTATTTATTTATAAGCGCATCTGTGGCCGAGAGGGTAAAGCCACTGCGTTTGAACTTCTCGCCTCTCATCACTATGGGTTTGACTTTCACTGTTAGCTCAACTTGTCAGTCAGAATATGTCGATTCTTATGGATGTGGGAGGTATACAGTAATGGTTCTACCCTGGAAGAAGTGTGTTGTCTGCCTCCACCACTAAAAATCGATGTCATACATAGCTAAAAATGCTTGAAAATGACATTAAACACAATTTAATTAATCTTCATTATTAGTTGAGACAGTCTTGCGTTGAAGCCTCGTGACATGCCAGAGATTCAAGGTAGACTTTAAATGATTAACAAATGACATGGGTAATGTATTGCTGAAATAGTCTTTAATATTGTTATTAATAGAACATATTCTTGATAGTAACAACAATGTGCGAATGTTTGTGTTTAAATGTTCTTTAATATTATTTTTAAAGATATTGGCAAATAATTGAAATAAAATAATAAAAATAACAGTTTTCGATTATCATTTTGGTATTTTACTTGGCATGCAAGGAGATCCTGTAAATATTGCATGCAACAGAATTGAATTGAATTGTATTTTATAGTCATACTAACAGCTATGGTCATATGCATATGCGCCTGGGTAGAATCACATACATTCCGCAAGCCATCTGGATAGCTTCCTCACATAAAGCATGTGAAAGAGAATTCTTTTTTATGTGGCTTAGTTGTGGTTCAAGTTTAAAACTATTTTACTGGCAAAGGATCATGACATGATGAGTGATTGTATCGAGGGTGTGATATGGTAAAGACACAGAGATACACCACTTTATCCTTTTGTAGTTTTAAGTATGACCTTAATTTAAGAACCTTGGAGTTTAATGCAACATGTTGTCATGATGTGATAAGCATTTATGCAAATGAAATTTAAAATTTCCCACTTGTACAGGGGATTAGACAAGGTCACTATGGTGATTATTTTACGATATAGATGGTTTCAAACTTGTCTGAGCTTTCACTGATGTTAACATTATGACCTAGTTTGGCAAAATGAAAGGCGTTAATAAGTGTTGACAAGGCAAAGTATGGCATTTTAATGTCCCGGCACTAAAGGTGGAGTAGGCATATAGCAATAGAGTCACTGTTCCTTTCTCTGTCCGTCACAAGGTCCGGACTTTGCGTTTTTTTCCCAAAATTTATTGGTACATATAAAACAGTCTGAACAATTACACATTCATAATCCTGTTATATATACTCAGCTGCAAAAGAAAGTAGCCACTTTGAAAGTTTTACTATACACCCTATCCTCTTTATCAAGCAACATTCCCTTAATGATTCAACCTATTGAAAAGCAAAGGACAACATTAGATTGGCAATGGAATGATAAAAACTTTGGTACCAAACATGGCATATTCATTTTGGAATTTGTCAATTAATTCTAAAAATACTTTATACAATTAAATCTAAACAAAACTCAGTGGCTACTTTCTTTTGCAGCTGAGTATATATACATATCCGTTTCTTATAGTGGTTTTATGTACTTCCATTTGTTAAAAACTTAAATAGTCCCTATTATTAAATGTCTTAGGTTCACAAAGTATAGTAGTATTTAGAAACGTCAAATGTCCCAATCCTCAAATTATTATGTAACGCTGAACAACTGTTCTACTACTAGCTTCAATAGTATAGTTTAACTTATCCCACAGCCTGCATGTCTAACATCGCGGGGATCCATCCTGCGGATACACAAGACCAGTACCAACAGCCAACTCTCGACTCCTCTGACTACTGACTCCCCACTCTGCTAGACTTTCCCTGCACTCAATATTATACTGGAAGATTACCCAGACTACCTTTCGGCAGTTAGTCGTGCCGCACATATCGACATCAACCTGTGTACCTACAGGTTAACGCCATGGTGATTGCATCATTGTATGCATACATTACCCACAAGACATTTCGGCGAATGGTCTCCCCTAATATGGCAATACCTCTTCACTCCCAGACTTAATAGTTTTCCAGAGAAACTAAGTTTAGAGCAGGTAAACAATAACAGGTGTTCAAATGATTAACCAGCGACAAACTGACAGTATTAGGAAACTCCCATTCCATGGTCAGGTATAATAGGGATTAACAGGGGTCTACTTTAATTCTAATTGTGTTACATTTATAAACTGTAATTATGTACAATGATGAGGCCATAGTGTTACATGGTCAATAACTTGGAGTGGATCAAGAAGATGATTGGCAGAAAGATTAATCTCATGGAGATTGAGTGTTGTGTATTACTTTGCCATCCTAGGGATAGTTGAAACAAAGGTCAACGCTAAGACTCTTGTCTGGGCCATAACTCTGCACTGAATGACTGGATCAAAACAAGTATAGACAGAGAGGTTCACCACATGAAAACGGAGTGTCACAACTCCTGCAAACCTAGGGTCAAGTTCCAGCAAAGGTCAAAATTAGATTCCGGGCCATTCATTGTTCAGCAATGAATGATTGGATCAAGAAGATATTGAGCAGAAAAGCCCAATATTAGTGTTATTCAAATTGGTCCAGGCTTCGAGCAATATTAATGTGAGCCACTCTCTAATTATGACGTGTAGCAAGGTATACGTATTCTACAATATATTCTACATTTATATGCGTTGGCATATATACAGGTATATTATCTCACCGTTAATTAATGCACCTTAGATATACAATGTTATCAATTTAATCTTGTGTTATAATTAATGATTAACTACTATATCTAATAAAGTTAACTTCATTTTGTCAAGTTAATGTTTGAGAAACATATAAAAGTTGACCGGATGTAACAACATCACCAAATAAAATGGCGACGCTCATTGAATACAAATGTACAATAAAATTTCATAAAATACATATACTGACCACATATTGCCTGTAAATCTTAACCTTTCCAAACGACTGCTCCAAGCAAAGCAACTTTCAACACTCCCAGCCACTACTAGAAAACAATGCACTTTATAATCCAACGTCGCGCCCAAACAGTCATTGCCCACGTTCACTCCGTGACACACGTGGCAACAGAAGCAATTTTCATATCTGCACGGAAGAACCCTTAACCAATTTTGCCGTTTAAAGAGATGAATTGTAAAATTTTACATGCATTAACGCACATATAAACTTATTGAACGGCCCTGCCTTAGCTCCGCCAACATTATGAAAATTCTCGCTTTCCCATGGAACATGGATATATCATGCAAATGGTGAATATGTTTCAACTGTACAATAGATGAGCATGATATTCACAAATGTCGTCAAGTGCTTACAAGAGCTATTTACAACCAACACGCTGTACCCAAGATCATTTTGTGACGCACACATTCTCTTCCTTTGAGGAACGAACCTGATTTTTGCCCATAGTTTCATTATAATTGTGTGGAGTTTCATGAATGAAGCTCTTCAGTACTTAGCAACAAAAATAGTCGTGTATTCCAGTCCACACATTTTCATAAATAATAATTCAACTGGACTTAATATGCAGCTTATATCATGCCTGTGCACATTTCATATGATACTGAAGCGCATACTTTGGGTTTTCTCTTGTTCGTGTAGTGTCACCAGTTACTCTTCCAGAACGCCTCCAGTCTCTTTAATATTAACAATCTGGCAAAGTTTGGTATAGATCAAATACAAAATTAAGGTGCTATGGCATTCACAAAGCAAAATATTGCATTTGTCAGTAATTAAAGGCCCATAACTCTGGTGTTACTGATCTGATCTGGCTGGTTTTCGAACTTGCGCAAGCTTTCATTGATATGAAGAAACCAACAAACTTTGGTTAACATCAAATTAAAACTCCCTGTCATGTTCACAAGGCAAAAGTTAACGGACAACAGAGAGATGGACAACTCGCCATCACTTCGGCCAGTAGAGCTAAATAAATTGTTTGTTTTAATTTGTCAGATTTTCAGATGAGGTTAATTTTAAATATTAGTTTCAACTGTTTTTTTTGCGAGAAATATATTTTTGTTTTCTATTATTACCAAATAGATACAAATTGTGACCTATGTGTGTAGCTAAAAACTCTTCTTCTCAAATCGTCTTTGCAGGTTACAGTAATGGTTGATTATTTGTTATGTTAACCAGAAGAGCATCCTCAAGGCCCTCTTGTGCCTTGTTTGCATTTAGCTCAGTTTCTTGCTAAGTTTTAGTACTTAGGCAATGAAACATATGTAACAGTCGCCAATAACTTCTATCTTGCGTAATAATCTACCATGCATATGCCACCATTTTCTAAGTATTTGAACTTTGCATGTCACACAGTAATCCAATTTTCATCCAAAATTTTTATACCCCCACTCTCACAAAGTAAAGTGGGGGCTATATAGGAATCATGTCCGTAACGTCGGGTCGCGTAACACATTTTTGTCTCGTCACAGTTTGGAATGGGTTGTTCCCAAACTTCATATACACATAAAAACTGATGACTTTATGTCACTCTACATCACCCATTGTTGATTGCCTAATTTATTACAGAATTATGGCCCTTTGTTTGTCTTAGAATTTAAGTGGGGGTATTCATCAGCTTCAGTGATAGTTCTAGTTAAGAACAGTCAGACAGCCTCGTTCTTTACCCACCTTTTCTGTAATAGCAATATGCAGCTGCATCAGTGACCTGTACCTAGTTTGGAATAAATAAAATACGAACAACACCCCATATAAAACACTTTTTTTTATTTTAACAAGAATACTGTAAATATACGTATTATATATATAATCAATAATAAACACTCACACACAAAATAACTTCACAACAATAAGACGTTTGAGCAATCGCACATGAACGCAGTATGAAGGAATTTACTGTCAGTTACTCGATATGCCCTCGAAGATGGGACTATAGTAATCGCACCGTCCGCGTTATTATTTTGTTTGTTCGTCCGCTTGTTTGTTTGACTGAAACATTCATATTTCAGCCGTAACTGAAAGTACTGAAAGAAATTTCATGAAACTTCACAGAAATTTTAATCCAAATGAGAAGCTGTGTCTTGCGCAAAATCAGGTCTGTACCTCAAAGGTCAAGGTCACATTTGGAGGTCAAATTAGTAAAAATCGCTTTTCGGAAGTGTTTATCACTTACTGGAGACATTTCTTGTCTGTTCATGATTCCAGTGCCTATAAAGGACACTAATGTAATACTCCAATGGAAAATGGAAACACGGTTGTAGCTTATTGCTATGCTTGTATAGACGGCACTTTTCAGGTCAGTAGTAATATGTTCTTGATAACAGTTACATAATACTACATGTATATTACGCTTTTGAACTTATTACAACAAGCATGCTTTTCTGGTCACATTTTTTGTATGGTTTGTAATGTACTTATTCGTATGGTTTGTAATGTACTTATTCGTATGGTTTGTAATGTATTTATTCGTATGGTTTGTAATGTATTTATTCGTATGGGTTTGACCCAAATGCTCGTGCTCAGTTTACTATACAGACTAATAAATGTTGATGAAAACAAAAATAAATGGCTTAAAATATTTGAAGCTGTACACACATTTAATGTAGATCGTACGAATTTTGAAAACCAAACAAGCATATAGGCACAATGCATACATACTGAGCACAATAAATTTAGCACATGTCAATTCCATAGGCGAGATACAAAGGAGTGTGTGTTTGGCATCAATCATAAAGTGATTAGATATGACCAATAATAATGCTACAAAGATATTTGTAAATGAAGTCGGTGATAAAATAAAGCAAATATGATAGGAACATACTTTTATAGGCTACTGAAAATCGTCCTCATTTCAATGAAAAGGGAGGTAATTTTAAAACGTTTTTGTTTGAGAATAACAATCGTCTGCACACATTTTAGCAATTTTTAAACAATGACAGAATGGGCAGTTCTTGTCAATGCCAAACATTAAATTTGTTTAAAGCGATACTTTTGTATAATGAAATAAGTTTGTTTAATTTATGGGAGGTAATTCTGATACTTCGCTTAGAAAAAATAAAAGTTTTTTGAAAATCACATCCTTACCTAGCATTTTCTAATATTTCTAAACAATTATATGAATGTTCATGTTTAATCTTTGTCCCTAAACTATTGTGATAAACTTTTTTTTGTTCAGTATATAATTATTAATCGACACGAGACAATACAAAAACGCAGCATATACGCTACAATACTGATACTTGACAATAATCATTTACTATCACACACCCTCCTATCCCTGAATCACCTTCAATACCTAAATCAAAAAGCTTACAAATATTTCTGTGCTGATAGGAAGAAAATGCATTTATATTTATTCCATGAGATAAAACTTCTGTGCTGATAGGAAGAAAATGCATTTATATTTATTCCATGAGATAAACCTTCTGTGCTGATAGGAAGAAAATGCATTTATATTTATTCCATGAGATAAAACTGGTAGTTTACGGAAAGAGGCACACAAGAAAAAAAGTAAAATACAGTACATATGCTAAAAAACAATTATTTAAAGCTTAATGTTAAATATGTATTCAAAGCTATTAAACTGCCAATTATTCTAGAATAAAATATGCTTTGTTCTTGATCCCAAGCAATATTTCTCGTCTGACAAGCAGGATCTGTTGTCCAATACCATTCTTTACTTAAATACAATTTCAAAATGATACTAGAAGATGATTCTTTGATGCTTATAAATTCAATCCATAATTTACAGAACTGAAGGTGAAATCAGATTTTTTATCCAGTGACCTTCATTTGGCACATACTTAATAGCACATGGATGCTGTTACTTATGTAAATATACATATACTTGTTGCTAAACATGCACATATATGGATACCTGTAGTTGCTGCTAAGCTTGTAAATTTTTGCTAAGCTTGTAAATGTACATATACTGTAGTTGTTGATAAGTTTGTCAATATACACATACTTGTAGTTGTTCCTAAGCTTGTAAATTGTTGCTAAGCTTGTTAATATACATAATACTGTAATTGTTGCAAAGCTGGTAAATATATGTATACTTGTAGTTGTTAAGCTTGTAATTATATGTATATTTGTAGTTGCTAAGCTTGTAAATATATGTATACTTGTAGTTGTTAAGCTTGTAAATATATGTATACTTGTAGTTGTTAAGCTTGTAAATATATGTATATTTGTAGTTGTTAAGAGCTTGTTTAAATGCTGATGTCCATATACAAGCATACCTTCATATTATAAAAAACATAAATAATACTTTTTTCAAATTAAGAATATTTTAAGGTAGACAACTGTTTCCTTACAATAGAACCTTAAACATACACAACATATATTCAGGCGCATAGCTGCCTATACGCATATTCACAGCTGCGTACGAAAATTTTGACAAGAAAACAAATAATAATGCATTTCAAATTTTTTTGATTTGTTAGTATTGCAATCAACCTTGCATATGACGAAAAATGGTCTAGCTATGCGCCTTTATATTGGTACCCCATGAATGTCAACATAATTTTAGATAGAAGAAAAACAAATTTTTACGGAAGACAATGCTTTAAGTAATGATGTCAGTTTTTCTTGTTCTCATATATTATGTCCAAAACAATTTAAATCAATAAAATTGATGATGGAACATTCGAGTTCTCAGGACTGAACCGATTGTTTACCATCAAACAAGCTTTATTAGGTTGAGGAGCCTTTTTTGGGATTATGAATTTCACTTTTAAAGTACATTTTTCAACAAAATTGAAAAAATACGAAACTTTCACCCACCAACTCAAAGATGAGACGCCAAACATTAGTTTTGCTTGGCCCTAACTATATGAAAGAATCATCTAATTAGATAAGCATGGTCTATAGTAACTAACACAGGCTATCTACCTTTAAAATATATGTTGCCTACCTTATAATAGCAATAAGGCCTTTATTTTTTTATTATTCGTTTTACGATCCATCAAAACATGGAAGTAAAGTAGGAGGGGTAAAAATAATACTTCGGAAAAGCAAATATTTTTTTCACTGGAAAGGGAAAGAGAATGAAATGTTCAGTTCAAAAATCAAAAGAGAAATGCCCTACTGCAAAATAAAAATTCCAAGGGTTGTTAAACGGATAATCAATTAATAAAGGCCTAAGTTGAGCTAGTCCTGTTGAGCATTCAATAAATGAATAAATAAATATATTAAATTTCACAAACACTATATAAATATTTTTTTCAAAACAATCCAATTTACAAAACCTTAAAAATATCAATTAAGTTTTTCTTAAAACAATAAACAAAATATTTACAAATTCATTAATATATATCTATCACAGACGATGCCGTAAAACACAGACAAAATGGTGTTATTTGCTGATTGTGACAAACAAATAAATGTAAATACTCATACTGGATTCTAAGTATGCATCCGAAACATGCCTGAACTTCTTTAGATTACTTTTAACCTTTTTGAAAATTCAGATAAAATGTTGGCCAAAATATAAATTAAACTTAGAAGTTTGAGCAAACTAATTACAGTTTACCAAAAATGTTAATACATTTACAAATGAGAAATTAAACACAGTGTACAGTGCACATGAGTAAATATATAAGATAATCACATAGTGCAATTTATTTATCGTAAAACGAATAAAACATTCGTTTCTGAGTTACTTGTCCTACGTAATATTTGAATGGTCAAATTGATAAATGGTTAAAGAATTTATCTGAATTTCTACTCGTCCTGCATTAATGAGCACTCGTCATGGCGAGCGGAGGAGTGCAGTTTTAGTGCCCTGGAGTCGATGTACCAAAGTACTGGCAGTAACCAGAAATAGCCGTTACTATTTGTTATACTATTGATATATCACAGAATGTGAGTGTGTACTTTTAAGATGTATAGTCCCACCGCCCAGTAATCCAATGATATCACAGTTTTGTATATTGTAGACCCTGCAATGTGGAAATTGATAAAAGATAACCCAGTCTATCCACAGCTCCGTTGATTTTGAAAGTAGTCTCCCTTTGTTTACTATAGCTCCGTCCATTATAAAATGACATCAGGAGGTATACACCTATTTTTTGCAGATACCATGTTGAGACTAGTCTTTAGTTGTATTCCACATGACACAAACATGTCCAAATACCAAGATGCCAGCATTTAAATATGACGTATAAAGAAAATGAGAATGATCCAATTCTAGCCGTCCACTGCAACTGAACAACCTAAGGCTTGCAATCAAATTTCACTCCGAGCAGTTCAATGTTATACTAATACTAAATAACTGTACACTATCGTCGGCTATTTTAAAGAACAACTCCAGTTTATGGGGTTATATCTGAGTCTTTCACGATCCACTCTGTCTTCTACGTGTTTGTTGTAACGCTGTGACGCCCAAGTTTGTTCCATTTCCTGGTAAAATAGACAAAAACAACAATAATAAATGCTCTCAATCAACCACTCTGATGATTAAAAGGATTTTACTCCGGACAAGATGTGGTGCCTGGTTAGGCTTGTCTTAAGGATTATTACTGGACAAGATGTGGTGCCTGGTTAGGCTTGTCTTAAGGATTATTACTGGACAAGATGTGGTGCCTGGTTAGGCTTGTCTTAAGGATTATTATTCATATTTATAAGCAATTGCATATTGCTAATAAAGGTTTCCATTAAACATTTTCAAAACATTATTTTTTTCAAAGATTGCCTTACAAATACCACATAAGACTGACAAAAATATCCCAGTGTGTCAGTCATGCCAATTGAGGGACACACCTAGGTTTAGATACCATAAGCCCTTAACATCTTAAGTGAGCTTTCAGTTACCTTTCGACTAAAACAACGTACCAGGTACCAATCTACTTTGTGCTCTAATTCAGATTAATAAAAGGGGAAACCGATACCTAAGGTAATGTTGTGGACTAACATATGCCTTTAAGTCATAGCATTTATCAATGAAAGGTAATACATGAGGAAATGTTTGTGGTCGCCATTTAGGACATGTTTGTGGTCGCCCATGAGGACATGTCTTAGGTCGCCCATGAGGACATGTTTGTACTCGCCCATGAAGATGATTTGTGGTCACCCATGAGGACATGTTTGTGGTTGCACATGAGGACATGTTTGTGGTCGCCCATGAGGACAGGTTTATGGTTGCCATGAGGAAATGTTTGTGTTTGTCCATGAGGACATGTTTGTACTCGCCCATGAAGACATGTTTGTGGTCGCCCATGAGGACATGTTTGTGGTCACCCATGATGACATGTTTGTGGTCGCCCATGAGGACATGTTTGTGGTTGCCCATGAGGAAATGTTTGTGGTTGTCCATGAGGACATGTTTGTGGTTGCCCATGAGGAAATGTTTGTGGTCGCCCATGAATACATGTTTGTACTCGCCCATGAAGACATGTTTGTACTCGCCCATGAAGACATGTTTGTGGTCCCCCATGAAGACATGTTTGTGGGTGCCCATGAGGTCATGTTTGTACTCGCCCATGAAGATATGTTTGTGGTCGCCCATGAGGACATGTTTGTGGTTGCCCATGAGGAAATGTTTGTGGTTGTCCATGAGGACATGTTTGTACTCGCCCATGAAGACATGTTTGTGGTCGCCCATGAGGACATGTTTGTGGTTGCCCATGAGGAAATGTTTGTGTTTGTCCATGAGGACATGTTTGTACTCACCCATGAAGACATGTTTGTGGTCGCCCATGAGGACATGTTTGTGGTTGCCCATGAGGAAATGTTTGTGGTTGTCCATGAGGACATGTTTGTGGTTGCCCATGAGGAAATGTTTGTGTTTGTCCATGAGGACATGTTTGTACTCACCCATGAAGACATGTTTGTGGTCGCCCATGAGGACATGTTTGTGGTTGCCCATGAGGAAATGTTTGTGGTTGTCCATGAGGACATGTTTGTGGTTGCCCATGAGGAAATGTTTGTGGTTGTCCATGAGGACATGTTTGTACTCGCCCATGAAGACATGTTTGTGGTCGCCCATGAGGACATGTTTGTGGTTGCCCATGAGGAAATGTTTGTGTTTGTCCATGAGGACGTGTTTGTACTCGCCCATGAAGACATGTTTGTGGTCGCCCATGAGGACATGTTTGTGGTTGCCCATGAAGAAATGTTTGTGGTTGTCCATGAGGACATGTTTGTGGTTGCCCATGAGGAAATGTTTGTGGTTGTCCATGAGGTCATGTTTGTACTCGCCCATGAAGACATGTTAGTGGTCGCCCATGAGGACATGTTTGTGGTTGCCCATGAGGAAATGTTTGTGTTTGCCCATGAGGACGTGTTTGTACTCGCCCATGAAGACATGTTTGTGGTCGCCCATGAGTACATGTTTGTGGTTGCCCATGAGGAAATGTTTGTGGTTGTCCATGAGGACATGTTTGTACTCGCCCATGAAGACATGTTTGTGGTCACCCATGAGGACATGTTTGTGGTTGCCCATGAAGACATGTTTGTACTCGCCCATGAAGACATGTTTGTGGGTGCCCGTGAGGACATGTTTGTACTCGCCCATGAAGATATGTTTGTGGTCGCCCATGAAGACATGTTTGTGGGTGCCCATGAGGTCATGTTTGTGGTCGCCCATGAATACATGTTTGTGGGTGCCCATGAGGTCATGTTTGTGGTCACCCATGAAGACATGTTTGTGGGTGCCCATGAGGTCATGTTTGTGGTCACCCATGAATACATGTTTGTGGTCACCCATGAAGACATGTTTGTGGTCACCCATGAGGACATGTTTGTACTCGCCCATGAAGATATGTTTGTGGGTGCCCATGAGGTCATGTTTGTGGCTGTCCATGAGGACATGTTCGTAGTCGCCCATGAGGACATGATTGTGGTCACCCACGAGGACATGTTCATAGTCGCCCAAGAGGACATGATTGTGGTCACCCACGAGGACATGTTCTTAGTCGCCCATGAGGACATGATTGTGGTCACCCACGAGGACATGTTTGTGGTCGCCCATGAGGACATGATTGTGGTCACCCACGAGGACATGTCTGTGGTCGCCCATGAGGACATGTTTGTGGTCACCCACGAGGACATGTTTGTGGTCGCCCACGAGGACATGATTGTGGTCACCCACGAGGACATGTTTGTGGTCGCCCATGAGGACATGTTTGTGGTCACCCATGAAGACATGTTTGTGGTCACCCATGAAGACATGTTTGTGGTCACCCACGAGGACATGTCTGTGGGTGCCCATTAGAACATGTTTGTGGTCGGCCATGAATACATGTTTGTAGTCACCCATGAGGACATCTTCATGGTTGCCCATGAATACATGTTTGTGGTCACCCATGAGGACATCTTCATGGTTGCCCATGAATACATGTTTGTGGTCGCCCATGAGGACATGCGTGTGGTCGCCCATGAAGACAAGTTTTTGGTTGCCCATGAGGACACTGTTTCTTTATATTCTCCCTTACCAAAATAATTCTGTCATTCATGTTAAAACTGGTACAAGCTCTCAACAGCCTATCATACAGTCTCATAATGCTCATACAATAAGGTTAATATATACTGTATTGAACTGAAATTTAAATTGCAAATTATATGTATTTTTCTGCAATTAGATGTCTAAGTGTCAATTAATCAATATAAATTCAACCATGATGTCTTGTTTACACTTTCACATCGAAAATCTCGAGGTTAGACAGCAGATCAACATGTTTTATTTGAAATATTTAAATTTCAGGTAAATAAAGTCATTGAAATATTTAGAGTGTTATGAGTCAGTACAAACTGAATGATGATAAAGTAAAGTAAAGCCCATCCTTCCATTTAAACTTATAGCGGCCAAGGTAGTTCAGTACAACAAACCCCACACATTGGAGCTTCAGACCTCTGCTCCTCATAGGTTCGAGCAGATGGCATGTCTGATAGGAATTTCCATCCTTCATCTCATCTCCCAACGAGGTATCTGTCCGAATAAGACAATATGACGTGTAAAAGAAACGTTAAACCCTTGTTCATTTCCCTTTATGCTTACTTGTTTATTAACATCCCTGTATTGCATCAAGTATGAGTGTTTCCTGTAATACTCTTGGGAGTCGTTCATTCTACAGTCTCTGTCGTAGTTTAGAGCTCTCTCAGTCTCCTTCACTTTCGTAACCATCTCGTCTTTCCGCATACTGTCTTTGTCATCCATCTGCTGTTTTAGAACTTCGCGAAAATGTCGTCTGAAAAAAATAGATAGTTAATTAAATTAAATGTGATAGTTCTAGTTATCTCTAGCCACCACATGAAGGTACGGTGTCCTGTTAGGGCCATCTTACCATCGCATCTTACCATCGACCATCGACCTACAAAGTTTCAATGCAATATCTTGAAAACTGATGAAGTTTGCTCCACAATATTGCATACGCTGAATATAGTAATTTTGACTAAGTGCATGGGCAATAACTCTGAATGGAATTGAGCGAGCAACACCAAAACTGTGTCAGCACATCTTCACTTCATGTTGATCATGTATTCAAAGTTTCAATTCAATATCTTGAAAACTGTAAAATAAGTTCGCTCCACAAGATGGCATATGCTGAATATAGCAATTTTCACTAAGTGCAAGGGCAATAACTCTGCATGGAATTGACCGAGCTGAACCAAAATTGTGTCACGCACATCTGCACTTCATGTTGATCAAGTACACAAAGTTTCAATTCAGTATCTTGAAAATTGTAGAAGTTCGCTCCACAATATTGCATATGCTGAATATAGCAATTTTGACTTAGTGCAAGGGCAACAACTCTGCACTGAATTGGGCGAGCCACACCAAAACTGTGTCACGCACATCTTCACTTCATTTTAATCATGTATACAAAGTTTCAATTCAATATCTTGAAAATTGTAAAAGAAGTTCGCTCCACAATATTGCATATGCTGAATATAAGAATTTTGACTAAGTGCAAGGGCAATAACTCTGCATTGAATTGAGCGAGCCACCACAAAATTGTGTCACGCACATCTCTTCACTTCATTTTAATCATGTATACAAAGTTTCAATTCAATATCTTGAAAATTGTAAAAGAAGTTCGCTCCACAATATTGCATATGCTGAATATAGCAATTTTGACTAAGTGCAAGGGCAATAACTCTGCATTGAATTGAGCGAGCCACCCCAAAATTGTGTCACAAACATATATAGACTTCATGTTGATCAAGTATACAAAGTTTCAATTCAATATCTCGAAAACTGTACAACAAGTTAGCTCCACAAGATTGCATATGCTGAATATAGCAAGAGCAATAACTTTGCATAGAATATTGAGCGAGCCACACCAAAATTTTTCACTTCATGTTGATCATGTATACAAAGTTTCCATTCAGTATCTTAAAAACGGTAGAAGTAGTTCGCTCCACAAGATTCGACCGACCGACTGACCGACCGACCGGCCGGCCAGCCGCCCGCCGCAGTGACTCCTATATACCCTCTCACAAACGAAAACAGACCGCCCGTCGCAATGACTTCTATATAATCCCTCTCAAACTGTTTGCATGTGGGGTATAATAATAAAATATTATTGTTACCACAAATCTGATTGACATCTTATATACTGCTGCATCATCTCAACACTATAGTGTAGTATATAACTAATTTGTTTGGAACTAGTTTAGAAACTTGTTAACATCGTTTGCAAGTATTAAAATTTTCAGCATAATGCCACGAGTTTGTTGAGAATCAAGTATAGTCGTGTATACCTTTAAAGGAACCCATGGCAATACTTAAGTGTTTATCATGAACTGAAATTAGCGCCTCAATTTGTTTATCCGGTATCATTTTGAGTTCAAACCTGCTTGCATATAATTAAATAAAACTGAGTTTCTCCTTTTTTGTCTTATTCTACAATAGGTTCAAATATATTATTGGTGCAATATAATCAACTGTTAATAAAATGCAAATACAATTTGCTTTAAACTATTCTTATAATTAAGAAATAGAACATCGTTTACTGTGAATTATCGTTTAATATATCACGGTTTGGAGTTCAATTGTAAACAACAATTTCACGAGCCCGAAGTGCGAGTGAAATTATTGTTTACAATTGAATGACAAACCGTGATATATTATAGATAATTCACAGTAAACGATGTTCTATTTCTATTCTAATACCCCTAAAATGCGAAAATAGTGCACACAACTGAACTATTTCGCATTGCTTTGCTTATTCTCCTAACATTGCAAAAATTACAGTGATATATCGTTGAATATAACGAGATATTTTAAACTAGGCTATATAGTGCGGGTGTATTAGAATTTTAATGACTAAAGTTCACTAAAGAAATGCAATTAAGTTATGTGGAAAAACTAACTTTATCGAAATCTTAGTTTCAGTTATTATTACACTAAAAGACATGCCGAGCATGTTAACGGGAATAGCACTAAAACGTAGAGCTTTAATGGGACACATGGCAATCCTAAAATTACTAAAACTTAGCACCTTGCCTGTATCATTTGGACCTTAACTCTTCATTTCAAATGATTAAATAAAAGGCAATAAAATCTGGTGTTGTTTTTCCCTTCATTTCTCTACCTTTAAATATATCATTGGTTCCATAGAGTCACCAAATAGTAATAAGTAAAAACAATTTGCTTTGAAGTAGTCAAATAAATATCACTTATGATTTGCAAAATTCAGGTCATGTAGAAACTCTTATAGGACTCTGTAAGTTTTGAAAAACTTGCCTTACGTCCCATTAATACATGTACAGTAACAGCATCGTTAGATGACATTAGATTCGAAACATACAATATGGAGTATATTAACCCAATAACCTTTTTTGCCTGCCAGATGGATGGGATTAAGCAAACACACACTAAACAGATTTCTAATAACGTTATTTAACAGAGAAATCAATGGGATTAACCAAACACGCACTGAACTGAGTTCTAATAAAGGTTATTTAACAGAGAAATCAATGTTTCTCCAGTCAGTGTAATATATAACGTAGCTGTAAATGTTTCATCTGTCAGTGTTAAAGAGTTCTGCAAATAGTTGGCCAGTTTTCTAGTTTAATTTGTGAATTAACATTTCAGTATTACTGTATAATTAACATTACCATATCACTTAACTGTATAATTAACAGTACAGCATTCAAACAAATAGCTGTGTACGCAGAAAATAGTTTACAAATACTTTATTGATTGTTTTTGGCTTCCAAGTTTTAAGAAAGAAAAAAGAGTAAGTGTAACTTTATATTTGGAGCAACTACTTCATGTTTTAATGTTACCAACTGCAACCATTTTGAAATATTTTTCAGTTTACATACTATTAAATAAATATAATCACCACATAAAATGGCTTTTTCGTGTTTAATTAAGCCATTACTGAAAATCATATAAGCATTCACTAGTGATATAACGTAAAAGTTCTCCGGCCATGTTTTGTTTCATGAACATGTTTATCTTTATTTAAATTGAAATCAATACACAACAACAGATATTTACAATTCACACATTGCAATATTTGCAAAAAGCGAGAATACAATTTTTATTTGTTTTATTTGATGACGTAGAAAACTTTGAACAGGTAAATTAATCCACAGGTAAATGTATTTATCAATTATCTGGCAATAGTTGTGCAGCTATACAATTCATATTTACCTCATTTCCCTGTACAGTCACGCAGTGGTTAAAGTAGTATCTACGTCATGCAAATAATACTTATTTTTACATAGAACTTAGTAGCGGTTTTCAATATATGTTTCTCTCCGAGACTATCAAGAACATTACTGTTCATATGATGTTTAAGAGTTAAATGTGTTTAAGAAATAATAAATACGTACCTATGTTTTATCGGTGAATAAAATACAGTTAGGAGTTTGAATGCGTAGTAATTAAATCATGAGTGCTTTAGCACGAGTGATTTAATTACTCGCATCCAAACGACACTGTATTTTATTCACCGATAAAATACAGGTATGTATTTTATTCACCGATAAAATACAGGTACCTATTTATTATTTTGATTCTAACACAACAATATCCCCATTGTTTACGCTATTGTGGGGGCACTATATATTATCTCGGAGGTCAAGCTAATCAGGCTGCTATGTTTACAGGCTGTTCGATTGGGCGCCCCCTGTATTCAAAGTTCTGCGCGGTACAATATGTTCAAATACCAAGTGACGTCATGTAACGTGGCGCTTCCATATGGAACAGCTGTATTTTATCGTAGAATAACATACAGCTGTCTCTCTTCTTTGTGTATATGAAAAACTTCGCAGGTCGTGTTAGAATAATTGATAATACTAAAAAAAGGGTGGCCATTCATCTTTAACATTAAGCCACATGCTGACATTACCGTATTTCTCCTAATAACAGCATCTGCACTAACAGTAGCGTCTCCCACCTTTTAAAAAGGTCAAAACATCAACAACAAAAAATCATCAAAGCCTTATAAATTTTCGATCTATAATTAACGCCATTAAAAGTGAAAGTTTTTTATTTTGTGTTTATTTTTAATTAAAGATGTCTCCAAGATCGATTGTAGTGTTATGTACATGTTAGAAATTATCCACATTCTCTATAAATCTGGTGACCGATCAAATTCATGTATTGAAAGAAGTAAAATTGGAATTACCGTATGCGAAATCCATGCTTCCTACCAAACTTGCGTTTTTAATGGCGTTAAGTATATTTCATCCAAAAGTACAAACCACCTCCCCCCACTCCAACCCCACAATAAAAAAAACTAAGAAAACTACAAGAGTGCCCTCTTGACATTTTGCATAGCGGCCGGACATTACTATTAGGGAAAATACGATATGTGACATTACTATTAGGGAAAATACGATATGTGACATTACTATTAGGGAAAATACGATATGTGACATTACTATTAGGGAAAATACAATATGTGACATTATGTAAAAAATGAAATGTCATATTCGGGCTAATTTATTATTGATAACACTTGCAGACAAAAATTACATAAAGCTTGGCAAGTAGTTACATCACATCATATTTGCAAACTTGTTTAATAATAAAGAATTAATAAGCATTCATGTAAGATCCTCTAATATGTAACAGATTTTTGAAATTTGTTATTACCAGAATACTTAAATAAGATTTAAATGTGTAGATTCTGTGTTGTAAATACCATTGCAATGGGCTTCCTGTCATTTTATAATGTCCGTTGATAATTTACTATTCCTAGAGTTAAAAAGACAATAGTTGTTTTTGTATCTGATTAACTGAATCATTGTATTCATAGGGCCATGTTTATTTAAAGACTTGCCGGCACTTCAAATTGAAAACCATCAGCCGAATTTAGACATTTTCAGTTGCCATTAGAAGGGACTGGTTTATTGATTTGTGAATTAAAGGTGAGCAAATATTAGAAGTGTAACTGAACCTCCAATAAGGCTAACCCGGTACTTCAGACCAAAAACAGTCGTCAACCTGGAAACTTAAGCTATATCTGTATACGCGAACAAATTTATAAAATACAGTCTTCACTCGAGGCTTTATAATTATTTATCATGCAGATATGCACTTTTCTGATGGGAAAGGGGTGATCTAATACATTTTGCTTTATTAGGCACTGACGAATAAATCAAACTGAATGCGGAATTATCAACGTTTATGTTATTTAACATTGTCGGACGTCACAAAACGGGATGAAGAAAAAATATATGGCAGCATCCTCGCAAAAAAATGTAGATAAATAATTAATCTACATGATAAAAAGAATATTATGTCGGTGCCTTTTACTAACAAGTTTAACAGGTGTGGCACAAAAATGCAAAATGGTTCGGCCGTGCCTTGCCATTCTTGGTTTTCTAACTTAAGCCTCGTCTAATAAACTTGTTAGTAGTCCAATAATTTCTCCGTAGACAGCCAGTCAGGAACAATATACTTTTATAGAGCATAATATCGTTGGGTCACCATTTTCAAAGTAGCACGCCAGTTTTAAACGATTCAATTTACCTCCAATGAAATTGATTTTTTGCTCAATTAAACTGAATGTCAATCGTAGAAAATTAATTTTAACTGGTCGAAAATCATTTTTGACAGGCAAGGTTAAATAATTAATGAATTTTATACAATTTAAAATATTCTTATGTTTTGTGTTAACAACCTATATAAAAGGGTTTTGAATTTATTTCTAATTCTTTGTTACTTAATTGTATATTGGCACACAAGAACTGCTTGATCATCAGTGTATTACTTTATTTGATTATCACCAAAACCTGCCAATTATGGTAATTATTATATAAATAGTTAAATTTCAGTCAACTTCACCCTAGAACCATAAAAATCAGCAAACCAAATAGACTGTCAACAATTATGACAGAAAAATATTAGGAAATGAAGTGACATCAATTATAAGAAATTTGGAGGATTAGTGACATCAATTATAAGACATTTGGAGGATTAAAATGATCATATTTACAAGAATTCTGCCAAATTAACCCTTAACCCACTACATATATATAATGGACTGTTCTTTCTTTGAATTAAGACCATTCCATTTATGTGACAAAGGGATGTTTTGGGGTGTTTTTATAGCTCTTATAAATAGTTTTATATTCTGTTTTACTCGCAGGCTGATCTGGGTTTACAATGGATGCAAAGGCTATTATATTAGTGCTTAGTGGGTTAAGGGTTAAACATCTTGTGTATGCTGTTTTGACGTAGAACATGTTTTAAAGTCATTAAGCATCAAGTTTATATCCTGCTACTTTTGCTCAACATTTTCAGCATTATTCTGCGTCACTCCGATAATGAATACCCAGGGTGGTAATAGATTTACTAGGCAGACTACTATGTCAAACTAGGCAGACTACTATGTCAAACAGAGTTAGCTGTGAGAATCATAGCTCTAATAAATAGTTTTGTATTCTGTACCGACAATAGATCTGTGAGAATCACATCTAAAATAAATAGTTTCATATTCTGTACCGACCATAGATTTGTAAGAAACATAGCTCTTATAAATAGTTTTGTATTCTGTTCCGACAATAGATCTGTGAGAATCACATCTAAAATAAATAGTATTGTATTCTGTACCGATCATAGATCTGTGAGAATCATAGCTCTTATAAATAGTTCAATATTCTGTACCGACCATAGATCTCTGAGAATCATAGCTTTAAGATGTTATATTCTGTATCGACCATAGCTCTGTGAGAATCATAGCTATTATAAATAGTTTTATATTCTGCACCGACAATAGATCTGCGAGAATCATAGCTCTTATAGTTTTATACTCTGTACCGACCACAGACCTGTGAGAATCATAGCTCTTACAAATAGTTTTGTATTCTGCACCGACAATAGATCTGTGAGAAGCATAGCTTTTATAGTTTTATACTCTGTACCGACAATAGATCTTGAGAATCATAGCTCTTATAAATAGTTTTATATTCTGTACCGACAATAGATCTGTGAGAATCATAGCTTTTATAAATTGTTTTATATTCTGTACTTTCAATAGATCTGTGAGAAATATACCTCTTATAAATAGTTTTGTATTCTGTACCGACCAGATCTGTGAGAAATATACCTCTTATAAATAGTTTTGTATTCTGTACCGACAATAGATCAGTGAGAATCACAGCTCAAATAAATAGTTTTTTATTCTGTACCGACTATAGTTCTGTGAGAATCATAGCTCTTATGGTGTTATATTCTGTACCGACCATAGATCAGTGAGAATAATAGCTCTTATAAATACTTTTGTATTCTGTACCGACCATAGATCTGTGAGAATCATAGCTCTTATAGTTTATACTCTGTACCGACCATTGATCTGTGAGAATCATAGCTATTATAAATAGTTTTGTATTCTGTACCGACCACAGATCTGTGAGAATCATAGCTCTTATAAATAGTTTTATATTCTGTACCGACAATAGATCTGTGAGAATCATAGCTCTTATAAATAGTTTTATATTCTGTACAGACAATAGATCTGTGAGAAACATAGCTCTTATAAATACTTTTATATTCTGTACCGACCATAGATCATACATCTGTGAGAATCATAGCTCTTATAGTTTTATATTCTGTACCGACTATATGCCTATGGTCAGTACAAAATATAAAACCATAAGAGCTATGATTCTCACAACTAGACCAGATGACCCATGTGGGGCTCTCCCTGCATGACGACTAAAGAGTTAGTACTTAACACATTGTACTTCTATTCAAAAAATAAAAACTACAGTTGGATCTTATTATTACATTATAATATTTGTATAACCTGCAAATTCTTATTTCTTGTACAACTTTGTATTGGTAATCAAAAAAAAACATTGCAGGAACTAATCACCTGCCCAGTACAAAATAGCTTCTTATAAATTCTGTTTAATTTCTTAATACTATTTTGTTAAACGCTTAAAGGCACATCAAAGGCAAATCAGATAACACTCTCATTAAATATACAGTGAAGCCTTAGTTACTCAGAAAACAACAAATGATGTAAGCTGAAGTAAACTACAGGACAACTTTCTGTACAAATTCAACCACATTGTGTATCATGTTGATACTAGTTCACTCAAAACAAAAACAGTTTGGATCGAATCATGTAGTTAATCGTTAGTTGAATGTAACAGTTTTCATTAATACCACTAAACTTATAAGCCCTTCTTAAAAAAAATATTTGTTTGCTGTTTCCCGACCCAGGTTTTCATAAATGGTTAGGCAGGTAGGTGATTTTGTTTGGCCAAGGACAGTTAACACTTTAAGAAATTAAAGAAAAATATACTGAAGACAGCACAAAAAAAAGAACTGCTATACAAATTTGGGTATTGCCTTTTTTCGTGGGTAGGTAGGGAAACAGCACACCAACACCTTTTTTATGGTCGGCCTGAAGACATGAGGTCTCAGAGGAAAGTGTAAACAATTTAGCGGATTGTTAAACTGACAGTAAGAATGTCAATTATACGCTATTATAATAATCAGCAATTTATCCTTTTAAAGGACTTACAATGCATACTGAACCTCACTGTTTAACAAGCCATGGAAAGGTTTGGCTAATTTAAAACACAATGCACCCATAGAACGTATATGATCATGAAAGTTGGCAATCATATGGGATGAGCCGCACAATGAATTTATTTTATGAAAGGAAGTTGTCAATTAATTTTAAATGAAAATAATTTCACAGAAATCGAACAATAGCCGAGTTTCACGTATCATATTGTAATAAGGCTATTGAAGTCACAAACTCATTCAGTCCTGAAGGCAATGAATAATAACAAAGGTATGCCAGGCGGCATTATAGGCAGATATTGAACTGTATAATATACTCCAGGCTAGGTTACAAACAGGACGACGATTTAAGTCATTCATAGCTTAATATAGCTATTTAAATACAAAATGTAATATTAAGATCAATATATTCGAAAACAGACATTGGTTAGGTATTGGCTTGTGTTTTAATAATGATAAAATGTTTTAATAATGATAATGATTAAAATCCTAGCTTTTCAACTTATACAGAGTAACCTTAGTAGTAGTTATGTTGTTCAACAGCTCATCAACACATTATATTTTACTTTAGAGCTGCCCCAGGAGAGAAGGGAAGGATACATAGGAATCGGGGAACCTGCCCTTCTCTTACTAACGGATCGATTCCTATGGTTCTTTAACATGCCTGGAGGATAGAGTCCGAAACAGGGGACTGCCCAGTTTATGTCTCCATCTAATGGGCAAGGCTAAGCAAAAGTCTCTTGCCCAAGAATACACTGATGAAACTCAGAGGCACTGGTAAGGCTTGAACATGGGTCTTCATCCACCGTATCATCAACCAGGCCATGCCAGCTCAGTTAAACTTGACAAAGAGGTGCTGTCAGCAATTTAATACTTAGACTGGTCATACACTGCCTGAGACTTTTAGCTATCGGTAAAATACAGTAATACCATCTGACGGACAAGGCTTTGGAATTAAGCGTCTTGTCTATGGACACATAAAAGGAACCCTGAGAGGCAACGTGAGGTTGAAACCTGTGTTCTACAAATTCAAAGCCTACTGTACCATGCATCCAAGTGGTCAAGTTGACTTCTCACTACAGTAACATGAAGCATTATAGGACATGGTACCAGTGACACTTCCCAATTGATCATCATTATTGTTTTTATTCACAGAATTTGTTAAAAAAACTAACCCGTCAAATAACAGCAAAATTCCACTACAAAACTGTTTATCAAAACTTTATCCAGGTGTTCAGGACATATAATAATGTATGTGTTGATTAAAAGTATAAGTTTATTGACAGGTTATTAAGATACCCGTGACTGAATACGAGTAAAATGAATTATGAGTTTGTAACTCTTAATTTGACGCTCCATTTTTGGGGTTTGGCCTGGCTGGTTAAAGCCGTTCAAATTATGTAAGTTATATATATACCTCGTCGTCAGTAGGTTTAGAAACGGTGTACATCTTTTGTAAAATATGGCTGATGTTGGCTTTAACAAAGATGAAGTTTGAATGTGTGATATTAAATAACATGCTGATTGGATTAATTACTTTTGTTTAGGAATTGCATGCTTTTAAACTCTGCGCACAGTTATGTATCACGAAATACTCTGCTCATGTTCAGGTCCTTGGTAAGAAGATTACATACGTGAAAGAGACAAGAGACTGCATAAGTTTGAACTCTCCTCTACATTTAAAGCAATACAATCTTGCTGGAGAACAAATACACGCACATGTTGCATTTATTAAGTAAAAGTGGCAGAAGATACACCACCATTACTGAATGGTTATTAAACTTTTATTATCTTCCAGTTTTGGTCCATCATTATTATGACCCTCATCTAAAGAACAAAAATTGCATTTTTTTTCTCAAGATTTACTGTAACTCAACAGTCGAATTCTTAAAATATTATACTCTTACAATATCAAGTGATCAAGTGATCAAGTGATGCTCGAGCCCAAGTGACACTCGAGCATATGCGACACTCGAGCCCAGTTTTGGTCAATCATTGACTTTCAATACTAGTACCAAATATGTTAAAAAAAATACATCTGATACGTTTTCAAGATTCATTAATATACGATGATATGACCTTGATTAATTTACATAAATTCAACGGAAGAACCTTTTAAAATATTACTATATTATTAATATTACTCTCACAATCTCAAGTAACTCTCAAGTTAAAGTGACACTTGAGCCCAAGTGACACTCAAGTTTACGCGGTATATAGATATGTAAATATTGTATATAATTATATATATATATGAATATCTGACTGAGATTATTGATAAAAAGCGGGGTTGTTGTTGGTAAACAGTCTGTTACAAAAATTGCTTATTGAGCAATTCATATAAGTTTAACCTGCTAAACTTTGGATTATGCTGTAAACCTATACAATTCAAGTCACGTATATTTCGTCTGAACCTTCGCCAATTCTGTATTATGATAATTTATCACACACAGCCATGTTTTGTCGAGAGATTCAAGATTGTGAGACTGATGAATGAATAGGCTTCCTGCTCAAATTTAAAATTCTAATTGTCTGCATGTTTACACTTTCCACTGTTTTTTTTTGTTTTTAATACTTTTATTTCAGACACATTGTGTACTTACATATACAGTTGCATTCATATATATATATATATATATATAGCTGATAAAACTTGTTAAACGGAAAGAATATATAATATAAACCGGTCAAGATAAATGAATTTCAAAAAGAGCAAAAACCAAAATAACGAAATAACGAAATAAATGAAGTCAGTACAAACCTACACTGAATTAACTATTAATATTACATACTTATACATATATACATACACATATATATACATGCATATGCACACATACATACATATATACATACATATACCTAGATATACCAAAAGGGGTAATTTTACTAGACTATCCTAATTAAACAGTTGGCTAATTATGTTCCATCTCACCTTTATGACATTAGATTTTGGTACAGAGTACATGAATGATGAGAATAATTCCAAGTGTTTATATCTTTTCAGATGTTCAATAAAAACATCATAGTTTGGGAGACATGTTTTCAAATTGCATGAATAGACATAACTTTTATAGACAAGGAAACAAATATTAATAATCGAATTTAAAACTTTCCACTGTTGATGAAAATGTAAATAAGGATGTGAATGAAAAAAAATAAAAATTTAACTGTGCTTATATTTTGTGTTCATTGGTACATTAAAATAATCCAATAATGAATGAGATTGAACGTTCATTTTTTGTGATGCGTATACAGATAACTATGATCATATCCCTTCAGACCTAACATCATAGGGCCGGCACAGATCTACCATAGCACCAGAAACAAAAATCTGGGCTGGCAACAACCATAGCAAATGGGGAAAATAGAGCCGTTAATTTTATGTGAAGGTACTAGTGGGTTGCACATTTTAAGAATAGTATTTTTACATAATAATAATGGAATCAAATACGCTGCTATTAATGTTGTGCATGCCACTGAACTATTTGTTTTACTCTGCCAAATTTCTCTTTAGTGCCGATAGCAGACATTTAAAAAGGAAAGTCAAAAACTTGTCAAAATTTCTTTTAGAGCAAGTTTATATCTTAAAATATTATACTCTTACAATATCAAGTGATGCTCGAGCCCAAGTGACACTCGAGCCCAAATGACACTCGAGCCCAAATGACACTCGAGCATATAAGCAATGGTAGCTATCTATGGAGTAAATAATCATTTTAGAGAAGTAAAATGACTGTCTCTTAATCAAATGATTTTAAAAAAAAAATCATCTAGAATATACTGGTATGTAACAACACCAGAATATTAAGTAGTATAGACCATAAAACTTTGAATATTTACAGAATAAAATTTATGTCTGGCATATTAACTGATAAAACACAGATAAAAGCCCATGATCTTCTTAATGTTGATTCAAATGTACAAAACTAGACCCAATCATCAAAAAGCCAGACAAATAAAAGATGTTAATAGCGCATATACCCACACTTTAGTTGTATATTGGAAAACGCAAGTTTTAGATTTATTCTAAAAGCAGTGTTTGAACCTGAGCATTTAATTCTTTACAGGTGCAAATTATTCTTGTGATCTTAGTTTTGTTGTGAAGTAATCTATGCAACTCCTGCCACTTTGCTTTTATCTTTCTCAGTTCACTTTCCAACAAAGTTTATACGTGCAAACACATTTCAGTGTGATTATATTGATTGTTAATGTATCAATTTTATGAAATAATGAGACCAAAGCCTGTATTCAAAACCCTTTATCAAAATCTCATTTTCACGTCAACCCCTCTTGTAAAACATCTATCAATTGGTTTGAATCCATACAATTACGCAGAATGCAAATATTAAAGTTTGTTGAATGATATTTACATTTGCCTTTACTTAGCTGTTGCTGAATGGATTGGAAAGTTTAAAAGTTTGTCACTTCAAGAATATCACAAAACGTGTGCATCTGACATTGTTGGGCAACCATCAGGAGACATTCAGAAATCATTTTCTCTTTTCAAGAGACCTTTAAAGTACACAGACAGGTATGAATACTGAGAAAAAACACCTGATCTGTTATGATATTGGTATTTATTAAATTATTTAATGGGTTTTCAGTGTTGTAGGATCCTTCAGAAAGCATAACATTTTTGTTAACATTCTTTATACGTGTCACAGTCAAGTTGAGTTGACTATATATAGGCAATATATACATACGCTTAGGCAAAAAAAAAAAAACTCTGTTTCCGGTGGCCCGACCGACCCTATTTTTAAGGGGCCGACCATAAAACTTTTTATGAAAAAAAAAAAAATTCTGAACAATGATTTATCACAATATATCGAGGTAAACTGACATCACAGAGAAATTTTTAGTTGTATCATCAACTCGCATGGGGTTTATGAGATAAATACATGTAGAATCTCACAATATCTAGCTCCAAAAAAAAAAAAAAAGTTCCTACCGACCTACCCTATTTTTTTAGAGCATGCAATAGGAAAGAAATCTAATTGTTTTTTGGCCTTAACAGTATGGAAGGGGCACGTGGCCTAGTGCGTAGCATGTGGTCCAGTGGGTAGCATGTTGCCCATATGGTATCATGCGACCCATTGTGTAGCACGTGGTCCAGTGGGTAGCACATTGCCCAGTGGGTAGCACAATAGAACCTGAATCAGGATCTCACGAATTCCTGGACTCACCAATGCCACCCACTGGGTTTCATGGTGTGTCCTCAGGCATTTGGACACTTCCCTTAGCAGCGTCCATCGGATTGGCACATAAACAGGGCCGTTCCATGTATTAGAGTCTATCCACCAATCATGTTAAAGAACCAAAGAAAAATATGCTATAGTAAGAGTATGGCACTGTTCCCAGATGCATATGTATTCTTCCCCTTTCCCTGGGTTTGTTTGAAATAACCTATGCTATGTTGATGAGCTGTTAAACAACATTTTAAATAAATGTAGGACCAATAATTATATTATTCATTTTAATTGTTACTTGATGCTCAAAGGCTACAATTAACAAGATGTCGATCATCAATCATATAACCATTTCAACCAATGAAACCAATACAATAACTCCGACTAACAACAGCCCATGCAGCTGCATTATAAAGCATGTGCAACTGTATTATAACTAGTTGGGTGTTCTGCGGAACACGTGTGTCGCCTGTCAGCACTTTGTCAGTATAACAAGGTTTTTTGGACCCAGATAAATGACCTTGACAAACTGGCCTGACTAAGTTTTCATTGAAGAAAAAAATGAGTATTTAACCCCTACAATGACCTTCAATGTGCCCTTGACCTTTATATTTTAGTATGGCCATGTCGATGTTGTCATGACAAGTATATATTGAAAGATTGATGAAGAAATATCAAGAAATGAGGAAGTTAAAACCAACGTTAAGTTTTTGTGAAGAAAATGAGTATTTAACCCATATAATGACCTTCAGTGTGACCTTGACCTTTATATTTTAGTATGGTTATGTCGATGTTGTCATGATGAGTATATATTGAAAGTCTGATGAAGAAATATCAAGAAATGAGAAAGTTATAACCAACAATAACTTTTTGTGAAGAAAATTAGTATTTAACCCATATAATGACCTTCAGTGTGACCTTGACCTTTATATTTTAGTATGGTCATGTCAATGTTGTCATGATGAGTACATATTGAAAGTCTGATGAAGAAATATCAAGAAATAAAAAAGTTATAAACAACGTTAAGTTTTCGTGAAGAAAAAAATGAGTATTTAATCCATATAATGACCTTCAGTGTGATCTTGACCTTTATATTTTAGTATGGTTATGTCGATGTTGTCATGATGAGTATATATTGAAAGTTTGATGAAGAAATATCAAGAAATGAGAAAGTTATAATAAACGTTCAAGAAATGAGAAAGTTATAACCGTTAAGTTTTCGTGAAAAAAAATATTGAGTATTTAACCCATATAACGACCTTCAATGTGACCTTGACCTTTATATTTTAGTATGGTCATGTCGATCTCATCATGATGAGTATATATTGAAAGTTTGATGAAGAAATATCAAGAAATGAGAAAGTTATAGCCAATGTTAAGTTTTCGTGAAGAAAAAACTGAGTATTTAACCCATATAATGACCTTCAATGTGACTTGACCTTTATATTTTAGTATGGTCATGTCGATGTTGTCATGATAAGTATATACTGAAAGTTTGATGAAGAAATATCAAGAAATGAGAAAGTTATAGCCAACGTTAAGTTTTCGTGATGGACTGACGGACGGACGGACGACAAAGTGATCCCTATGTATCGCATTTTTCCTTGAAAAGGCGACACAATAAACCTATTGTCAGTATTCTCTGACATCAACAATAAGGCGGATATCTAAGTAAATTATCTTTGATGAATGCCTAGCATTAAATCGTTTAATTCAGGATAAAAAATGAAAGGGGCGGTGCTTTACCATACTCTAACTTGCAATAAATGAAAGTTAGAGTACGGACAGGGTCAATAAGTACACCATACTACAAAAAAGATAGAGTCTGTCTCGGCTCACTGGTTATTTAAAAACCTTGATGGGCTACACCCTTCTCGGTGTTTAAACAAACCAACTCGCTGAGACAATACTCTATTAGTCTTATCCTGTTTCTTCTGCACTGAGCTTTACTACAGTTAAATAGGCGAAATAAAACACCCAGAATACTTGCTTGTAAACAATTAATAAGGATAAGGATTGGGATAAGGGTTTAAAAGCATGTCCACATTATCAATTGTCCACATTATCAATTTCTACCCAATGCCAAAACAAACCAATCTGTTGGCGTTGATAAAAATGTCATGTTAATTCCAATTCTGATATTAAAACATTAAATTGTTTGATATGTTAACTTCAGCAAATACGAGCTTGACGTCCCGAGTATGGGGACATATTGACATATCTTATCATTCACCCAATATTTGTCTTGCAAAATTTTACATAAGCTAGGCTACATAACATTTCCCGAAATATTTGTCTTTGTGATTTACAACTTTTAACAGTTAAAATTGATAGGTTGATAAAGGATTTGAGATAATTTTTATAGCAAAATCAATACGGTATATTTTAAAGTTATTGTAATGGGAATAAACATATACAAGCAACTTGATATATGTGATTTCATGGGGTCATTTTGTTAAGGATAAATTTTCAATTGAAGCTTACAGAAATAGTTCAATTAGACAGTGACGCAATTAAATACTCATATAAAATAGCATATACATTATACATAAAGTAGCTATCCCACCAACAACAGCCAAATTTTACAACATATGTACACTGTTGCTAAACCTACTGACCACGAGGTAGGTATATATATATATAACTTACATATTTTGAGAATTCAACCTCTATAGACAAAATATATATGGCTTTAACCAGACTGGCTAAACACATAAACTGGAGTGTCGAATTAAGAATTAACATTGAATTACTGTCATACTTTATGGTTGACATTGCTCGTGCCTAAAATACGTATATGGTTGAAAATTTCACTTGACCATATCCCATCGACTTTTGGATTTTTTTTCAAAGATGGCCGACCAATAGTCCATAAAAAGCCTTCCTATAACTATATGGCATTTCTCACCCTGCAGTTAAAACACTACTCACCTATATGCTTCCTTTTCTGCAGGTGCCCCGTAGAAGGCTTTTGACCATGCTGAATGGTATCTTGTGTGTTCACGCTTCTGCATTAATAAACGTCTTTTTTCATTTTCATAATGTTGATCAGTTGTTTCCCAACTCCAGTTTATTCTCCGTCGAGGCGGAGGAGGAGCGAGGGGATTTACCCTCCCGGGGATACGTATAAAGTCCATTGAACTCGAAAGTTCTTTCGGGGGATATGCGGTGTACATTGATGCTGATGAATGAGATCTGGGTGGCTGGGTCAGCCCCGTGGGTAGGGGCGTACTCGACGGAGTAATCCTTGGTAGTGTTGTCGTCATGATTAATCCACTACCCTTGCATGCCTGTCAAATATACAACAAACGATGCCAGTTATGTAATGAATTCACGTCACAGTTTTGTTTGAAAATGATGTCAAATTTATGTACAAAAGATGTCAGTAATATAATTGTCATTGTTTAGTTCGATTTTCAGTATGCATGAACATGTATGTATCCATGTATTTTTTAATAACATGTTATATATACATGTAAACTATTAAAATAACATGTTTAAAAACAAAAAAACACCTGGATGAAAATGTAGAAATATTGACATACATTAACTATAAATAAGCAATAATTAATAGATCTATATAAATCATTAAAACACGCTATAGTTTTAAAATGTTAACTGTTATCTATTTATTGTCTCTCCAACTGTTGCCATGATCAGAGAGACCACAGATTTCACTACAAGATAACAACAAAGGCAATGAATCTAAAACAACACTATACAAATCATTCAGGAGTATCCGCTGGTAAAGATCTGGAATCCCAACACGAGGTGTTTTAATTGAACCGGAGATTGCAACGGTCATGATTATAACCAATTATTTATTGTGCATCCCTGACAAAGTGCAACAATTTCTTCATTTTTTTTTTAAATTCCATCATCAAAGCACTTTTATCTAACAATATGAATACAAAACAGTTAAATAATACAACACACGCGATATAGTATTATACTCACAGGTGTGCAATACAACAATTATGCAAATTATCTTGTCTTCAAAGCCAGCGTAATTAATCATGCATAATTAATTATAATGAGTGTAATTTGGTGCTGTTGAGTTAAGTTCTTACAACATTTATCCAGTATTAAATTCACTCTGTTCAATAATTGTAGCCGTGCAGTGAAAGCAAACAACAGTCGCAGCATAAGCTCGGGCCGACCATAAAAAAGTGTTGGTTTGCTGTTTCCCTACCTACCAACAAAAAGGGCTCTACCCAAAACTTTTCATAGCAATTTTTTAACATTATTTTTTTGTTGCTATCTTCAGTGTATTTTTCTTTCTTTTTTTAAGGTGTTTACAGTCCTTGACAAACATCTAATCACCTACCTTCCTACCTACCTACCTACCTACCGATTTATGAAATCCTGGGTAGGGAAACACCAAATAAATGAAATATTGCTTTTAAACATAGTACCAACGTATTAAAGGTACATACAGCAATCTTAATTTTTTAACAGCGTCCCAATATTTTTTCTTCATAAGGCCAATTTTTTTAATTAATTGATTTACGGATTTTTTTTCTAAAAGTTGAGGGTAGGAGGAGGGAAAAAAAATAAAAATAAAATTAAGATGGTGACCAAAAAATGCCATTTTTATATGTTACTGTAGTATTTCATACCTCGACAAAACATAAAAATAACATTCAATTCTTAAATTTTTAACCAACGTTATTTCACAGTTTGAATTAGCAATTTCACAGTTTGAATTAGCACTTTCATACATCCAAAAATCATTGTTTTTGCTTCTTTGTTTTTTTAGCATTCCGTGTGGATTATTTTAAGGCTCTGTTGAAGCAGGAGAGGCAGATAGGTCTCACAATACTGAAAGTTTCTCTCAGTTGCCTGACTTCATTTTTTTTTTCTTTTTTTTGAGTTGAAAAAAAAAAAAAAAAAAAAAATTGTGGGGTTTCGGCAAAACTTGCAGTTGGCGGGTCCGTAAATCTAAAAATCAAAAAACTCTGGCCTAACTTGCATATTTGTAAGTCATTACTAATAAATATTACTGAAATCTTTCAAAGCAAATTGATTTGCATATTACATGTTGATTATCTTTTACCAATGGTGGAATAACGAAAATATCAAGATAAATTTCAAAACTCCAAATGTTACATGTATTACCTTTTATTTTACTTTAAAGGGACACATGGCAATCTTGATTTTTTAAAAACTCATGGTGTCCTGTTAGATTTTCCACATAACCTGCATTTATTTAATCCTTAATATAAATTACATAAGAATAGCATAAAGCAAATTGTTTAAGCATATTATTAACAGTTGATTATATTACACCAATAATATAACTAAACCTATGGTAGAATATGACGAAAAAATTAAAACCTCTAAATTGTATTTAATTATATATGCAGTCAGGTTTAAAGTAAAAATGATACTCAGGATACATAAATCCAGATGCGAATTTCAAATCTTGAAAAACACTTCAATATTGCCATGTGTCCCTTTAATATGACAGATAGTGTGTTGCCAATTTGAATGCTTGATAAATACTTCAGATTGTCGTTTGTTCCTTTAACACGTCCATTTGACAGAGGCTTATACAATTTTTATGCCAAGAAATACTTTTAAATATGGCTTTTAAAAATATCTCGGTATAGACTTCAAACTACGATGCTTTTTTAGGAGTCTCCTTTTTATCTACCATATATACTACTACACATATGATAAAACAAATAGCAAGAAGGATGGGGATAGGGGTTTGAAACCTATCCCGCATTACTCCAAACACCTCCTTCCATTCCTCTTTCTCCCAGCTCACTGCCTACTTTCTGTCACATATGCATCTTCCTTCGAATTCATGAAAGCAAATTCATGAACTTCATATGAAGTGTTATAGCTATTTTATTCTAAAGTACTCATTACAGTAATAATCATAATGTATTACTGCTTTATTATTCATCTTTGTAAGTACTGTCTGTTTCTGTGCATGTTTTTCGTTGACTGTGGTCCTTGAATGCTACATTTCCTATTCGACTGTTATATATACTTTTATTAAAATAGGTTAGACATGTTATATCTATTACAACATCTTGTCTTGTAGGTTTTGGATCTTTAACTTCATCACTTATCTAAACAACAACATCGGACAACAAAATATCCCACACCAAGTTTTGGACAATATGGAAGACAACACCGAGTCTTACCCCTGCTGCTGGTAAATGTATTGCCGGCAAACCAGATTTGTTATGCACCGGATGGACTATACGTATGCTTGGCCTCCAACCATCAAACTTGTGACCTATCCCTTTATTATTAACTTCACTGTTTAAATTATAGCCGATATCTTTATTGTTTTCTATATTACCAGATGTCTCTATAGTTTCTTCAAGCTTGACAGCCGTAGTTCCATTTGACATCCACTGACTTCCTTCCTTTCTTAATCCATCATCCATTTCTTTGTCATCATAATTTCTAACAGAATCTGTATCTGCTGCAACATTCTTGAGTGCCCTTAACTCAATGGAGTTTCTCAATCTTTCAGAATCCGTAAAACCTTGACCAGCATGTGCCCGTCCATCACCAACTGTTTTCCTATCAGATTCCTTGTTAATTAAAGCATTTACCTCCTCCCAAATTCTAAGTCCTTCTTCAATATAAATCTCATCAACAGAGTTATCCTCTACTATATTTACCGGTATACTATATTTATCCTTTCTAAATGTATCCAGAGTTGTGCTAGGCCTGTAGGCTGTGATTTTCCTATCCCCACCAAATCTTGTATTTCTTTGTCCTCTTGGTCCTTGATAACTTGAAGACTTTGTTGTGGAATAATCTAGTATCTGATAATGATTTAATACTTCCGCTTGTTTTTCTGCCTTTTCATCAGTAGCAGTATTGGCATCGGCCTTGATCTCCGGCATATCTTTCTTCTCCATCCCACTAAAAATACCAACATTGTTGTCCATTGTTTCTTTCTTTTGTGCAATTGTTTCTCTTTGCATATCACTAACATGGACATATTTTTGTTTATTAATACTTCCTTTCTCCTGGTCATTATTATTTTCGGGTATTGGATATGAAATTTGATTCCAACCATTTTTCACAAGCTCATGACAACCTCTTTCCTGAGCTTGTATTTTACTCACATACTCCCGTTCTTTTATCCTTTGCTTATTTAGATATGCATTCTTTAACTCCTCAAAATGTCTAGCATCTTTGTTTGACCTATCTGTTCCTGCGTCCCCGAAATCTACATCCTGACAGTGTATAACAATGTGACCTTGACCTCCGGAGTTTAAAGCATTCAGTATGCTATTTTTTTGTTTTTCAGTATTGTCAGTTTCTATTTTACAATCAGTTGAATTTTTGTTGAGTTTTCTTTGACTTTTCACAGCATGGCTTGTTATATTGCTACCCATCTGCGTACGTCCAAACCATTTTCTGGGACTTGTGGGTGGAATTACCTCTTGAATATTCAGAGAGCTTCTGTTGTCATATACTGGTAGGGACCGTACCAATATATAAGTCTTTGCTTTTAGGTTGGTAGAGTCAGACAAATTTACTGGATTACATGTTACTTCATAGGTTTTGCCGATCGCTGCTGACTTCAAGTTAGGATGTTTTTCATAGCACCTTATGTTTTTATTTAGACTTGGAGATGTGGTTAGTGTTTCAGACATTGTGAAGTGGAAATACTTTATTATAGATAAACGTGTCCAGATCTGCTTCTAATGATGTCTCTGTACGAAACAAATTCAGAACTGGCTTCCAAGGCTGTTAAATATCAAACTGTAAATGTTAATCCAAACTATTAACTAGCCATGGAATTTATAATGTTCAGTAATTATTTAATCACACCTGTTGAAACATATCATGGTGATTATAAAGAACAATTGAAACAACACATTTTTATATGAACAAATGCAAATAAACAAATGGATATAAAGTTCTGAATATATGTTAGAATAGACTGCATGATAATCTGATTATCTATTTATCATTTATTGTGTATGCCTGTTCTTGTGTTGTGTTATTGTGTATGCCTGTTCTTGTGTTGTGTTATTGTGTATGCCTGTTCTTGTGTTGTGTTATTGTGTATGCCTGTTCTTGTGTTGTGTTATTGTGTATGCCTGTTCTTGTGTTGTGTTATTGTGTATGCCTGTTCTTGTGTTGTGTTATTGTGTATGCCTGTTCTTGTGTTGTGAAGTAAGGAAATATTGTGAGAAAAAACACCCGATTTTGGCATGTTATTAATAGTCTTTTGACATATTTTGGATTTATAGCAAAAGAAGTTGGGTAAATAGAGATGGTGTAAATAGAGATGGTGTGTGGAAGGACAAACATACTGAATGACACCACTACTATGGTGTGGTATTTAAATAGTTTATTAAATTGTACAACTGTTAAACTGCTTTTATATGATGTATGTACCATATGTAATGATATGTATGTACCATATGTAATGATATGTATGTACCATATGTAATGATATATATGTACCATATGTAATGATATGTATGTACCATATGTAATGATATGTTTGTACCATATGTAATGACAGATGTATTTTAAAAAATTGATATATTTTACCAATCTAATGTTTTATTGAATCATAAACATAAATGGTGTACCTCTTTAACCTTGTCACATTCAAAAGAATATAGAAGAAAACTTTTTATTACACTAATATCTTGTAAACTGCACCAAAATCAAAACTAATTTCCGTTCCATTATATCTTGTACTAGTGTTTAATGACAATGAAAACAAGCTGAATTAATACTTGAGGTATTATACCCAATAGCTAACCTGCAATAAAACATTTAATCTCATACCCCAACAAATCCTAAATTGTGAATACTTAAACTGATCCATGTTGTCTTATATGATAGTGAAATGGCAAGATTTTAAAATTGGGAGTGTACATTAAACTGTCACTATTTAGGATACAAAAATAATTAACAGACTGGTCATAAAACCAGCATTTTCATCATTGCGTTTCTTACAATTAAACATCAATTGGCTTTTCATACAAAGTTTTATTTTCTATTTCTCGTATTTATATAACGGATAAAAACAGCCATTTTTCTTTTAAAGCAGTGTATCATATTTCATTTATGTAAAATTAAATATATATGAAATCTCATCAGATACTATTCTAAGGATATATTATATATCTATGCTATACACTGGCATAGAAAAGAATCTATTATTTTTTTATTTATACAAGTATATTACTCCAGAGAGTTCTGAAAACGTGCACCTCAGTAAACTTAAAATGTAATGTAGTCAAAAGTAAGTATTAGCAAGGCCAAAAAATTAATTTGTATTCCTTATACCGTTACTAAAATCTCGAAAAAAAAGAGAAAAATATGGTAGGTATAGATATTATTTTTAAAAAGTGTATTTTTTTTCCACAAAAAAAGAACAATGTGCTAAGGTTGGCAGCTAAAAATCAGTCAAGCGGAAATCGCATATTTTTTCCCTAGGAATTAACAGGACACAAGAAGGCTCAATAATTTCACGATCATTTGTCGATATTATAACTGATGTGTCATAAACTTTTATATTTGCTTCGACGTAATAATAATCCATAATAATCCTTCAGCTTAATCCATTTTTGTTTACACAAAAATTTACATATATATATCTAATATTTTGCTAAGTGCTGTTTCAATAGAAATTCTAATAAATCCTAGACTGGTCTGGCCGTGACAGAACATGTGACAGAACAGCCATAAAGAAGCATTTATAATGCTTGTACTCTTGAACTGGGCTTAATGTTTCTGTGGTTGCTAACATATATTGCTCAATCTTAAGACCTTTATAGATAACAATGAGTCGTCTCTAAATGGTTGGTTAATCAATTAATTATTCATTAAATTAATTCCAGTTATTATGCTACAGGTCTACCCAGCAACAGCCAACAGCTTCCGTATTTGATATTACTAGAACGGATAACTAGTAGGGATTACAATGGAAAACTTCCACTCAAATATGGCTATATACCTATAACCCCGTTTAAATACCTCCGAGGGCAATACATTTTACAAAAGGGGGCGTTTATTCGAGACCATAAAATTATTTATTTAAATTACATATATTGCCTCTAAAATACTTGTGGGGAAAGTTTTTTTCTCAACTAGACCTCTAGTCAGGAAAGTGTATTTTCTCTAAACTAGATCTAATTATATTTATATATAAAACAAAAAACATGTATATTATTATTATCCCTATGCGTTTTTAAAAAAGCTAAATGGGGATATTCTTAACGCCCCCGTTCATTCATCTTTTGTCCAATTAAAACAGACTATTAAATCATTTAAGAATTATTTTTTTATTAGAATTTGCTATATCAGAAAGTCAAGAAATTCATTACTCAATGAGTAACCCAAACACATAAAATATTGATTTTTCTTCAGAACATGGAACTCAGTGTGTTCTCAGAACACAGTGAGTTCTATCTTTTGCATAAAAAAATATATTTTGAGTGTTTGTATTACTCATTGAGTGATGAGTTTGACTTTTTGATATGGCAAATTCTACGCAAAAAAATAATTCTTAACTGATTTAATAGTTTGTTTTAAATCATATCTCCTCTTAAATCACTGAGTGGAATTTCATACAACTTGGTGTATAACTTAGTAACCGGTTATATGATAACGGTGTGTACAAGAAATATTATTTTTGATTCTGCCCCAGGGGCCCTGAGACAGGTTCAAAATGTCAAATACAGTAAATATTCAATACCTCAATTGCACATAACTTGGTCTACAAACTCGTCTATGAAAGATAAACGTACAACATATCAAATGATTTTATTATTTAAAATTCTGATATCTGCTTTTTGTATAGGGTAGGTACGAGAGTCTGACCAAAGAAGAGATTCCAGATTGCCTCGTGGTAGCGGCCACGAGGCAATCTGGAATCTATAATTATGGACAGTATACTATGGTATTATATAACCATGTATAATTGTTTTCATGTTAAGTAAACCGTCTTTTAATTTAACAGTTTCTACTTTTTCTATGTAACACGTATGTTATAAAAACACTGTAATTGTGTCACGTGTGTTAATAGCCCAAGCACTGAAATCGTCTCTGATTTCACTCCGATAGAATAATCCGAACTGCAAGAGCGCTTTCGGTCTATTGACCTTCTTCAGTTGCAGCATGAAATCCTAAACGATTTCTATTTAATGTAAAGTGTTCTCATTTACTAATGTAATGAGGTTTTACTTTATGAAGGTACACTGTGATCGACCAAATAAGTATATATATAGTTTATTCAGTCTGTCCTAATTAGATTATAACACATTGACTGCTTTATATATGTGCAGTTTTTATTGAAAATGATATTTCAAAGTACAGTAAGACATGTCGGGTTGATACCTAATATATTGTCTTTCAATGAAAATGCAGCAAAATGTATAGACACGACAGGGTTGATACCGTCTTAAATGTGTCTTATAGATAGCATGTATTCCGCGGAATACAGTATTTGTAATTTACTCGTCGGGTTGATACCGAAACAAAATTTTGGAGTACCTCCAAATGTGAGTAAATATGTTATAAAAACAAATAATATATATATATATTAGCAAAGAAAGACCCGAATGTGTCATATAGTATATATTCCGAGGAATATGCAGTTTACACGTCGGGTTGATACCGAAACAATATCTGGAGTACCTCCAGATGTGTGTAAATCTGTACTGTAACAGAGATAGTATCTGTTGTAAAGATTGCTAACAAAAATGAATTATACGATGTTTTCAGAGATGAAAACATGCGTGTAACTCAGTCGATGTAGGGACAATATTAATGACTCAATGGGTAATGGGGGTAATGGGGATGTTGGGGGTAGGTGGAAAATTTATTATTTGTATATGTTTCAAATGAAATGCCTGGGGATAAATGATGGCACTCCATCAAAGTGAATCTTGTTTTATTTATCTTAAGTAAAACATAGTATATTTAATAAGAAAAGCTAAGCTTGCGTCGTTTTTATCATTATTCATGATTGTAAGTCACTGGTATTATCGTAATTAAATAAATATAAATAAGTATATTAAGTATATATTCCAACTGTCAAATATTGCAAGTGATAATGCACTGACAGAAAAGATACCTTACTAAGTAAAACCTATGGTAAATTCAATAACAAAAACTTCCAAATCTAATGTCTATTTTCCCCCGATATCTAATTTACCAGCAACTTTAAGTAAACCTGACTTTGAATAAATGAATCAATATATTAGTTTCACCACTCAATAAATACCTCCAGATTGCCGTGTCTCCCCTTTCTGTGTCGCCTACATGTATGTTCATGAAACTTCACGCACATCTTCATCTTACCGCAAAGAATGTCGTTAAACATGTCGAATAACTTCGGCTTTCATTTTGGCAGTCATTTTCATAAACCTTTAATCTGTAACCTAACCTGGCTCATAACTTAATTGTACTTGATGAAATAAGCTCATGGCAGGCGACACAGTCATTCCATGGAACACCCTTTTAGTTTTATTTTGCGATAACTTTGTCAATACCTCACAGTATGGCTCAACAAAAATTAGTGTGCTTCCCTTAGCCCGACTGGCACTATTGTTTTGCCACCGAACCTTCCTTTTTCCTTCAAAAAAATAAAAATAAAGCAAAAATCATATGACTGTAACCTGGTAGATTTATAGCAAACAGAAAGTATATTTAGAGAAATTAAGGAAAAACACAAATATTGTTTTCGGCCAAAGTATAAATATGTCACAATGTATCAAATTAGAATTTTGGGTGTGAACACTGAGTTTAACATTGACTGAAGTGAACTTGAGAATTTTTCTCAAACATTGGCAACAGGAAGCAACTTTTGCTTCCAAAACATTTGACATTGCTAACAGTTTAATCAAAATAAGTTAATGTTAAAGGAACATTAGCTGCATTGAATCTTGAAAGATTTATCATGCATTAAAATAAGAACGGTGAACCTCAATTTATTAATCCGGTAGAGTTTTGACTGTAAATCAGTTTGCATGTAATTAAATAAAAGATAATAAAGTGTTTAAAATTTTCTTCATTATTCTATCTTAGCCTAAATATATTATTTGTGAAATATAATCAACAATTAGTAATATGAAATAACGCTTTCCTTTAAAATGTTCAAATAAATGTTAATAATGAATTTCAAATATGCAAGTTATGTAGAATAAGAGTTTTACCTCATGGGAAGCCACGAATATTTAAAATAATAATTCAAGATTGCTGTGTGTCCCTTATATTATCAGAAGGGAAAAGAAAAAAAAAAACAGCATGCGTAGACATTTTTTTCCCAATTAATATGAACAATTGGTTCATAAACAGATAAATGTGCTTTATTTGCAGTGATCATACTTCCAGTAAACAACTTTTGTTACTCCATTTGTTTCATTTTATAATGTATTTGCAACAATTACGTACTTTAAGTGTTGTACATGGATACAAGAACAGAAAGGAAAGAAACAAAAGTATCTATCTATGAATGCTGCAACACCCACGTTAGAAGATTATGTGCAGGGCATAAACTTGTGTAAACAACTATTTTTCCTTTGTTTTTAATTGACTAATTTACATCAAATGTCATGTCTTGTTGATTCAAATTATATGTATATTATGATCCACTTTAAACCCATCTCACTGTGCTTTATAGGTATGAATACACTGACTGTGCTTTATAGGTATGAATACACTGACTGTGCTTTATAGGTATGAATACACTGACTGTGCTTTATAGGTATGAATACACTGACTGCATTTTAACAAAAATCCGTTATTGACAAACTGTATATTTTGAAACTAATTTATATAATGTTATAAGCATTTGCATAAACTGTGCGTAACCACAGATTTTAAATCAGGTTTACTGTCCATGCTGTCTGTTATGCGGGTATCTCAGTTACTGTCCATGCTGTTATACGGGTATCTCAGTTACTGTCCATGCTGTTATACGGGTATCTCAGTTACTGTCCATGCTGTTATACGAGTATTTCAGTTACATTCGATAAATTTGAAAGTAAAAGTAAAGCCATACAAATTAATATATTTTCATATCACAATTTATAAAGATGAGAAATGTCAGATCTTATCAAAATGTGATCGTATAACATACATATATACTAAATCCTGTGGATTTACTTTATTTTAAGAGTATTGATTCTGCAAAGCATATAAGATTGTCTACTGTTTGACTTGTTAAATCCCAGTCGTCTATAGGGTATACCTGTGTCACAAGCACAGTTCAAACAATATAAGCTTATTACACTGTCATTACGTACACAGAAACGTGTTTTGATCAAATACATGTTGAATGTTAAACAAATTTACTCTTGAGTAACTAAATATACGTTTTATAATCATGTGTATAAATCCGATACATGGACACACCTGTGGTGCGCCTTTCTCATTTAGCCCACGAAAACACATGATAATTGGAACGTAAACAAAACATAGAGCTGAATGTTATGTTTTAATCCATATATACAAATATGTAGTGACTGGAAATAGTCGCATACATTCAAAAAAATATTCATCTCTTTAAATCTTACCTTTTAAAAAATAAAAATCCAACTAACAACCTACTTTCCGTTCGCTTTCATTTGGCTAAGTGCGCTAAACGTCTCGCGGTAAAGTCACGTGATGACAACGTCGCTACGGAGACGCACCTCTGACTCGCTGCGAGCCAGTGCGGCAGATTAATTACGATTTTCAATAAGCCATTCAATTCGTAGTGTTTATAATATTATACGGTTTGCTGAAATACAATCTAAAAATCGATACAGTCAGATCGGTGTTTAATAAGAACAATTTGTAATATAAATGTAATAAAAGGGCGGCTAATTAGCTTTTATGTCTTTAAATGTCGGCGCCGCTAACACGTGTGAGTGCATTTCCGTCTTTATTGGTGTTGTTTAAAGGGACACATGGCAATCTTGAAGTGTTTATCAATCATTACAATTAGCGTTTCGAGTTATTAATCCATCATTGCTTGCAGAATTACAGAAAATGTTGAGTTTTCATTTTTCGTCTTATTCTACCATAGATTTAAATATATTATCGGTGCAATATAATCACACAGACTATCAAAACAAGAAATTGTATAAAAAGATGTTTAAAGTTAAAAATGTTATCATTTTTCGCGTTTCTCTTAAAAATCAAGGTTTTGACATAGTCAAAGTTTCCGTCAAACTCCTTTTTTGCTCTAAATGTAAGACAAAGCAACATCATACTATCGTTGGAAAGAAAACTAAATTTGTCACGGTGATGGGATTTGGCATGAATGAAACTTGTATCTATAAAACTCTTCATGATGTGTGTGTTTAAAATTGGGAAATATTTTGTGAAATTTTCGCACTGTGCCGCGTGAAATTTATATAATTTTCGTAGTGTCCAGTCTATTTGATATTAGGTCTGTGATATAAATCAAATGTGCAAAAACAGCTTGCTTTATACTATTCTTATATTATAACTAACGGAACGCCGCGATATCTCTTTTTTCTTTTTTTTTTCTTTTTAAATCAAGCTTGCCGTGTTTCCCTTTAAAATCACTAGTTAACATAAATAAAACGCAACAATTGCGTCTGTAGTCGATATCCTCCGCAGTGCCTATTTTTAACTTCAAGGAAGGATGAATAAAACAGAGACCTATAAAAAAAAAATTAAGATGTTCTTCTTAGACCTCTGAATAAAATTAGACAATTTCCGCAGGAGTATCTTGATCTGTCGCGATATAGCGGCAGGCTGATGTTAATTTCATCGATTCTTTTAAGTTTTCCGGAATAACACAGAAACAAATATTCCATAGAAACGAGAAAATCTTTGATATAAGAACGTTGTAGATATCAAAAACTCATCAGGCTGATTCATAATTATGTTGATATTTGATGCAAGTTTAAGAAGATAAGTTGAATGGTATTGTACGGTACATTAGGACCACCCTTCATTCAATTTCGTTCGTTGTTTTAAGATAACAGTTTGATAGTTTTGAAGATATCAGTTTGATAGATTTGCTCCGGATATTTATTTTACAATTTTACTAAAATAAAATACATTGAAATTAAGACGCAGTCGTCTATATCCCCCGAACCAAACATTTCAGTTCGATGTTAAAACAAGTTATTAACGATATTATAACTTTTAACTCATGCATTTGACAGAATAGTCTGATCGCTAATTAAGTCTTTTAGATCAGCCACAATTAAGTCGCTGTATTCATCAAGTTTAATAAAGATTCCTTTAGCATTTTTGAGAAACGACAAACTAATATTTTGTCAAAATGTGGTATCTTGTTTCTATGGAAACAAAAAACGAACATTTTAGAAGTATTAGATTTTACAGCATTTATCAAAAAGCACCCGGTGTACACTGATTCTCCCTGAATTTACATAACTGTCAGGCCCGTAACCAGCCCTGACATTTATCTGAGGCAAATTCTTTTATATCGGGATCTGAGAACATGTTCTCTGATCCCGATATAAAAGAATTTGCCTCAGTTAAATACCTTGTTAGTAAATAGACCTATACGGCAAAATCTCAGACAAGTTTTTATCTCAAGAACAATGAACATATATTTTGATATTTTTTTCCAAACAAAGTTGCTGGGGCCCAAGATGGCATAGGGGTTCCAAAGTTGTACATAGCTGTATAGTAAAAACAAAAGAAGAACAAACTCGTAATCTTCTCAAAAACCAGGGACTATCCGAACACAGGGACACTTGAGACCAACAAACTCCAAACTGTTGTCGACAGCATTCCGAGTATTCCTGCAACAACCAATTATGCAACACCGTTTGGGACCCCCGCTAAATGCATATTGACCATATAGTAAGTAGCGGGGAGTCGGGGAACTCCCGACACTCCGCTAGACGCTAGCTCTCGTTTTAGCTATTATTTTAGGTGTTATACTTCAAAGCGTATTTAGCGTTCGTAGACGTCACCGTTCCTGTCGCCGTCAGCGTTTCATATAGTTAATATTTTGTATGTAAGATGGTATCTCTCAACATGGTACCTCTAAGTTGCAATAAAGATACGTTTGTCATAAAAAGTTGAATCGGGTTTTACGTCGCACCCCCACAAACAGGTTATGTGGCACGAACAGGAATGAACATTGCAGGCACGTTCTCTTAAAAAAAACACGCAAAGTGGGCCTAGAAACTTTCTACCAAGGGTAGGGTTCTGATAAGAAATCTGTATAAAGTTACAACAAATTATATGTGGTAAACGCTCCTCTGCATCTTTCGATTACATTTTGTAAAAGAAGATACAAAAGTCGATCAATGCATGTAACATTCAAAGACCATCTGTCAACCAAATACACGCATCGATCGATCGAAACAAACAACATGCAACATACAATGTATGTGACACCACAAACATAAAGGAACGTATTGAAACGGTCAGTGGCAAAAAGGTCGCTTGGGGTTTAAACCAGGTTCTATTAGGTTCACCAAACTTCGTTATTACCCTATCGTCAGCCCAATTACTCGGGATTATTTCATACAGAGCGAGGCACAAAGCCTTTAATAGAGAGCAAGGCACGCAGTCTTTCATATAGAACGAGACACAAAGCCTTTCGTACAAAGTGAGACACGAAGCATTACATACAGAGCGAGACACAATGGCTTCCATATAGAGCAATACATAAAGCCTTCTTCAGAGATCTTCATACAGGTTCTGCATATTGAGCGAGATACAAAGCCTTCATTCAAAAACCTTCATACTAGTTCAAAAACCTTCATACTAGTTCTTCATACAGAGCAAAGCACAACGTTTTTCATATAGAGCGAGACACAAAGCAGTTCATATAGAGAACGGTACATAGACTTTCATATAGAGCGAGACACAAAAGCCTTTCATACAGAACAAGGCACAAAGCCTTTCATACAAAGCAAGGCAAAAACATTTTATATAGCGCGAGACATAAAGCCTCTTATACAGAGCGAGACAACACATTTTCATATAGAGCAAGACACAAGCCTTTCACACAGAGCAAGGCACAAAGCTATCATATAGAGCGAGACACAAAGTCTTTCATATAGAACAAGGCGCAAAGCCTTTCATGCAGAACAAGGCAAAAAAAACTTTCGTATAGAGAGAGACACAACGCCTTTCATAAAGAGCAAGGCACAAATCATTTCATATACAGCGAGACAAAAAGCCTTTCATACAGAGCAAGGCACAAAGCATTTCATATCGAGCAAGCCATAGACTTTCATATAGAGCGAGACACAAAAGCCTTTCATACAGAACAAGGCACAAAGCCTTTCATACAAAGCAAGGCAAAAACATTTTATATAGCGCGAGACATAAAGCCTCTTATACAGAGCGAGACAACACATTTTCATATAGAGCAAGACACAAGCCTTTCACACAGAGCAAGGCACAAAGCTATCATATAGAGCGAGACACAAAGTCTTTCATATAGAACAAGGCGCAAAGCCTTTCATGCAGAACAAGGCAAAAAAAACTTTCGTATAGAGAGAGACACAACGCCTTTCATAAAGAGCAAGGCACAAATCATTTCATATACAGCGAGACAAAAAGCCTTTCATACAGAGCAAGGCACAAAGCATTTCATATCGAGCAAGCCATAAAGCTTTTCTTCAGAGATCTTCATACTAGTTCTGTAAAAAGCGCGAGACACAAAGCCTTTTTCAGAGATATTCATACTGGTTCTGCATATATTGAGCGAGACACAAAGCTTTCCTTCAGAGATTGTCATAAAGCGCGAGACACAAAACATGTCTTCAGATATCTTCATACTGTTCTTCATACGGAGCAAGGCACAAAACATTTCATACAGAGCAAGGCACAAAGCCTTTCCTATAAACAAGGTACAACACGTTTTATATAGAGCGAGACACAAAACCTTTCATATAAGAGCTAGACACAAAGCCGTTCATATAAGAACGAGACACAAAGCCTTGCATATAGAGCAAGGTAAAAAGCCTTCACAAAGCCTTTCATACAGCGAGGCAAAGCCTTTGGTACATAGCAATTCACAAAGCCTTTCATACAGAGTGAGGCATAAAGCCTTCAATGGAGAGCAAAGCCTTTCATATAAAGCGAGACACAAAGCCTTTCATACAGAGTGAGACACAAAGTCTTCATATAGAGCAAGACACACAGCCTTTCTTCAGAGATCTTCATACTGGTTCTGCATAATGAGCGAGACAAAAAGCCCTTCTTCAGAGATCTTCATACTGGTTCTGCACATTGAGGAGATACACAGCCTTTTTTCAGAGATCTTCATACTGGTTCTGCATAATGAGCGAGACAAAAAGCCCTTCTTCAGAGATCTTCATACTGGTTCTGCACATTGAGGAGATACACAGTCTTTCTTCAGAGATCTTAATACCGGTTCTTAATACAGAGCAAGGCACAAAGCCTTTCATACAGAGCACGGCACATATCCGTTCATATAGAGCGAGACACAAAGCCTTTAATATAGAGCGAGGCACAAAGCCTTTCGTGTAGCGCAAGGCACAACGCCTTTCTTGCAGAACAAGGAACAAGGCAAAAAGCCTTTCATATAGAGCGAGACACAAAGCCTTTAATAAAGAGCGAAGCACAACGCCTTTCATGTAGAGCAAAGCACAAAGTCTTTCTTGGAGCACAAGGCACACAGCCTTTCATATAGAGCGAGACACAAAGCCTTTTATGTAGAGCAGGGCACAACGCCTGTCTTGTAGAACAAGGCACAAAACCTTTCATATAGAGCGAAGCACAACGCCTTTCATGTAGAGCAAAGCACAAAGTCTTTCTTGGAGCACAAGGCACACAGCCTTTCATATAGAGCGAGACACAACGCCTTTAATATAGAGCGAGGCACAACGCCTTTCATGTAGAGCAGGGCACAACGCCTTTCTTGTAGAACAAGGCAGAAAGCCTTTAATATAGAGCGAGACACAAAGCCTTTCATATAGAAAGATACACAAAGCTTTTAATATAGAGCAAGGCACAAAGCCTTTCATGTAGAGCAAGCACAAAGCCTTTGATACTGAGCAAGGTACATATCCTTTCGTATAGAGTCACAAACTCCAAAGCCTTTAATATAGAGCGAGGCACAGCGCCTTTCATGTAGACCTAGACACAAAGCCTTTCATGTAGAGCGAGACACAAAGCCTTTCATATCTAGCAAGACACAAAGCCTTTCATTAAGAGCAAGGCACAAACGCTTTTTATATAGACCTAGACACAAAGCCTTTCATGCAGAGCGAGACACAAAGCCTTTCATACAGAGCAAGGCACAACACTTTTCATATAGAAGGAGACTCGTATCTACTGAAGATAATGTTGTTTCGACGCTTATCACTCCGTGCAAGTTTTTCAAGGCTGGAATAGGCTAAAAGCAAAACTGACTTCCAACGATATACTGGATTCCCAAATTACACAAACAACCATATTAGGCCGTGTGCTGCTCAACTTTTCGGTACCAACTCAGCTGGCAAATTCTAGTTGCTATAACCTTTTAGATCTATCTTAATAATTTTTTTTTAGCCAGGATAGTTTTTCTGAAACGGTAGCTTAACACATTATTTTTGGGCAAAAACATCCAAATTTGAACAAAAATCGCTAAAAATTGGAATAATTTTTTTAATATTATTATCATTGCAATATTAGGGAGCTGAAGCTTCTGAAAGTTGCCTGTTATATTCATGTAAATAAAAATAATATTTGAAATGAACAAAATGTAGACAGCTTGCCATTTTGGGGGGAAATCAGCAAAAAAAGCGTACAAATTGCTCATTTTTGGAATAATTTTTAAAAAAAATATTAACACTTTCAATTAAACAAAATAGTAGGTTTTATTAAGTGTTTTCATTTATCTAAAGATGTCCTGAGATATAGGTAAAATTCTAAAGGATCAGAGATTTGGAAAAACTGGGATATTTTGGGCCAAAAGGTGCAAATTTTAACCAAAATCACTAAAAACGGGATTACTTCTAAAAATATAATTCTCATTACAATATAAGGAGATTAAAAGTCCTTAAAGTTATCTGTTATATACAAGTTCATGAAAACAAATATTTGGAATGAATAAAATATGTAAATCTTGAAATTTTGGGGGGAAATCAACACAAAATGAATTAAAGTCGCTGATTTTTGGAATTGTTATGAAATTTAATTTTAAATTATGATTAAAATATAATAAAACAGAAGTCGTTATAGTATTTCTTTAAATGTAAAGGTGTCATGAGCTACAGAAGAGACAGTCCTAAAGGATCAGAGATTTGAAAATGCAATACTTTTGGTCCAGAATATCGAAATTTAAACCAAAACCGCCGAAAACTGGACTATTTAAAATACAATTTTATTGCAATATAAGGGAGTTGAATGTTCTTAAAATAAACATTCTATTATATTAATGTGCATGGGGAAAATGTTTGGAATAAACAAAGTTGATACATCTTGACATTTTTGGAGAAAATTTACAAAAATAAAGCATAAAATAAAAGATTTTTGGATATTTATTTATAACAAAACAAAGTATTTTTCAAAAAATGTAAATAAAGATGTATTAAGGTACATACAAAATGTTCCTAAGTAACTTGAAAGCAGGCTGCAAATAAAATTTACGAAAATTTGAATATTTATTAAAAAAATGCTTTCTTTTGAAATGAAAGGGAGCTGAAGGTCTTTACCATTTTCTTAATATGTAGATAAAGAGGCACCCATTACATTTTTACTTAAATATACCAGTTTTGAATTATATATTTCCTCGCAGGCAAAGATATGATCGACAGACAGGTATCTAGAAGATACTTGACTCAAATAAGTCAATAATCAATTAGAATCATCGAAGAATGTTATTTTTGTTTGATTGATTAACATTTAATCTTATTATTTAACTTACCATATGAGTGATGTATTTTATATATAAAGAAAGATACAAATATCGGACAGGTAAAGCAGCATTCAAGGACGACAACCACAAAACACAAAAACAAACACGCAAACAGACAAACGAGAAGGCAAAAGTAATACAAAAATACAAACGACATCACAAACACAAAAATGTTGAAGTACACCTATTCACACTGTCCACTATGATCGAGAAACGATTTTTTTTTTAATGATTATGTATTTTATTGATTTGCTCAAGGGTCTTCTTAGACTTATTGCAATATTGTTATATGTATGGAGGGTGACCTCGAACCTCCGTAGACCTATGACGAGTCAAATAAAGTTTCTTCTTCTTCTTCTTCTTTTATGTTCGTGCATATGGAAAAAAAATGGACGTACACAAAAAAATAAAATAAAAAAAAATAGCTTAAAAAAAAGAATTGCATGAATATCATGTATTTGTAATATGACATTTTTAAACGATTTTGATAATTAAACTCAAACTCACAAATTATATACGTAAATGCCATTGTAGTATTTCTTTTATTAAACTATTGCAAACAAAAAATATGCCAATTAACAGAACCGAGAGAAGTGATATTTCAGTTTTGGTTTGAGAAAAATGCAATTAAGAAGTAAACGTAGTTTTAAAGAAAACGCAGCCTGGACAATAATATACGTCTCAAAGCTACAGAAAGAGACAATCATGATATAAACATCTTTAACAGAATACTACGTTTTCATCTGCCGAATGTTGACGCATGTTAACATTTTGAATCTGGTATGCATGCTACAACTAACTCCCCTGCATTCACACCATGTTGCAATACAGGGAAGTCTATGCTTTCTGCAAGTACAGTGTAAAATAAGTTTCGCAAGATACTTTGATAACATTCCGAAATTATAAAGGAACAGATGGGCATCTGTTATAACAGGCCTTATAACAAAGTTCAAGGTGTACCATCCCTATTCTAAAGCTATGTAAGACTTTCCGAGGTCCTTGTTTGCACGTGGTGGTATGCACGCAAATGTTGTACTGCTGCTGTTGCATATGTATGGGGAATACTGCTCATCAAGAGCTGACCAGTTGAATTCACAACGCTATAGGATGGACATACAATAAGCCGTTGTAATGAGACACTGGATTAATATTAACTGATATCCACTTGATAATTATTCCAAGGTCTCATTACAACAACTTGTTGTATGCCCATTTTACTGAGTGGTGGATTGGATTGGAAAATCTCACCATCAGATTTTACTATAGACCGTGTGTCCATTTAGACAACTTGCTGTTTAAAATAATATTTAACTAGCTTTCAAAACATGTCTGTCAGGATGCTCTGTCCTATTGCCGTAGCGGTATCTAGATTATACTTTTATTTCAGCAGTCATATACTCAAACTACTTTGTAAATCAGTTGTTTTCATTTAAGAACGATTGTCCTACTCCCAAGAACTGAAGCTAAGACTGCTGTGCTAGACTTTCAAACCTCCTTGCAACATTGCCTTTGTATCTACCCTGTGTTAACTTGCATCTAGTGTAACACTCGTTAGCTGCTGAATATTTAAGGACTATTTATCTGCCATCTTTATATAAACACAAACTCCAAAATGGATGGGGTATGGTCAAGTGAAATTTTCAACCAAATGCATACTTTAGGCATGAGCAATGTCAACCATAATGTACATGACATGACAGTACTTCAATATTATTTACGTGAACATAATATCAGAAATAATACGTATATGACTGAAATATGCCCTTTTTATCTGAAAAGTATGACGGCAATTTTTTTAATTTTTTTTTTTTTTAATGTCAAATAAATTGTTACATTTATCCAGCGAGAGCAGACGAGACATCATTTCTAAATAAATAAACCATGTTATCACATCTTCAAAATTTCAAAGTGCACCATTGTAAAAAGGCAAAGATATTCTTTCAGTGGCATGTGGTTTCGAAATAATCCCAATGTTATAGTATGATGACATATACGGACTTTTTCTGTAATTTTTTTATAACCGGCAACTATATTTGTGGATGTGTTAAACAGAACTGAGTGACTATTTTGCATAGAAACATTGCCAAACAAAACCAATTGATCATTATCATGTCCATATTCGGTCCAAACCAAATACTGTTCATCCGAACGTTTCACCTTACCACGTTTCAGTTTACAATGTAAGTGCACGATTTTCATGTGTATCATTTTAAATATCAAAAATATTTTTTTCTTTTTTTACCAGTGGTGTACTATTACAATTATGCTATACATATTTGTAGTGTGAATGTGAATTTAACAAAAGTATACAATTCAATGATGGAATCAAGGGCTGATAATCACATAGGCTTTTGCATATGTTAAATAAATAACGAGAAGGGTGTTCCACGGAACACTTTTGTAGATTGTCATGTGTTTATTTAACGTTATGAGCTAGGTCAGGTTGCAGGTAAAGGTTTCATGGAAAGGGGCATAACTTTGCCGAAATAAAAAACAAAGTTATTAGACATGTGTAACGACTTTCCTTGGGGTGCGATGAAGATATTTGTGAAGTTTCATGAACATAGGTGAAATGTTTTTTAAGTTATGACTAAGTTCAGGTTGCAGGTTAAAGCGTGACGGACAGACGGACGAAGACGATGAATGGAGACAGATAAGGACAAAGCGATCTCTACCTGTCTGCCATGCTACGAAGGTGACAAAAAGACAAATAAAATGGAACTTTGAAATGTAACATTTCTGTGAATCATTTTTTAATCTTAGCTTAATTTTTCTAATTAAAATCTTAAAAGTGTACTTTATTATCTCCCTTTATAGCAACACATTTATTACAGAGAGGTCAGACGTTTTTATTATTTCGTATTGTTTCGTATATGCAGAATTTAAAAAACTATATTTACATGTAAGTTGCTTAAAAAGTATAAATGTATTCTAATTTGTTTGGTTATCTTTACCTTCTTTCGATAGAATGTGCGTTTAATGATTAAAATGGTTGAATGTTTCCTTCCATATGTTTCTATACGTTTTTAAGGGTTGAACTGTTGAACTGTTATATGTTTACATGACTTACGTAACCATTTTGAACGCAATCAAATACACAAAAACAAATTTGGTGGAGTTAATCCATGTCATACATCTATTTTTATATCAATTTAGAACATTTTCTTAAAAATTACCTCCCTTTATAAAACAATACTTTGTCACACTTAAGCTACCGAACTAAAAATACTATCCTGACTTAAAAGAAGCGTAAAAAAAAGGATAAAAATATCGGACAGGGAAAGCAGCATTCAAGGACGACAGTCAACCACAAAACACAAAAACAAACACGCAAACAGACAAACGAAAAGACAAAAGTAATAAAAAATGCAAACGACATCACAAACACAAAAGGGTTGACAAGACATTGACCTTTCCGAACATGCATATTAGAATTTGCCAGCTTGAGTGGTACCAAAATGTCAAAAATTGGGTAGCAGCACACGGCCTATATAAAGCCAATTTTATTTCCAATTCTAGTTCTTGCACCACTACAAATATTTCCAAACTCTTAACAACCTGTTTATAGCCTACTGCCGTTAAAGACCACGTTAAACAATATTGTGCTAAAGCTTATGAAAACTCTGGGATCAATTTATGTTGGTCTATTAACAATTCAGGCGACGTTCTTGATAAAATTTGCAATAAATGTCAAGCTTCATCTACAAGTACTTATGATTTTTCTACATTATATACATCTTTACCTCACCACATTATCAAAGACAAGCTTATTGTTCTCATTCAAAACACTTTTGCTAGGGGAAATACTACATTTTTGGCCTGTATTAAAGCATTTTTACTAACGGCAGTTTGGACAATTACACTATGTGGACTTGCCATGAAGTTTGTGAATCACTTAATTTTCTATTAGATAATAACGGAACTGCCGTTTATAGACAAACTGTTGGTATCCCTATGGGTACGAAATGTGCGCCTCTTGTCGCGGATTTGTTTTTATATTGCTATGAAAGAGATTTCATGTGGAGTCTTTCATTATGATACCCAGGAAGATGTTATTGAAGCCTTTAATGACACCTCTCGATATCTGGATGACATACTGAACATTGACAACCCTTTCATTTCTACTGCGGTTAATAATATATCCTAAAGAATTTCAACTTAAAAAAGCTAATATTTCTGATATTAACGCTTCTGTTATCGATTTACATCTCTCTATTAAAAATGGTGAAATAATTAGCAAAATCTATGATTTTAATTTTGATATTGTTAACTGTCTCCATGTAGATGGGGATCTTCCTCGCGCAACTTCTTATGGGGTCTATGTGTCTCAACTTATTCGTTTTTCTAGAGCTTGTACTCTTCCTCGCGCAACGTCTTATGGGGTCTATGTGTCTCAACTTATTCGTTTTTCTAGAGCTTGTACTCGAGTTGAGGACTTTAATATTCGTAATCTTTGTATAACTAAAAAGTGACTCCATCAGGGCTACCGTTACCATAAACTTCGTAAAACCTTTGCAATTTTTTTTTTATCGTAACCTTGATCTTCTTTCCAAATATAAATGTAATTTAAGAACTCTTCTGCGACAAGGACTATCATAACCTGACTTCTATGTTGATGTGATTTACAAACTTCGTAAGCTCCTTGGTCATGATCACTTTCATACTATCTTTGTTAAACTTGTTAAAAGCATGGACGTATTACGGCCACGGCCGCACCAATACTTTCTACAGATGTTTTTTACATTTATTTTGCATGTAGACACTATATTGATAAATTATAATTATTTAAAGGGAATGTGGCGACACAGCCAAACGATCTCTGTCATTCTGAGTTCTGAAAAGCTTGCAAAATGGTGAACGAATTATCAAAATCGGACGAAAAACGAAAGATATGACCATTTGAAGGTTGTTCTAAAATGGATATGGGAGCCGCCATTTTGAAAACTATGATGTCATAGTTCCGTATGACCATAATGGAATATTGATACATATCATTTAAAGCAAAGCAAATCACTGTAAATGAATGCAAACCCATTAACTGGTCATATAAAGCATTATTGCCATTAGTTATACATATTCTTCATACAGTTACTTTGTTTTTTCCCCCTATAAATGAGTAAATATTCATATTTATCAATATTCCATATATGGTCATTTAGAACTGTGATGTCATAGCTCTAAAATGGCGGTTTCCATATCCGTTTCAACAGAACCTTAAAACGATCATATCTTCCTTGTTTATCATTCGATTTTGATAATTCTTTCACCCGTTTCCAAGTTTTTCAGAAACCTCAATAAAAAAGATTATTTAGCTGTGTCGCTATATTCCCTTTAAGTAATATTTGCTTAAACGTTATTAAGATAAAAGTTTCGTAATATCAACTTCCGTCATTTGTATTCGGTCAGACCATGTCAAATTTATTAAATTGATTGTCATATCTTAATCACGTAGGAACACATGGAAAAGACTTCATGTATGCAAACGTAATCGTAAAATGCAATCAAGTTCATCGGCGTAGCTACTATTAGGCCATATAGGCCCGGGCCTATACGTCAATTTGAAAAATGAAAAAAAAATGAAAAGTAAAAAACTGCAATAAAATCTGAGTCCGCAAGGGGTATGGGATTAAGGGTCAACATGTGTTTCTTATTTTATTTTACAGTGTAGGTAATTCAACTTTGTCAAATGTTAATTCTCAAATTTGTCAAAGAATATGCTCCGTCAGATATACACCGAAACGCACCATTACATAGCTATTTAAAAACAAAACACGCCAGGGGAGCATGCCGCCGGACCCCCGTAGTTTTTCGGGCCTATATATGCATTTCAGTCAGCTACGCCCCTGGACTTAGCATTTTCGGCAGTTTTAACTGATATACCAATAGAACAAAGACATTATCAGTACTGGAGGTTATGATGTGACGAAGTTATTGGATACAATAAACTGATGAAAACGAACAAAACTGCGATAAATAATAACATATGGGTATAGTATATACTAGTTAATAGTTGTGTATTATTTGTAGTTTCTTATGCTTTTTACAACAGTCAAATGAATAATTTCATATGAATCTCAGTCTCCAGAGGCCTGAAATATACGCAAGAAAGCATGATTTGGGGTCTTGCAATAAAACAAAGCAACTCGCGCATATATTTAGCCGTACCCATAAAAAAAATAGCAACTCGCGACTTACGCCACTCATGATATCTTCTCGCCTCTCACCGCTGCGGGTTCGAATCCCACTGGGTGCTTGACTTGTAAGTGAGGAAATGTCGATACTTACGGATGGCGGGAGGTGTACAGTACTGGTTCTACCCAGGAAGAGTGGGTTCTGCTTCCACCACAAAAACTCGACCGTCATATATAACCTTACATGTGTTGAAAATGACGTAAAACACCATACAAACAAACAAACATCATATCTTTGGCCTTACCAATAAAAGATCCGTGGATACGTCACTGAAAAGGTTTATCAAAAGAGATTATGACCCTATCATTTTGCAACGCACTGCATGCTTGGTGGTGGACTCATTTACAGTTCGCCACTATGCTTTCCTCTTTAATTGTGCGATGACCGGAGAGGCTGTGGACCCTATGATGACGTCTACCTAAAGCCCAAAAGGACGGTGACGTTTGTCTGCAATCTTGTCTTGTCGTGCCCTCAGTGGTATATTCTCTTGTTTCTCTGGCTTCTGCCAAGTCACTGAGTACCTTCTTTGTGGCTTTCTAGGCTATTTTTATATACATGAGCAACTTTGTTTTACTTATGTTGCCTATTAATGCTGCCTTGTTGGTTAGAGAATAGTTGGCGATTTTCACTGTCCAGTTTTATTAGGGTAAGTGTGAGGTCTGATGCACCCTAGAACCTGGTTTAAACCCCCAGCGTTCTTTTTTAGCCACTGACCGTTCTAAGGCGGTAGCCCTATTGTCAACCCTGTTTGTGTTTGTGACGTCATTTGCCTTTATTCTGTTAACATTGCCATTCATGTTTGTCTGTTTGCGTTTTTTTTGGGTTACTGTGTTCTGAGAAAGCTGCATTTCCTGTTCGACTTTTATACTTATTTCATACAAAGCAAGGCACAACGCCTTTATTCAGATACCTTCATACTGGTTCTTCATACAGAGCGAGACACAAAGAGATCTTCCTACTAGTTTTTCATATTAAGCGAGTCTTCAGAGATTTTCATACGTTTTTTTATTATATTGAGCTGACAAAAAGCAAGTCTTTAGAGATTTTCATACTGAGCAAGGCACAAAGTGTTTCATCAGAGATTTTCATATTGAGCAAGATACAAAGCATGTCTTCAAAGATTTGAATTGGGGTTTCACAGCGCAACAACACAAGAAAGGTTATATGGCGCCAAACAGGGATGAACATGCCCTCATCCTCCATTTACATATAAAATATAGATAAAATATGGAGAATGGGCCTAGAACCTTCTAACCTGCAGAGTTGCTGCAAATTCTATTGTAGACACTCTATTTAAGATTGAGCCAGACACAAAGCATGTCTTCAGAGATTTTCATATTGCGCAAGACACAAAGCACGTCTTCAGAGGTTTTCATATTGAATTGAATTGGGGTTTTATGGTGCACCAATACAAGAAAGGTTATATGGCACCAAACAGGGATGAACATGCCAGGCTCATCCTCCATTTACATATAAAATCATATTCATAATGCGCAAGACACAAAGCAAGTCTTCAGAGGTTTTCATATTGCGCAAAATACAAAGTACATCTCCAGAGATGTGATTACTGGTTCTTCATGCAAAAACTACAAAGCATATCTTCAGAGATTTTTATTTTATTTCATCTTTATAATAGTCAATTTTCTTAATTGAATTAAACAATGACATAGAACGACTGTTTTTAATTACATATTTAACAAGATATAGAAAACACATAAATAATATGTAATGCCTGAAGAAGTAACCTGCAATGACAACTGGAGTCCTATTGTAGGGGCATCTATCTAGTCATGGTTGTTGTTCAATGAATATAATTACCAAAGATCACTTATTTGATGTTATTTATATCAAATGTTTATATACATTTTTACAGCATACCTTAATTGAGGGAAGGCTGCATAAAACAACAACAACATCTCAATATACCATAAACACGCCTTTTAAATGTTCTCCCCCCAGCCCCCCACTACTTTCTAAAGACAAGAACAACATTGGTGCGAACGCCGGATTGCAAATTGAACATTTTAAAAGAAAATGTCAGACAAAATACATGACAGAGTTATGTTTTTTGTCATATAACATTGCTTAATGATATTGAACACTATGTGTTTTTTCAAAGCTTTCTGATAATTTATTTATTCTTGAGAAATGAGGGGAAAAAAACCTAACCAAAATGTCAAAATGTGTAGATGGACAACTGGAAATTAGCTGGAGTTGCTTCGCAATCCGGCTAACAATGAACTCACCAGTGCTATATATATTTAAGGTGTGTAAACCCATTATAGTCTTTCTATTGAATTCAAGCATTTATAGCTGTTTATTAACATGGATTAACACGGAGCATGCTTACTAGCAGTTTTCATTTTGTTTATACCGTATCACAGTTTGTTCTTCTTAAAATGGCCTCATATAAACCAACTCCTTTTTGTAAAATACATCGCCCCCACTAGCGTTGAAATGGGGGTATATGGTATATTTATACATAAACATGTTCTGGTACACATTTAAAATGACGTGCTGTTTTAGGTGTTGAAATTGTATCAATATAACACAAACAGAGAATCTCATTGGTACGGAGTTAAAAAGAATATGAAAGTGTGTAATGATGGCACATTTACTTCATTGGTAAAACTGGCCATCACATTAGCAAGGTAATATCAAGACAATCGCTAAAACTTATGTCCAATGTTTACACATCTGAGAACAGCCTATCTGAGTCACATACATCATGAAAATATGGATTTATATAACATATGAAATTAGAATAAATATGCAGACACATTTTCTTCTCCAGCAATTATGTATGTTTATTGCATATTAAGTTAGAGAGGCATTTTTATTATAACTCTTAAAGTACAGCTACCCTGGTTTAAAGTAAGAAAACATGCATATCACACACAGACCGTTCAAAGCTACCACTCGTGATGTACGGTCCGCTTATACGGGAACAGAGAAACTGTACCAGAAATGTACACATTACAGGAATACCGATAACAATTAAACATCAAATAAATACTGAACATACACAACATTAATATTCACTGGAATGAAGCACTTTACAGAAGAATGCGGGGGCCAGCACGTCAAGCTGCCAGGGGTCAAGGTTGCTAATTATGAACTGCTGTTTAATAGTGAACATTGAAATGTATATAAGTTAGAGGATGGAGGATAATAGTTTCTTAGAAACTGAGCTTAATGCCAAATTGTTTGATGCACTCGTGCGATTATGACACCTATATCAAACTTCTTTGGCTGCAGCTTAACAAAAACCCGAACAACGATGAATAACAACCTGAAATACATGTTTTAAAAGCGAGCATTTGGAACCTAGTCCAAAGTTTTCTCAACCTCGAATAATATGAGTTTTAATATAGAACTGCTAACTATGCTGTATCTCTTTTAATCTAAAACTAAACTTAACGAGCATATAATTCTTAAAAGAGATTTTCATATAGCAAAATATAGTTTTATTGACTTATACTGCGGTTAGGAAGCCCTATAAATGTAAAGCAATAACACATCTTTTCGCTTTAATAGATCAATATATATTTAAAAGCATCAGGGTTGATGACATGAATGATGAGATGAGCAAACTTTAAGCTGAAAGCTCCCACACAGCAAGGCTTCACTCTGACAGCCAAACTCAGTGAAAACAGTCCTGCAATGAAATGATTTAGTAAAATACCTCAAACAAATCTTTGGTAAAAAATGTCATCTCATTTCCTTAAGAGTAAAACTATTTTATAACTTTCCTCCTAGAAAGAGAACTTTCACAAACCACTTACTTTGTTCTTTATCATTTAGCAGAACACTTTCAAGCTGATCATATTCAACACACATTTCACAACATAACAAGCTGACAAAAATGTCATCACTATTTTAAACAAATGCTCATGCTAGCAACTTCAGCTGACTGTTTACAGATTTCAAACAGGATCAGATATTTAGCCGAGGATTTTTGCTGTTTGTAGGATTCTCTCCTTCTGTCTTCTACCTGTTACCAGCTACCAGCTGAATGAAATCATCCTTTCCTTTACCAAAATTACAGGAGCAGAGTTTAGCTAATTACCCATTGTTAGTAGTCACATTTCTTTTCCACAGAAATCACTGTTTGTGAGTATGGATATGTGGAATAGTCTCCCGTATTGCAGTACTCCAGGGCTGACCTCGATGGGTACCACATGCACACAAGCGGGGGACTTTGTGGTTGATGATTGCAATGATTATGTACCTACCTACAGTGTAGGCATTTCACTTAGGTCATGATTTTGCCTTTAAGAAAAATGTCTGAAACAAAAAAATGACATTTTAGCAATCTGAATAGATAATATACTATTAATATGGCTATACAGTTATACATTATTACAGATCTAGCTCCGATTTCCTAAGTAAACACATGCTGGTTACAAATAAAAACACAAATTCAAAGTAAACTGTAACCTACATACACTACAAAATAACCCAGCTACCACAGATAAAACAAAAGTACAACACGTGAATGCAGAACCGGTCTGTGTTGTTACTATTTCAGTATTAACAGCAGGTAACAATCGGGGTCACCTACATTTGGTATGGATGGTAAGTACTATCATACTTATTATAACTTATTATAACTACCAAAAACTTAGTTCATGAAGCAGGTAAATTACTGTCCACTTAACGTAGGTAAACAGTGAATAATTCCTGGTTGAATAGTAATACACTAAGATCTTGTTCAACGTTTCATTGCTTTAGCACTAAAACTAATGAAGTAACTGTCGAGCTAAACCTTAACTGGATGACAACAACTATTCATGTTTTGTTTTTACATAGACAAGCTATTAAATGTTTGCATTTAAAAGGACCTTTCAGATGTCACTAGGGAATAGAAGATGCTATAAAAGGTAGAGTGTAAGACAGCAAAGAAGTGCATCCAGGTTTCTAAACCTTGCATTATATTTATTACACAGAAACAAAACATCTATTTACTTTACCAGTAAAACTACCAGGGTTGGATGCGTGGATGCGTAACTGCAGGGTTCTCCACAGGCCATTTAAGCATAGCGGAGCCGCTGCGCTTGACTTCCAAAATCTTACATCCCGCGGTGCCTAAACTGCGCCGCTATGCTTAAAAACCAGAGCGCGGTGCTTTGATCTGAAGGCAAACACCGCCTTTAAAAACCCTTATGCGCACCGTACACAAATTCATAAACTCGCGTCAAACAATACACACAAGTAACACGTGACTGATCTATGCAGTATGCAGAACGTGCGATAACACGCTGTGTGATTAGTGGATTGTTGACAACAAATTGCAATTATCACGAGTTGATTGGATTATGTCGGGTTGTTGTGGATTAATCAGTAATTGGGAGATAATTGGGATGGAAGAATGTAAATTAAAGCAGTTGAACTGGAAAGTTTGTTAATATTGGCAGTTTGTGTATCGGCTTACGTGTATTGTTCAAGACGGAAATGAAAGATGTGATGTGCAAGAGTTTGTTTGTTTTGCGTAAGTATAATTGTTTTGATTGTCATTTGATTTAAGTTTGTGCGTTAATAAATAAAATAAATAGCAATTTTGGGATAATATCTGGTCATTTGAAAAAAGAAAAGAAGAAATGAAGGTAGTTTATTTATCTGTTTACTTCAAAGCTTGTCAATATTTTGAAAACAAAAATACTAGAAATGACTTACAAAATAAAACAAAAATAATTCAGTTATTACTATTATTAAGCGTGTTGGTCTATTATATATTTATAATATATTAAATTATTTATATATGTTTCTTCAGACCTTGGCCCGCCACTTTAACCAGGATGAAGATTCAATGATGATCGAGTGGAGACAAGTGAGGGAGGTTACAAAGAATGACAGAGAGCTACATGAGTCTCGCCCCAACTTGTACAATATTGCAGCTGTTGGTCTGCTTCTTCCAACATCAACAGCAGATTGAATTAAGACAGCACAGGTCAACTCTGTGTAACAGAGTTCTCAATGCACTGCTGGCAGTAACAATGCAGGGCCCACCTCCATCAGTTTGAATATGACAGGGCAGTGGAAGAATGGCACATGGCCAGACCTAGAAGGTCAAGCATCTGAATAGGAACTGCTAGCTAATATGTACAAGTCAAGACATTGAATGGGCTAACTTGTGTTGGATTTATTTGAGTGCTAAGGTTATATTTTTTAAGTATTATCAAATGTGCTGTTTTATTTCCAGGGATGAATATTGTGTACTTGATGGTATTATATGTGTGCATGATGTGTTGATGTATATGTTGTATTATTGTGTATAAACTTATAATAAATCTTTGTATGTTTTCTTCTTCATCGTGTATTAAAACATGGATTATTTATTATTGTTTATTGTATGTATTTCAGATGCTGCATGTTGTGTTGATGTGTGTTGTATTATTGTGTATGTATTATTGTGTATGAACTTATTTTAGTAAATATTTTTATGAGTTTTTTTTTTAAATAAAAGTCTTAAAACATGGATTATTTATTATATTGTTTATTATCATAAATATATAATTATATATGGCTTCCTAACATCACTTACATCACACAAAAGAGTGCCTCACCGTCAATACAGGCAGTTACTAAAAGCCAAAAATATCGAACACAGGAGGGGGTTACCCCCTCCCGTACCCTCCCCCAGCATCCGCTAAATGCCACTATGCTTGAAAATAATCCTGTGGAGAACCCTGAACTGATGTTACACATTTGCCTGGAAAAGGGGTATAAACACAGTTTAATACAGACCTTGAAATAGTTCCTAAACAGTTTTGTATCTGACTTGAGAGCTTCACAGAACTCCTGTGATTGTGTGGCAGACAGCTGATGTGTGGGCAGGTAATCACCCTGCAGATAGTTGATAACTTCATCTCCCTGCAATAAAGCACACACACTTATTATAAAGGTTAATTCATTAATACAGCCTCAGTGGTTTCGGGAACAACGATTCAGTATTTTGCCAACTGGTGTCCCCGAAGAGCTGTTGGTAGTTCTCGTAGTTTCTCGCTAATGCAACTCAGATTTGATTCCCCATCTCGGTATTGTGACAGGGTACGGTGGTTAATTTTCCCTTGGCTCTCAGGTTTTCTTCCACATCAACACTGTTAATGCTGCCATCTGGGCAATGTTACGTGATTTATATAAGATATGCAGCTTGTTTTGTAATAAATGTAACAAAAATGAAGTTATTACTTTAACTGTTCCCAGACATAGATTCGACTTGTAGTTATGTGGTTTTATAATAGTAATATGTTCCTGTAGATCATACCCTCCCAGACAAACTGCTAAATGATACACAAAGATACATTTAATAATAGAATTGGATATTAACAGTATATGCATTAAAATGGTTAGTTCTTGCAACTTGACTCACCCTATTTTCCACTATACACTTCAGACAAGACGCCACTTCGATCAGGGCCTGAAATTAAGTAAAGCAAATTGTACAAAAGATCACTATTAAAGGGTTATTCCATTAAAACATACCCGGTGTAGCAGTCAATATTATCCCCCTCCGGGGAAGGAACTGGCTAGCCGATTCTTAGCCCCCACCCCAGTTGAAAGTTTCCCCAGGGGAAAGAATTGGCTAGCTGATTTTGTCCCCTTCTCTACAATATTTTTTTAAAATATTTTCTTTAAAAAAAAAGAAGAAGTTTGTTGTTTTGTTTTTCTTTCTGATTTGACATTGCAAACATACTAGCTATATACAAACGTTAGCCAGGACCACATGAAGGCAATTTAATAAACATATATGGATGAACACTATTTTCTGATTTGGTTCTTTAAACTCAATTTTGGTTATTCAATGTCAGTGCCTTCCTGTGGTCCCATGTATGGCCCTCAATATTTCACTACAACATTTTATCAAAAACATAATTCAAATAAGAAACAAGCTCAAAACTAGGATTTGTAAAAAGCATTCTTTAAATTCCAATGCCAACTCACTCCATCACAAATTCAAAGTAGAACGGATGTATACCTGTATAAATAACACGTCATCTGATTTCATTCATAATCATTTTTTTCCCCAATGCAAATGTATTTTTTTTTTCATTTTGTTTTATACATGAATATAATAGATAACTTTAAAAAGTTTCAGCTACTTAATCTTGCAATGATGATATGTAAAACAAGTATTCCAGTTTTCAGTTTTTTTTATATATATATATATATATTTCTGTTGCAATTAATAAGTGTCAAACATTATATTTCCTAACCTAATAGTGAATTAAAATGTTATACCTAACAATATTTTTATTGATTTGTTATTTTTTAATCATGAATTGGAATGTGTTTTTCTAGAAGAGGCCTGATGTTCACTCTTTAAATATCAAATATCCATATTGTTCAAACATATCGGATTGTGTTAACTGTTTCTACAATAAATAAGGCATACACACCAATGATGTCTGAGCATCCCGTAAATCAAACTCTGGTTTCATGGGCGCCATAAAGCACGCTGGGATGATACTCTTGTATATGAAGTCTGGAAAACCTTGCAGACCATTCTTACCACCTGTAAAGGAGAGTGAACAGTTAATAACATAATGTGGCTCCATTCAAAAATAAGAATTAATTATGGCACCAGACACATAAAACATTGTAACTCCTTTATTTTAACAATAACAAGGTAAAGAACAATTTCATAGGATACAATTTATTAAGTGTGAATTCAAAGTTCACATACCGAAAAGGAATTTGTAAACCACTTAATGTAATTGGTATTTGCAAATGTGTTAAACATGAGTTATCTTTCCTGTAATGGAGAATATTAAAGAGGAAGTCAAAGGAAATGAAGCAGACATATTTGGTCTAGATCAACTTAAGGTTATGATGGTAACATTTAGGACAGTTGAACCAACACTGTTATTCACTTACCCCAGGCCGCAACAAGTCTTTTCAAAATATTGAAACACGTCTTTTGACTCTGCAATTTGAATAAGATTGTAATTTGTGATATTCCAGTAACACACAAGTAACAAACATGCAGTCAACATAATGGGAACAAATATTAGCAAGACCTGCACAATTAAAGAATATGGTTATTTGCCTCTTCATAGAACGGATTTAGGTCTGCACACAACAAAGTTTAGCTTAGAAACAACACCATAAACACGGCTGAAAATCAAGACAATTTTCCCAATTCATTCACTATATATATATATAGTACTCTCTGTAAAACAATTATGTTAAGACATACATACTCTTCTATTAGTTTATGTGATGCAGTTTCATTGTACACATTTATCAGCAGATAAAGATGAGCTACCGTATTGTCCCTAATAAGAGTGCTCCCACACCACCCCACATACACTTTTTCCTTTGAAGCCAAAAATGCTGCCATTATACATTATATAGACCATCCCCCTGGCATTATACATTATATAGACCATCCCCTTGGATATAGACCATCCCCCTGGATATAGACCATCCCCTTGGCATATTGCATAGGGCCTGGGTGCTACTATTTGGGGAGATATGGTAAGTGGTGCACCAGCGGATAAAAATGAGCCTGGAGATGTACCATGTTTGTAATGGCTGCTACTTACAGAAGGGTCTGGGAAGTCTGTTCCACCCTGGATAACAGTGATCAGAACTTGGTGTAGATTGTTCGCCTCTACAATAACAACACAATACTACCATTTAACACTCCAACATATGTAGCATAAACAGAAACAACATCACCCCTATTTCTTTAAGATTTAGTATCAATCATGGTTAATGCCAACGAAATAGAAAACATAAACATTTTTAACAATGTAACCTGTAGACATTAATCTAAAGGTCTGTTTTGCACGTTGTTTTTTTGAGAACTTTATAATTTTTTTAATAATTATAGTTTTACCTTCAGTTGTCTCTCATCAGATATCAGTTATAAAGTGCTTATAGAACCATTGTCTGGTTTCACTACCATTACAGCATAAAATGGAATTGCTTTTGGTGAAGATGAAGCATGAATGAAGCGTATCCCTATCAGATAATAATCTGGGTATGCATTTCCAAATACAAATGAATTGATACCTTGATTTTTTAGGACATCAAGTACATCATTAGATACGATGGTTGATATGAAGGAGTAGTAACTCTTCTGTAGCATACGCCTATCATCCTGGGCGACCTGATCCAAGGAGTCCGTGGGTGACGACAGTACTTGGAAGATTGTACTCACTAGCGGCATGAACACTTCCTGTAGGAACGGCGATATTGCACTCTGTAAATATAGAAATTACAGAAGTAAGAAAATATACATATCAGGTGGCAAATATGCTTTAGAGAGATTTGAATTCTGCGGGGAAAATCCCAATAATTTACGAGTTTATGTCTTTACAAAGGCAGCAGTATGTTGAAAGGCTCCATGAACTTTTTAAATTTCTTGTCATCAAACAAAACTCGCAGTAAAATGCGGCAACAGATTAAATGTTGGGTCATATTGGAACATTAAACATGGAGGGAAACAATTTGATCCTAGCTCATTGAGCCTCAGAGGGAGACGTTGAAGCAAAATTCACTGTTTGTATAGCAAATAATGCAAGATGTTTTATAGCAAGTTAATGGAATGTTATAAGCTTTCACTACAAGGCTGCTTAATGAATCACAAGCCTGAAAGTACATTTTAACAAGGTTTATCTCAAACGATCTTATACTCTACCTACCTTAAATTTCATAATTAACTGGTTCATCAGAGGAATGAAATCATGCAGCTCCTTGGCGTCGGGCTGCTTCAGGAGGTTCTCCAGTACGATGGGAACGAAGGGCAGCATCTCCTTCTCCAGACATACAACCATCCTGTGTAAATACTGACGCACGCCCACGTGTATCAGCTGGCGGTGCACAGGAACATTGACGGCGTAGAGGAACATCTGTAACAGCTCCGTGAAGGCCGCCTCACAACCACACTGCTGCATCGTCTGCTGGCTGGAGAATCCTTTACTGGCACGACTGGCAGAGAGATGAGATGCAGAATGTTATATGAGGCTAAGTAGGTAAGCTCTAGAAGTTTAAAAGTGTCATATTTCATACTCATTTACACTGTTCTGCTTAAAACCCTTATACAGCGTCTAAAAAAAAATGAAAAATGTTTCACATCCCAATAACAAGTGTAAGGTTATACTGGGACAGCAACCTCATGGAGAGATGAGATGCAGCACCTAATATAAACAAAGTGTTTTACATCCCAATAACAAGTGTAAGGTTATACTGGGACAGCAACCTCATGGAGAGATGAGATGCAGCACCTAATATAAACAAAGTGTTTTACATCCCAATAACAAGTGTATAGCAACCTCATGGAGAGATGAGATGCAGGATGAAGTTTCCTATTAGATGTGTGTCCGCCAGGAAGTGCTCACACAGAACAGAGGTCTGAAGCTCTAAAGTGCAAGGTCCACTGAGTAACAATGTCCAGCCTATGTTTATAACCATCATAATACAACACATTTAAATATCACATGTGGTTCCTTCATGTTAGCCCTTAACAAGCTACATATATAATGGACTGTTCTTTCTTACGAATTAAGACCATTCCATTTATGGGATAAAGGGGTGTTTTGGGGGAAATGACTGATCAGGAGCCGGACATTGTAAACCCTGATCAGTTGTTACTCGTAGGCTGATCTGGGTTTACAATGGATGCAAAGGCTATTAGTCGAGCTTAGCCGGTAAAGTGTTAAATATGCAACCGCTTCAAGCATTACAATTATCAGCATAGCTATAAAATATGTAGTTTTAAACATTTTTTGATATGCATACCTTGCGAGGGCCATGGCATTGTTGATACTTTGTGCGTAGGCCAACTGTTTCTCTTCCTCTTTCTCTGCCAGCATCTTCTCTAGCAACACGGAGAACTTGGCTGCTATTGGGGCCAACACTTGCTTCATCAATACAGCCTTTTTCTGGAGTAAAATACTTTCTATTATAAACTAACTACTTTTGAGTTTTAAGATTTAAGATTCAATGCAACCACTTTGAAGACAGTTTAATTGCCTACTAACTTAAGCTATAGGTGAGTCCATGGCAGTTAACTGTGCTATAGATAGCTGTGACATAGACTGGCCATCCTGATTTACATAATTTAATATCATTTTATGATTTTTAAAGTCACTTCAGAAATTAAGAAGAAGCAGAACTCATATATTTCAGCCATCCTAGTCAGGTTCCACTAGAATGCCAGCTTATATTACCTCAGGTGGAAAGTTGCTTTTTGTCATGGGTCCTATTGTTGCAAGAACTTTTGGCTCAAATCAATTTTATACTAGTATTTGCAATAAAGCATGTCCAAGACTATACATTACCTCCGGTGGAAAATTACTGCAGACAATCAGACTGCCCGCCGTCTCGTACAGAAACAGCTGATCATCGTTGCTAAGGAGATGTTGGTAACCGTTGTCAGGCGTGTTGATAATCAACAGGTCACCAATCCGCTTGAAGATGTCATCAATGAAGTTCTGAATGTGTCCTCTGTAAGAGTACAATAATGAATAATTAAGATTATCCGCATACTAGTCTATACAGGTAATAGTCATATACTCACGTTTCTCTACTCAAATTATTTATGATACAAATTTTTAATAAAATCAAAAAAGGCATGTCACCAGTAAGTGACAAATGCCCCAAAAGTGTGGCCTTGATCTTTGAGATACAGACCCGATTCACACCTCCTCATTGTGAATAATATTTGTGTGAAGTTTTATGGAATTTATTTTCACTAGTTGCATTTTATATTTAAATAGTGGTGGTAGTTCACTGGTAGAATTATACTTAAATGGTGGTGGTATTTTCACTCAACTCATTTGACATCCAAGGGCAACCTTGACACTTGAGGTACGGACCTGAATTTCGACGTTGGAGGTATGGACATGATTCTTGTGTGCGACACACCTTCTCACCGAGATTAACATTTTTGTCAAGTTTCATGAAATTCTCTGACAGTACTTTAAAGTTATAGCTGAGACACGATTGTTTGGGACAGACAGACGAACGAACAGATCGTGATATTACTACATACTCTCTCTCATAGGATTTGGACGTTTCTGTACTGTTAATAGATCATCAATGCAATGAATGGACAAGAAATCAATTATGAAACCATTTTGTTTCAGAAAAGGAACTAAATTAAATGTGACTGGATGATGAGAATGGTGGCATTATACAGATCATGTAGTATGTTAACATCATACCGAAATATTACACATTCAACCACTTACTTGAGTCCCTTGACAAATCTGGAGAAGAGATACGAGGCGCGACTTCTAACCTGTGCTGACATGTGATGGAATCCCCTCTCATCCATGAATGTCATCTACAAATATAGAAACAGAGAATAACTCAATTGTTTTGATTTTCGATTATGTTTAGACAGCTGTTTGGTTTTTTTCAAATCAAGATTGTATTTTATGTCAGTACACAAGTCTCTATGTCCCAAAAGGTAAACATATGGCGATAAACATTGCGTAAGAGTGTCACCTACGAATACAGAAACACAACAGTAGCACACTTAAGAAAGGAACAATACATATATGTAGCTTAAGCAAACTCAACTTCTCAATATTTACAAGTCTTTCTTAAGGAATAACCATGTACGTGTACATACTCTTACTGACAGTGACAAGAATTACACAGAAGTGTTGTTTAAGACATTATTTAGAGCTACTTGCAGAAAGAGGGTTATGATGTAGAGGAATCGGTAATCACCAGGGCTTCCACTAAGGTTCAAATTTAGGAAGTTTGAACTTCCTGAGTATCGAATTTGGAAGTTCATGGGGAAAATTTAGGAAGTTCCAGTGTTTGGGCATGGCATTCATACTCAGTCTTTGAGTCAGTGATTCCGCGTGGTGGTGAGGGAAACAACACATCCAAATTGTTAAAAAGAAAAAAAAGGATATTTATAATCATTTATATGTTTATAAAAGAAAATATTTGATGACATCATTATATAAACGATTTCAAACTAAAAATACCTAATTTGCCTTTGCATGCCATACCCATACCCCACCCACAAGTTTTATACAGTGAATTACATTTTGCAAACAGTTTTTAATTTATCAGTCCAGGAAAGCTTTTAAATTGGCATACATTAATGAAAGGTATGTCAAAAAGTCAAGTGTAGGAGTAAATGTAACAGATTCTTTAATTTATTATCAAAGCAATCGATTGTTTTGCCAGTGATAATTTCACTTCCGTGTTTAGTCTCCATTCGCGAAGAGTTCTTTTCCCTAGGTTAGAGATTATTAAATATTGTTTGTCTATCAGTACTTCGTTTCTATTTGTAACTTTGATAAATACATAGAAAAATGACACAAAGATATAAAAAAAATAGCCTAAAAAGTATAATCTGTTTGTGTAAGGAGTTTTAACTTTGTGGTTAATGATGATAATAAATTTGGCATCGAGATTATACTGCTACTTTCATTTTGTGAAATGCGTGACTAGGCCAATTATCTTATTAACTCTCTCCTCTCACCAGCCATGCGTGTGATCCTTGATAAAAACTGGACAAAACCGGTTTTACCTGACAATTACAGGCTCCACTGAGTTTTAATTGTTTTACAACTTGTTACGTCGGCAGTCTCAAATGAAATTAGATTAGATGGGCGGGGCTATAATCGGTAATTTACAGATTATGGGACGTCCGTAGTAAAGAATCACGGCGTACTTTGAAGTTTTTGGAAGTACACTGTACGCCTTTGATGTTAATTTTCGCCGTACAACTACGATTTTTGGACGTAATTTACGGCCTTATACCCGTTAACGGAAGCCCTGAATCACTTTGCTTATGTATCAAATAAATTCTTCTTGTTACTGGTACATGGGACTACCCACTGAAGGAGCAGTTGAGAGTGACCGTGCTCCATATAGTCAGAGCCCTCTGACAGAGCCAAGGATAAAAATGTAATTTTACACAAAAACGGGCAAAAGCAACTATATACTACCTACCAGAACATCTGGGATGTGTTGGGGCTCACACTGGAAGAATTTGTCGTATCTGACGACCGTTTCGAAAAAGTGTAACATCACAATCATGTGACCATTGCAGCTCACTCGACTGCTGATGAGCTGAAATTTGAGGACAAAATAGGCATCATTAAAGTACAAAAACTCATGTGTAGTTTTAACAGAAATAAGCCCAATTTAATATGATGTTTGAAGTATAAAGCATGTTTATCAAGAAGACTGACAATCCAACCATATCAATCTAATGAATTAACATATCCATGTTATGTTTATAGTGGCGAGTAATGATGCTTTAACACACTTCATTATTTATAATCATTCTGTCATGATCATTCAGTGAATTTTTTTGGTAGTTTTCACTACCGAATATCAGCGGTTTCCCCTATAAAAAAAATCCCAATTTAATGCATATTTTCCCAATTAGAATGATACACAAATTTTAAATATTAAATTAACACAAAGTATTGGGAGTAGTGCTTTCCGTAAGCGTATTCCAGTGTAATTTCCGCGAAAACCGATATTGTCGTACAACCAGGTTGGGGTAAAAGCCGTACTGTACCTCGATAAAATAATCATTATGCTGAATAACTAGTTCATTATCTAGAACATTCGCCGCTTTTACCCCCAACCTTGTAATCGCTCACAGGTACCTACTATCCAATGGGCATCTCGTTTTTATATTGTGTCACCAGGATCAATCGTAGCATAGTATTATACGATACAACGATGAAAGGCCTTCTTAAACCAAGATTTTCTTCAATATCAACAATTGCCATCATGTCACATAATTCAAAGTATTATGTCAAAAAGTTGAAAAAGAATGACACAAAGGGCATGAAGAGCTTAAGCTCTGTGTTTAAACAGCTAAGCGAGAATCAGATTCTGACGGGTGATGACAAACCTGACCAAGGTGACTGTGACACACAGACTTCGTCAGAAATTTCCGTACGTACTGAAATTTCCCAATGTACCCAACCTACGAGTGAATTTCTAGTCGAATGTCCTTCGAGTTCCACTGAATCATGTGATCCTCTACCTTTTCTTAAGACCAAGGGGTATGAGGAGGACACAAGAAGTGAGCATTGTCCCAGACCAACGCAAATTTGCCACTGTAAAATATGATGCCTTATATAAATGGATGTACCAGTCTACAACTAAAGGTGGATATATGTGCAAGTACTGTGAGCTCTTTAGTGTTGGGAAACTTCAGTACATAAAAAAAGTTCTTTGTTTTATATGTAGACAATACTGATTATTGAATTCAGAAAATTTCCCAATTTTGTAAAAATGCCGCTAAATTTTCCCAATTGAAAATGTAGAGGTACCTTTGAAAAAAGGTAAAAAAATCACTGTCATTATCTCAATGCAGCACCTATTCCTGATGATGAAATAGAAACCTACCAGTCTCATCATTTCTTGTAAAGCCGAGGCCTTTGCTAAGTCCCCTGTAAAATGTTGACCATGGGAAGTCTGAAACATAAAATGTAATATTCACTGGCAAACTTAAGCATTTATTTTCTTGTGAAATTATGATGAACGCCCATGTGTCTTAGTTTTCTTTACTTATCAATTTAATTTAGTAGTTTTGGGTCTAGTTTTTGTCTAGTCTGGTGATTCCCTGATCAATCAATGACTGTACAGGTCTGAACCTGGTCTATAAAGTGATGGGCTTTCTCAACAGTCGTTTTAATTTCCTCCTTCATTAAGACCACAATTTTGAGTCATCTGCGCCATGCAGGATGATTCATATATAAAGCCATATTGCTCTTTTTTGACATTTACCCAACTATGCTTCACACAAAACAAAATAGAAATACGTTTCATCTGCATGTACATAACTGACAAGTGTATTGTTTTATACATTATATTATAAGAAACTGGCATGGGTATCCGGTCAAGATCGGTTATTCGAACATAAGATATAACTGATTTTATTGTAAACGATGCTTTGCTGATGATCCGTTTAAAACAGTTATACAGAGTGTTGGAATTTCCCCATTAGAATCGGATAACCATGATCAATTCTTTTTCTGGCATATCATTGATATTTTGCTTCTAGACATCGCCGACTACAGATGTTTTGCATGTTTATTAACACAATATGCGCATGACTACTATCTTCTTCTGCCTGTGTAAGATTGGGCTTTCCATCATTCACGTAAAACGCGTTTAACATTACCAGAAATATATTTTTCTTACCGGCAATGCCTCCCCCAGCATGTACAACAAGGTAATGGCCATCTCTATGTCCTTCACTTCCATGTTCTCCCACTGGGACAAAGTCTGCGTCACAATGTTGTGTACGGTTATCAACACAAGTTGCGAGTCCTGAACAGCAGAAACAACAACATTAAACCAGTACAGATAATAACAAGAGGCCCAAGAGGGCCTGTGGACGCTCTACTGGCTAAAACAGCTCTTATAGATTTAGATAGATATAGCTAGATATAGCTCTCTTCTCCTATAGATTTAACAAAGAAAAATACAATATAGCATTTTTCAAAAATCAAGGGCCATAACTCTGTTATTACTAACAAGATCTAGCTAGTTTTCGAAATTGTCCAGGATTTCATTGATATACCGCGCTTTGCACAACTAGACATCATACTGAAGCTTCCTGCCAAATTTCGTAGAAATCCAACAAGCCGTTTAAGGAGTAGCGCCGACAAGAAATTTAAAATAAAAATGTCAAAGGGCCATAACTCCGTCAAAATTCAGCGAACTGGAACAAAAGCGTGATATGCACAACTAGACATCTTACCGATGCTTCCTGCCAAGTTTCGTCGAAATTCAACAAGGCATTTAGGATGAGTAGCGCCGACAAGAAATTTTAAAGTAAGTGTCAAGTAATTAAAAAGATAATGAAAAAATTGAAAAAAAAAAAAAAAATCAAATCAATCAAAAAAAAAAATTAGAAAAAAAAAATTGAAAAAAAAAAAATAATAAAAAATTAGAAAATAATAAAAAAAAAAAAAAAATAATCAATAAAAAAAATAAAAAAAAAAAATTGAAAAAAAAAAAAAAAAAAATTGAAAAAAAATGGAACAATTAAAAAAAAAAATTGAAAAAAAAATGCAATTAAAAAAAAAAAAAAAAAAAAATCAAATTAAAAACTAAAAAATAAATAAAAACAGCTTTTGCCTATACAAGCCTAAGTAAAACTGACCACCAGGGTGGGGCCAAATATGACCAATAGGCCACCATTTGAACAAACTTGGTAGAAGACCATAAGCTTATAGCAAATGCAAAATATTAAACCTCTGGCTCTTGCAGTTTCAGAGAAGAAGATTTTTTAAGTTTTTCCCTATACATGTCTATGTAAAACATGTGACCCTTGGGGCGGGGTCAAATGTGACCCGAGGGTCACAATTTGAACAAACTTGGTAAAGGACCATAAGCTTATAGCAAATGCAAGATATTAAACCTTAAGCTGTTGCAGTTCCAGAGAAGAAGATTTTTTTCAGTTTTTCCCTATACAAGCATTTATGTAAAACTGTGACCCCGGGGCGGGGCAAGATGTGACACCAGGGTCACCATTTGAACAAACTTGGTAAAGGACCATAAGCTTATAATAAATGTTTAATATCAAACATCTGGCTCTTGTAGTTTCCGAGAAGAAGATTTTTAAAAAAAAAGATCCTTTCTAAGTCTATGTAAAACTGTGACCCTTGGGGCGGGGACAAATTTGACCCCAGGGTCAGCATTTGAACAAACTTAGTAGAGGACCATCAGCTGATGCTACATGTAATACATGAGAGCTCTGTGCCATGTGGTTCCAGAGAAGAAGATTTTTTTTCATTTTTGCCTATACAAGCCTATGTAAAACTGTGACCCCCGGGGTGGGGCCAAATGTGACCCCTGGGTCACCATTTGAACAAACTTGGTAGAGGACCACAAGCTTATAGCAAATGCAAAATATTAAACCTCTGGCTCTTGCAGTTTCAGAGAAGATTTTTTAAGTTTTTCCCTATACATGTCTATGTAAAACATGTGACCCTTGGGGCGGGGCCAAATGTGACCCGAGGGTCACCATTTGAACAGGTCACCATTTGAACAAACTTGGTAAAGGACCATAAGCTTATAGTAAATGCAAAATATCAAACCTCCACCTGTTGTAGTTTCCGAGAAGATTTTTTTTTTTAAAAATCCTATATAAGTCTATGTAAAATTGTGACCCCCGGGGCGGGGACAAATTTGACCCCAGGGTCACCATTTGAACAAACTTAGCAGAGGACCATAAGCTGATGCTACATGTAATACATGAGAGCTCTGTGCCTTGTGGTTTCAGAGAAGAAGATTTTTTAAAGTTGTTTCCTATATGTCTATATGAAAAACATGCAAAACCTCAATATACAAACTTTGGACCCCCGGGGCACGACCATTTTTGACCCCGGGGACTTAATTTGAACAAACTTGATAGTCTAGGCGTTGGCGATCATTTTAAAAGAAAAACTGTTGAAATCTGTCCAGAGGTTCTGGAGAAGAAGATTTTTTAAGGTTTCGACCATATATGGTAATGGCAGCCATCTTGGATGTAGCGCTGACCTAATTTTAACAAATCTAAAAAGCATTCATCTAAGGATCATCCATGTGAAGTTTGGTTAAAATTAGCCAAGTGGTTTCTGAGGAGAAGTCGTTTGAAGAAAAGTTAACGGACGGACGACGGACGGACGACGGAAGACGGACAACACACCATCCCATAAGCTCTGCTGGCCCTTGGCCAGTAGAGCTAAAAATGTCAAAATGGAAATTGAATATTAAAATATTGTCTAAGACGAAAACTCAAATTTTATCTGTATATTAGAACTCTGCAATTTTAAAATTTTTAAGTTTAAATATGTATCAAGCTGCAGCCTGTATTGCTTATCAGTTCTTCTTACTACAGAACTGATTTGAACTCGTAGAATTTTGCTTTGACTGGCTGTGTATTGGGTACCAGGGAGAAGCAGTCACAAGTGCTGATAGTGCGCAATAAGCTTGCGTTCCGTATGAAAAGGGTTGATGGTTTAGTTGTTAACTTTACTGCATTTATAAAAGTACATAAGCAACCTACTAATTTGAAAAAACATTCCTTTTATAAATGCAGTAAAGTTAACAACTAAACCCACTTGAACAATAGACACCATCGTGATATCATTGCTTCCATAAAAACAAACAATTTTAAAACACTGCTTTATAGCTATTTTATAAAAGTTTGCTTTTTAAAAGAAGCAATGATATCACGATGGTGTCTATTGTTCAAGGTTTATAACACAAATGTGCAGATGACAGAGAGCTTGCAAGTCGTACTATGTGTTGTGTATTGATATCACATTAAAACAAAGGTTGGCCATGTTTTAATGGGATTACAATATTTCACGATCTCGAGGTTTGTACATAGAACCAAGGTTGCCTGACACATACATACCAAAGATGCAAGATTGTTAAAGATGACCATCACTTGTTTTCGGTATTCCTGAAACATGGCCTCATCTTCTCCCTAAAAAACAAACATGATCTTCTTAAAATGTAAAACTTCTGAATATTACGAAGTACCATATTGTATTGTGAGTTAAGTCGTCGTTTGAAGTGAAGAGGAAGCCAAAAATATCACAGACTTTGGGTGAATTACTACTTGGTACAGCTAATGTTCACATCTGACAAACTAAATGACTGTATTTTTTTTTTTATTTCTTCATTTTTTTCAATTTTTTCTATCTTGTTTATACAGTTCTCTTGTAAATATTTGAAACAAAATATTCTTAAATAAGTAACAATTATTTATATCAAGTCTGACAGAATGTTAAACCTGGTCCTCGATATGATATGTATGTATGGGGGTTAACATCGAACAATCTTTCAGTCATATTTTGACGTCTATTTGTTGCAGTCAGTGAGCTCTATGCTCAGTTTTGGGGTGCTTCCACACTGGATTACCACGCCATAAACACATGACATGATACCCCACCCAGTCCACTAGACTGACCAGTCCTAGCACTACCCTTTATATGCTGAGCATCAAGCAAGGGAGCTACTAGTTACATTTTTTTAAAGTCTTTGGTGTGAACCACGACCTCCAGCATGCCAACAGTACTATAACAGTACTATAACAGAACCACCACAATTAAAATAAAGAACAGTGTTCTAGGGTCATGAATAGGACCCAGGTCTCAACCATTAAATCATCCACTCAACACATCAAGCAAACACTGTTAAATAACCCTTTTACAGTACACTTGGTGGTGGTGGCATACAAATGTTACAGGTTTATGATACACGTCACACCTACCTCTTGGTCAAAGTTGTAAGACTCGTCAAATTTCATCTTCTTTATAAGGACGTACAGCAGGGACTGAAATAATGAAATCCATACACGGGTTTATATATATACATAGACAGAACCTCAATTCACAAACTCGGGTTGTTCCTAGACTTACCTAGGTTAACCGCCTTGAATTCCCTCAAGTAACACTGTTAGATAGCCAGAGGTAGACTTGTTTTTTTTCACAGCATGAAATTAGCGCCAGATTGTGGGAGCAAGATAATATAATTGTGGAAGGTTGATAATGATCCCTTAGAGACCACCATCTCATAAAACTGGCCCATATATTGCTATCAAAGAGGAGCAAACCTGGGTTTACCTAAGTTGAACCCTGATTTACCATAACTGACTCCTGCCTAAATAGCGGACATGAAGTAGTTTGTATGGTGTTTTACATCATTTTCAACACCTGTAATATTATATGCAGTAATAAATTATATATTACAACATAAAAGTGTGAAGTATTGTGGAAATACCTCTATGTTTTCCCTCTGTTTTGGTGTCACAGGGTTCATCTGTTTCAGTAAGGAGATGTAGTCGGTAGTGAACGTTGCCATGGCACCAGAAACATCATCATCCTCGTCACCGAGAAAACGAAACAACAGATGGATCTTGTTCTCCACTGCCTGGAGAGTCTCAGCTGCATTTTGGGCATCCACTTTCAACAGTCTGTATATAAAGGAGATCATGTTGATGCACACATTCAGTTTTAGAAGGCGCACATGGCAATCTTGACGATTTTATCAAGCATTAAAAATTGCGTCTCCATTTATTAATCCTGTATCAATTTTGGCTTAAGAGCTGCTTGCATATAATTAGATAAAACAACTCCACTTATAATATTCTTATAAGTAATATTAATGATTGAACAAATGAAAATAATATGAAAGACTAACGGGATGGGACTCGGCAAGTTTTTAAACAAGAGGTCAATTACCTTGAAGCTCTTCTGATAGGTTTTTATAGCTAGATCAGCATTCCTGTGAAGTTTCATGAAAATCTGTCAAGTAGTTTCAGAGGAATAGCGGGCTTCAAGTTTTTACTATATAACTGCATGTAAACATAGATGGCAATATTGAATCATATTTAATATTGAATCAAAATAACTTTCAACAAGGACCAACATCATGTCATACTGATCATTTTAGAAAAAGTCCCATATCAGTATCACATAGTTTTCAAGTCGCTACAAATTTGTTTTTTAAAGATCTATTTTTAGCCATGGTGGCCATCTTGAACTTCTGTCCGACTAACATTTTGCTAAGATCAACTAGACATCAAGAGCAATATTTCCGTTAAATTTCATGAAAATCCTTCAAGTAGTCTCAGAAGAGTAGTCGCCACAAGTTTTTTTTTTTATATAACTCTATGTAAACAAAGAAAGCCCCTGGTGGCCATGTTTGACATCCAAATCAAAACAAACTTTGGTTAGGACCAACTACATGTTGTGGCAGCGATTTTGGTAAAGTTCCAAATCAATATCACTTGTGGTTTTTGAGAACTAGTTATCACAAAATCGCATTTTTAAAATTTATCTTAGCCTTTGCGGCCATCTTGAATTTCCGGCTGACCTGAATTTTTGCCAGGAACAACTAGACATCAAGATCAACCTTCCTGCGAAGTTTCATGAAAATGCGTCAAGTAGTTTCAGAGGAGTAGTCGCCACAAGTTTTTCCTATACAACTCTATGTAAACAAAGATGCCCACTGGCTGCCATGTTTGACATGGAATCAAAATGAATCTTGGTTAGGACCAAGTACATGTCGCACCAGTAATTTTGGTAAAGGTTCCAATTCAATATCACTTACGGTTTTTGAGAAGTAGTCGACACAAAGCCGCATTTTTAAAATATATTTTTAGCAGTGACGGTCATCTTGAATTTCCTACCGACCTGAATTTTTGCTAGGATCAACTAGTCATCAAGAGCAACATTCTTCTCAAATTCCATCAGGTAGTTTCATAGGAGTAGTCGCCACAAGTTTTTCCTATTTAACACTATGTAAGCAAAGATGACCGCTGGCGGCCATGTCTGACATCCAATTAAAATAAACTTGACCAACTACATGTCGTGCCAGTCATTTTGGTAAAGGTTCCAAATCAATATCACTTATGGTTTTTGAGTAGTCGCCACAAAGCTATTTTTAACAGTGGTGGCAGTCTTGAATTTTCGGCCAACCTGAATTTTTGCTAGGATTAACTAGACATCAGGAGCGACATTCCTGTGAAGTTTCATGAAAATCCATCAAGTAGTTTCAGAGAAGAAGTCGACACAAAATAAAGTTTAAAGACAGATGAACACCACGATCTGTAGAGCTAAAAATCAAGATTTTGCAGTTGCCCATCTGAGGATTCCTAAGTGAGTAAGTAAGAAAATTAAGTTGCTTCTTCTGGAGACAGTTAAAATCAAAAAAATCCGAACAAAACTTAATATAGAATTGTTTAAAACAGTTTTGCTTTAAATAGTGGTCACATTTTAATGACAGAAAATCAGCTGTTTGTTATTGCCACCTTTCACAATTATCCTAGATATTTAGAAGGTCTTACTTTTGCCAGGATGAGATGAGTTGTACACCCATACAGTTGATCAATTTTGCCATCTTGGCCAAGAAATCGCCATCTTCATCCTGAAACATACATTCAGTTTTAATACTAACAGCAGAGTTGTCTTAAATTCTCCTACCAAAGCCATATGCCATATATTAACGCACTTTAGGAATTGCTAGCATTCTGATTTAAATATGTCTACTAATAAAATTTAACAAGATTAAGATAAAACACTCATTCTGATTGGATTACAGAAACACAAATATAGTTCAAACAAGGTTTTTTAGTCTGTATCTTTGGATTTTAAAATCGTACATATACTTGCCCAATCTTTACTTTGACTAGTGAGTAATGGTCTGGTCTCCCTCTAACTAGCTCTTTCTATAGAGCTTATTTCCTATGATAAACCCAAAATGATATCTGTATCCAGTCTTTGTAGGTTTATTTATTTTGAATGTTTTTAGCTAACCGATGGATTGAATATCAGTTAACGCCAGGCATACACCTACCTCAGACAAATTAAGAACGCCAACATTTTCCAGGACACCAGCGAACGACTCAACAAGTTTTGTCTTTGCCATGGGGTCCATCCCCTTGCTGATGATGTCGTGAATACAGTCGCAGGCACTCTCTCGCAGCAGAGGCATGGACATATAGGTTATGATCACAGGCACGTACTTGTCATTGGCGATGAGACCGATGTCAATCCATGAAATGTATTTACCGATAACCTCCAAGCACGTACACACAACATCTGGATGACTGTTTTCATACTGCGTCTGAAAGTGGAAGAAACTGTGGTTCAAAAGCAAACAGGATACACCATGGACATGAAATTGTGCCACGTCACATCATTGGTAAATGGTAACTGGCCTGAATTCACGTCCAAACTGAGTGTATCAAGAAACGGCATTAATAAGGTAAAGATAGCCATGACACAATATTGGTAGTGAAATCGCTGAAATTTATCTGATTGTCTATTGAATGTATAAGCTGCGCATAACTTTATATTTTGTGTCGACTTAAATAAATGATGCTTTAAGGTTCTTCTTAAAAAGCATGACAACTTTCTTTTATTACAAGTATTTAAGTCTCAGATATGCAACCAGAATTCTTTGCCAAAAAGAATATCTGTAGTAACTAATTTAAGGTGTTGGTAAGGAATTTTGAAATAAGTGTTATTACACATACCATTATCTGGAGCCAAGAGTCTGCCAGCTGCAGCACACTGTGATCTCTCATTGTGTCCTTGATACGCGTGTTCCTGTCTGTCTCCTAGAAGAAGCAGAGAGATTATGTATTCCAAGGTTGATAACTTGTTAAAAGCTCATCTTTGTTCATAAAGTAAATTTTATCACAGTGATTTTATGCATATGATTACTGAACATATTTTTTTTTATGAAATCAATCAAACTTGCTTTAAGAGATCACTTAAGACAAGATACCTGCCCAATTTTTTATTTTCAATTTAAACACCAGGGCACAGTTGTTCAAAGATCCGTTAGATTAATCCTTGGATAGTGTAAACTTTCTCATAAAAATATGTTTTGTACTAATACAAATTGTTAATTTGCATTTCTTCTTAACATAATGCTTTCACATGCTCATTTGCTGGTAGCAAATATTCATTTTATATCAGAAAGATTTGACTTAATGCTCGGTTAAGGAACTGATTTTTGAACAACTTTGCCCTGTATTATGAGACAACCTGTGTTAAGAGCAATTTTTTCTTAGTTTTAGGTCTCAATATGTTTTACTGTATAATTAATTAGGTTTTTGAGTATATAAGGGTTTAATATTTAACTCTTACAAGTGAACAATGATGGTTACATACTATTTGTGAGTGGACAATATCCCTGTCTACGACCTCAGAGTCGATCTGCAGCAGGATACGTAGATACATGTCCACGGCAAGGTGTCCAAGATTTAGTGTCTGAAGAAGGTCAGAGAAGAAGCTGGGCCAGCGTGCTGGGTAATCCACAACAAACGCCATGGAGATGATTTGGGATACTTTGTTCTTCAGAAAACTCTTGTCTGGTCGCTGTCCCTAAAATGCATGTGACACGACAGTAAGGAATCCTGGGACTATGGCATTGTTTCCATATAGGAGACAGGTGCTCTCAAAGAGAAATGAGATGAAAATTATGGTATCACATGTCAAGGGACGTGCTATAACATGTTAAGGGACTAGCTGGACACTAATGTAGGCAAGATGAGAGCTGTAAATTGCTTTATTTCAAAGATTAGTGTTGCCTTGGTAAGAATTCGATAGTGTTTCAGAAACAAGTCAAATTGCCTGTAAGAAAATGCTTACAACACGCTGTAAATTACATCATATTCTCGTCACCAATGTAACTGTATGTAATATGTAACATATGGGAATTGAGTCTATACGACACATTCTTGCATACTAAATAAGGATATCTAAATCTTTACACTTGTGCTGGAGTATTTTATATTATCCATATGGGCAGATAAAATGTCAAAGGTTCAATCATGGTATCCAGTTCAGATAAGGGAATTCAAAAGTTACACCTTGGGTGGGAATTTCCTATAAAATATAACTTATATTACCTGCAGCTGGAGACAACTGCTAATCAAAAGTTTCACATGCTGCTGGTCCTCCCCACTGGCACCCACATACCTAAATAAGGACACACAACACTGCAGTTATATACTGAAAATCTCCCCCACTCCCACCCCATACCTAAATATGGACATACAGCCATGCAGTTATATACTGAAAAGCTCTCCACTGGCAACCCATACCTAACTTTGGACATACAGCCGTGCAATTATATACTGAAAAGCTCTCCACTGGCACCCACATACCTGAATATGAACACACACAACCCTCCCCACTGGCACCAACATACCTAAATATGGACACACAACAGTGCAGTTATATACTGAAAATATCACCCGCTCTCCACTGGCACCCATATACCTAACTATGGACACACAACAGTGCAATTATATACCGAAAATCCAAAATATTGTTACTTCCGCCAGCCTAGTTCAGCATGGAGCTGCACCGTTTAAACATTCTCAGTATGCAATTAACTTCATTCATAAATGTGGCATATAACAAATGGCACTGACCTGGTGTACTAGGAGCAACAAGTACAAAATTGTCTGAATTCCAAGCTTCTTACTTGATTAAATGCGCCCACCAAGATATCCATTGAAAATGATTCTGTTTTTCTATATACGCAGTAGGTATTTAATGCAAGGCATTCCGATTTTTAGCAACAATCTATATAACAGATGTAACACAATGCCACACTGCATACCACTTTTCAAGTCAAACATCACCTGTCTTGTATGAAGACACAAATATCTATGTACCACCATGTCTCATGTTTGAGATTTTGTGAATTTTCCGTCTCATGTTTGAGATTTTGTGAGTTTTCCAAGACATTTCTGTGAAGAAATATTAACACTTAAGTGTTATGAGATTCTGAGCATAAATAATTACCTTGTCCTCAGGTAATATTCTACCACTTGCAAGCAGAAGAACTGTATATGGTCATTCCTGAAAACAAATAAATTCTTCATTTCAAATAATATCTTACTAATTGTAATCCCTTTATTTCTTATAAACTAAATTCGGCACCATACTCAGTCATGTTTTAAGGTAAAGGAAACTCAGAAGTTGTTGTAAAAATCGTAAGTATTATTTCAAACGGGGATTTAATTCTTAAAGGGGTTGATGCACAATTTTCAAACAATATTTATTTAAAAGGGCTCTGACAACCTTAAAAATAGCTGAAAGATTTATCAAAATGCTACGGAAAATAAATAAGATATGACCTATTGAAAATTTGCAAAGAACATAAATCGAGACGGCCATTTTCGAACGATGTCATCGCGCCTTTTTTATTTTCTATATATGGCATACTGATAAAATATATTATAAAGCAAAGAAAATCACTGCAAATTGATTAAAAATAAATATACAGATGTAAAATGTTTAAATTGTATGCTTATTTTACATTTCCAGTGGTTTTCTTTGCTTTAAAAGACATTTTGTCAATATGCCATATACGGTAAAACGGCACAATGATGTCATCGTTCAAAGATGGCCGCTTCCATCTGTGTCTCTTTGCAAATTTTCAATAGGTCATATTTCCTTTATTTTTCATGGCATTCAGCTTTTTTCAAGTTTTTCAGAGCCCTTTGAAATAAACATTGTTTGAAAATAGTGCATCAACCCCTTTAAAGTTCATTTTTCTTTTGTGGTAGAGGCAGACCACTCCATTTTTCCTGGGTAGAACCAGTACTGTTTACCTCCCACCATCCGTAATAATCAAAAAAATTCATTTGTCAAGTCAAGCTCCAAGTGTGATTCGAACCCGCAGCGATGAGAGGCGGAAGGTTTTATCCTGGCCACAGCTGTGCTAGACAAAAACAAGATAGACAAAACAAGATAGTAGTTACCCCTCATATGTGCCTCTGGTGAGAGTTTGGACACAAAGCTTCCAACCATTCTCAGATGCCTTCAGCTGCTCAAAATACTCGAGAGCCTGTAAAAACAAATTATGCATTTTTAGCACAAATATGTCCATGAATGTCAAGAGTTATTAACCGGACACGAAAGCACTTCATTTTGACCTTTGACCTCTAAGTGTGACCTTGGAGCCATGGATTTTGTCCGCAACACATCGTCTTGTTGTGGTGAGCAATTGTGCCAAGTTATTTGAAAATCCATCCAGTATTGTCAGAGTTATTAACCGGACACGATTGTACGGATGAACGAATGGATTGACAGACGGTGCGACTACTATATGCCACCCTTCGGGGCATAAAAACCCAACCTACATTGGCTGACGTGGGTCTTATATCAAACAAAAGAGAAGTAATGTCTGTATTCTGTTGGCTGTGAAATATGACTGTAAGCTGAAAAAATAGCCTTTTTCATTATTATCGATTTCCACTTAAAGTTTGACATCGTTTCCGTTTAAAGCAAGAATATTTTTTCCATAGTGTGGACCCTCCCTTATGCGGTTTATGATTACTTTTAGGATCGGTCTGGGAAAGAGAAAACAAAACAATTGTAGTTCTCATATGATCATTTTTTTTGTGTGAGCGTTACAAATTCTTTAAAGCTAAATTTATAAAATAAATGGCAACGTTGACGATCATGATATTGGACAAAATACCACAAGATTAGATTCAACATTGACACCTACCCTTGCCTGATCCTGTCTGCTGGCTAGTGAATTCAGACCTTGCAGCGCTTTATCATCCATCATATAGTAGTGTATTGTTGCACCGTATGCACACCATACTGAAAATATTAATTATCAAATATAAATTTACCAGAATATAGTTATACAAATCAAATCAATAAAATTACCGGCATAAATGTGTGGTGATGCATCAATCTAAATTAACCTTTGATCGCCTCCGCAATCCAATACAAGGCCTGTTCTGGGCACAGGTGACTGGCACATTTCCAGTTGACCTCTTATAGTCTCTTGACCAATCATATCACAACAATGAATGATAGAGGCGGAGCAAGCATGTTGTTAAATGGTTTCAACTGTAATGGTTTTGTTGTGATAATCTTTATAATGATTATATTTGTATTTCCGTGCATCAAGACCTGAGGGTATAGGTCTATTGAGATCTATGATACCATTGCTGTGTGAAGAGTTAACGTACAATTTGACAAAGTTCTATATTGCTTGAAAAAGAAGTTTCATTTGGGAATAAAATTCAATGTTGTCCCAATCCTTGCGGTATCCAAACTTATACGGTGAATATGGTATGCCTGGACAGGGCTCCAGAAATTGGATAGTCCGACGCCCGGGGCTTGTCAAAATTGAAGTCGGGTGGAAAAAAAATATCACTGCCTAAATTACACGATCTGTGTATAACAAACACACGCCAGTCTGGCACCTGTAATAAAACATCCCCTACATGTTTCATATTCCGCTTATTGCACTCGCTTAGGTAATTCAATTAGCATTTGCCGCGGGCTATCGACGATTTTCAACACCAAATCAAAACATGCTGTAAGTCCATCATCCAAGAACCTCAATTGACAGTCGGCATTATTCAATCAATTTATGTGTTGTATTTCAACTCGGGTCAATTAGCCAATAAAACCACTTTTTAAAAATACTACTGGTTGATCACATGTTCGCCACTTGGTCAAAATGGCGGTACCGACTCAAACGAAAAGGCCGATCACACACACTCACGCTGATTTGTCGGCGACCTTTGATGAATCAAGAGACCATGGAATTTTGATAATGGAAGCATGCTTTATATGAAACTGTGAAAAGCTAAGTATATCAATACTTAGAAAACATTTAGAAATTCCTGACTCAGTGGAAAGAACTCCCACGAAGTGAAATTGATTATGATACACAGACAAATATGTAATATATTTGTGAGAAGAAATATTGATTTCTTTGGAAATAAATTTTAAACACAGTTATCATGGTTATATTCATATACAGTTAACAGTTTATATTTATTTTCAGTTTATATTTATTTTCTAATATATTTTGCTAATTAAAATGCCTTCCTGGAGGAACTGGACTTGAAAACTTTATGAAAACATCTATCACTGTATACAATTTGTGGGTGGGGTAATGCTAAAAAAATCTGTCCTAAATTGTTTCATCTTACCATTGCTACGCTTTCACCCAATTGACAATTAGATGAAGAAATAAAATAAGTTTTCGTGAAGAATATAAAGAGTATTTAACCCATCAAATGACCTTCAGTGTGACTTGACCTTTATATTTTAGTATGGTCATGTCGATGTTGTCATGATAAGTAGATATTGAAAGTCTGATGAAGAAATATCAAGAAATGAGAAAGTTATAACCAACGTTAAGTTTTTGTGAAGAAAATGAGTATTTAACCCATATAATGACCTTCAGTGTGACCTTGACCTTTATATTTTAGTATGGTCATATCGGTGTTGTCATGATGAGTAAATATTGAAAGTTTGATGAAGAAATATCAAGAAATGAGAAAATTATAGTCCACGTTAAATTTTCGTGAAGAAAAAAATGAGTATTTAACCCATATAACAGTATAATGACCTCCAGTGTGACCTAGACTTTCATATTTTAGTTTGGACATGTCGATGTTGTCTTGATGAGTATATATTGAAAGTTTGATGAAGAAATATCAAGAAATGAGAAAGTAATAGCCAACGTTAAGGTTTCGTGACTGACAGACATGACATATTTTTCTCGAAAAGGCAACACAAACATGTAGCAGTATGAGACCATTATTTGTGTTCAAGATTCCAAAAATACGACTTTTGTTATTGATATAGGCTTACCGGTTTGTTTGTATTCGCCTCATTTTCTACACATGTATGGTTATATATGATTGTCAATTTTTTGTGGTGGAGACAGACCACCCACTTTTCCTGGGAAGAACCAGTACTGTACACCTCCCGCCATCCGTAAGAATCGCCACTTCCTCACACGTCAAGCTCCCAGTGGGATTTAAACTGCAGCAGTGAGAGGCGAGAAGGTTTACAACTCAGCATTGTTAACCCCTCGGCCACTTACACGCTTAGGTCTACCTGTTTATCTTAATGCCCCCATATATCCATCATCCCCAGAGACTGATACGTCTGATATGCCCATCCACTCTCATATGTCCAAATCCATACCCATGTAAATGTCTGCAAATATATTTTTTTCCACAACAGTATTGCTCTGGAACAGACTGCCTGCTGCTATTATCATGCTCACAGACCTGAATAATTTTAAACTGGGTGTCAGCAGTATCAACCAAAATGGTTGTCAAGTCATTGTAGAATGGTTTCATATTTGTGTTGATACTGCTACCAGCAAAAAGGTATGCCTAATTAGCAGCAGAAAAACACATAACATAAAAACTAGACTGCCTTTTGAAAAGCACCAATGACAATACAATAATTATAAAAAACAACAAAATTTATGATCATAATTACAATTCTGGCTCTCAAATCCAACCTCATGTGGTGTTATCAACATTCTAAAACCGTTTGAGTGTGATGTTTATCTACACGGTGACCGTGTACTTATGTACCCTGTGTCTGTTTAACATACACCTGGTGCTTATGAATTTAAATGAAGTCTTGCTCTTAATTGCATCATACTTTACCTGTTTAAACAAAACCAGTCTTGTTTACATTTCAAGTTTTCAAGCCACGTTTCGTCATTTTATTTCTTTTTACCGGAAATTCGAATTTTGACTGGATCTCTAAATGAAAACAAGATTAAAGAACCTTATGTCATTGATTGGAGCAAAACTAGGGATAATGATCGGAAACGCATAAACTGTTGGCATGGACCTATATGTATATGAATAAGTGGTTAACCTCCAATATCTCATGGAACAATCAGATCACGACAGGACAGTGAATAATTGATTTCTAAAAAAAAACATATATACGTGTCTTCAGCCGTCAAACCAAAGCATCAATATTTACTGTACGTCCCATGGCAAGCAAACGAAGAAAGGTATCGTTAAATGGTTTGTCACGACAAAAAAAACACCTGTCCCATGCCATTTTACACCGGTCACAACGCCCAGATAAATATTGCCTGATCTATAAGCACCGTTTTATGTGTTGAAGAGCTCGTCAAAAGCTTATTTTGTATTGTTTATATGCCTTGCCGACTCAAAATAAAGCTTATCTTATCTTATCTTATCTGATGATCTAAGATCACTGCTTCAATATTTTTATTGTTGAAAGTTTCGGCAAAAAGAAAAAACTGACTTAAAAGATAAGATATATCCTATGGTTGGTCGAAACAAAAAATGTCCCATAGCCTACCATTTTTGCACCGGTCCCAACTCCCGATAAATATTGCCTGATCCCTAAGGTTCAGTTGACCATGCTCTACAACACAATTAACCACCAAGCAGACAGCCCAGCTGATCCGTATACGTACCTGACACCTGCATCTACACACGCACACGTGCAAATCGGTAGGCCTAAAGTGCGAAAAGGAGTCCTTTTCGCGAAAAGGAGATTCCGCTACGAAAAGGAGTCATAAAATCTATAGGGGAGGGTTTGAGTCTCGTTTTAGAGTAGAGTTTGTCTCTTTTCCTTATTAGACGTTTAATGTTACCATTTATCCAAGGATGTCTATCCTTACATTTTGCAATTTTATGTGGAATAAAACGGTCAATGGCTCTTTCGAGTTCAGAAGTTATATTTTCCCAGAGTTGGTTTACTGGAGTTGAATTATTAAGGCTATGTTTTAGTCTCTCCCCAACGGCAGTCATATGTGATTTAAGACCATTCCAGTCAGCTTTTCTGTACAGTGGAATCCTTCTGGGATTTTGCTTGTTTTTAATTGGATTTATGTTAATCTCTGTCAGGACTGCATCGTGGTCACTGACCCCTGGTATGACTCTACATGATGATATAATGTTTGGATGGTTTGTGATCACAAGGTCAAGGATGTTATTTCCTCTAGTGGGTGTATTTACTAATTGTGTGAGACCAAAATCGTCCAAGAGGTCTACAAATTTGTAAGTAAGAGATGGGTAGTTACAATTTGGTTTAATACAGTTATTTGGCCAATCATATCCTGGGAAATTCATGTCACCTGCAATAAGAATGTGTGAATTTGACATACCTAGACGCTGTAAGGACTCCGCAAAATGATCTAGACTTGGACCATCACCCTCATGTGGTTTATAATAACTACAGACTAGGAGGGATTTGCAACCAGTAATCTCCATCTTCATCCAAGCAATCTCGCAGTCAGTTTGCAGCTCAGGGACCTCGCTACAGGTGTAGTCATCCTTTGCTGTAATAATTACTCCACCACCCCCCCCCCCCCCCCCCCCCCCCCCCCCCCCCTCTTCCTATCTACTCGTACTACATTTTCAAGATAAGAACTGGGAAGAATCTCACCTAGGTGAATACTGGCATCTATCTTGGTTTCTACCCCTATAATTATATCGGGGTTTATGCTATCAATCATATTGCTGAGATCAATACTGTGAGCAACGATAGAGTTAAGGTTCACATTTAGGACCTTTAAAGGTTTTATGGAACGATAAGTATGTTTAGGTTTCATAGTATGTCGTTTGTGTGTTGGGGATGATGTGTGCATTGGGTCTCCTGGGCTACTTAAAGCCTCTGATATTGAGCTGAAATTACATGGGCTGATAGGTTCGAACCTATTTGATAAAATCAAGTCTTCGAAGAAATTTAGAGAAACTGTATGTTGATTTACAGAGTTACAGTGCAGGCAGTGCCAGCTTACATTCGTGCCTTGCAGTATTTGGAATGTGTTATCGCCTAAATCCTGGCAATCAATGTGGAACCATATACCACACGTCTCACAATACACTGCGTTCCTTGACCATGTGAAAAGGAGTCATAAAATCAATATCTAAAGCTTTATACAAATTCTTTTTATATATTAACAAAAAGATTAATAGAATATGTTGTCATTGAAAAAATTAGTTAAATCGAATTTTAATTGAATTTTTTGTCAATACTTTTGTATTTTTACTCCATTTTGGCCTTACGAAAAGGACTTTCCGTCTACGAAAAGGAGTCATAAAATCAATATCTAAAACTTAATACAAATTGTTTTTATATATTAACGAATAGATTAATAGAATATGTTTGCATTGAAAAAAGTAGTTAAATCGAACTTTAAATGAATTTGTTGTCAATACTTTTGTGTTTTGACATTCCTTTTACCATACAAAAAGGATTTTCAACTACGAAAAGAAGTCAAAAAATCAATATCTTAAAGTGTTAGATACAAATTCTGTTTATATAATAAGAAACAGATTAATAGAATATTGAAAATATATAGAGATGTTTATATATTAAGAAACAGATTTATAGAATATTGAAAAAAAGAAATGAAATCAAACGTTAAATTAATTGTTTGTCTTGTACAAACAGTTGACAGTTTTGTCGCTTTCTCCTTTGATTGACGTTGATTGGATTATCACATCTTTATGATCACGTCGGTATTTCAGCTACTTGATTTAATTATAGGATTAGACGTCGTTGGAAAAACAAATAATTATCATCGGTAAGTTGTTATTTCCGCCAAACATCTTTTGATAATTCTTGTTATAAATGTGCATTACAATTCTTTAATTTTTGAGCTAATGTAGTTATTTTGTTTTAGTTCATATATAACGGATGGCCTCAAATATTCTGCTATTCTATCATTTTAAAAATGAGGAAACGTAGTGATTTGTGTTCTGTGTGTTCGGAAAAATGTAAAAGGGATTGTATTTGCTGTGAGGTATGTATCTGTGTATTCCATTTCTTAAAAGATGCACAAAGCAATAAATAACGGATTTTTTTTAAATCAACAGTGATTAGAATAACAAACAACCATATTTATCAATAACAGATTAATTATTGTACAAATTATCACAAAACAAATCCATATTGCTGTGTGTGTCTCTTTTGTTTGTTTAAATTCTCTCAATGATATATTTTTTCTAAAAGTTCAGTCTTATCTGAATGCCTATAAGTATTAAATATTATACAATTATGGACTTTTCAGCTGTTATACACGCACCAAAAAAATCATTATTGACCGAGGCGATAGCCGAGGTCAATAATGATTTTTTGGTACATATCAACATCATGTATAACAGCTGAAAAGTCCATAACTGTTTTATTATATAACCCTCAATTTACAATTATATAAAACAGGTCAATATCAAAAAAACAATTATATAAAACAGGTCAATATCAAAAAAACAGGTCAATATCAAAAAAACAGGTCAATATCGCTAGATATTTTTTCTAAAAAATTACTTTTTAGCCAATGAAAACGCGTCTATTTATAGGTTATATAATAATCTCAATTATTCCATTATAAAAAAAACATCAATACATGAAAAATGTAGTATTTACTGAAACTTCTCATATGCTGATTCAGTTATAAAAGGCACGCGTCTTGATTCGCACAGATGTCGTGCGTTGAATGATTTTCATAATGGCACGTGTTAATTGTTTATTGGGATGCGGAGTGGTCATAGGATTAATAACACGCGTTGGTTGGTATTTACTGAATGCCACATGGTATCAGTTGTTTCGATCAATAGAGGGGGAGCTAGAGATTTAATGTCAGATGACAAATGTTAATAATAAGTTAGTAGAATATTAGGTATAATACATTAAGTCACTACATGAATGTGTTTTATGAATTTAATATTTGCTTCGTCATGTATGTAATCTGTAATGAGTTAAAATACATTAATCCGGTAATAGAAACAGTGTATGTGCATAATAGTTTCTTTATTCAAAGTTTATAACAACATATTTTATACATATAAAGAGCAAACTTTAACGGTATTGTTTTAATGTTTGCCCAAAACATCGTTGAATGTTATACTTGAAGCTTTTTAAACCGCCTTCTTTATATCCCGGATGAACTTTTGTTTCAAATAATCTCCATTCTATGGTACTTCACATAATGTTCAATAATATGTTATTTTCATTTCATATGCAGAAAACGAGTTCTTTCTTTTCTTTCATTAAATTTGTTAAAAAAAATACTGTATATGCTACTCTCACTCAAGTAATACATACATTTTTATGATAAGTTCTTAATTGTGTCTTGTATTATGTTTGTTTAAAATAATTGATATGTTAATGCTATATGTAATAGATAAATTTACATTTGGAAATATTACAACTATAATGAGTCAGTGTTGTTGTCGTTTTCTTTCCATCTCCTGAAATGAACAGAGTGAATAATTAAAATAATATAGACAGACTGAACAAGATATAAAAGTAAATATAAAGTCATATATAAATTATACGACAATCGATGTAGCATCAATCTCTTGACTACAAACTCTGACCCACGGCTGAATAAGTTGATATATAACTACATATGAAAGTTTCGTATAATAGAGACTTGTTCCATGAAATGATAGTACACATATTTGTTTGTATATAAATTTCCCCTTTTATGTCATTCATTACTAATACACATATTTACTGAGTTCTTAAGAGTTTGATGACTATATACCAATACAGTAAAGGTATCTATACTCAGTTGAAAAAGAAAGTGTGCACAGCCCAGTTGCGGAAACTCCTTTTCGTGAGGCAATACGACAGAATAAAAACACAGCAGTATTTTTCACGGAATTAAATATTATACGTTTTATTTCATGTTTATTTTGTGTTTGTGTGTATATATTTCTATACACATTAATGATTTTATGAAGGGCATTTAATTGCGTTTCGAACTTAGGTAATTTACATAATAAGTAGGTATAAAAGTCGAACAGCTTTAACATGAAGACATAGTCGCAGAAGGAAAGTCCTTTTCCGATACGGTAAAAAGAGAGTCATAATATACTAAAATATTGACAACAAATTCATTTAAAGTTCGATTTAACTAATTTTTTCAATGCTAACATATTCTATTAATCTATTTCTAAATATATAAAATTAATGTGTATACAGCTTTAGATATTGATTTTATGACTCCTTTTCGTAGACGGAAAGTCCTTTTCGTATGGTCAAAATGGAGTCAAAACACAAAAGTATTGACAACAAATTCATTTAAAGTTTGATTTAACTAATTTCTTCAAAGCAAACATATTCTAATAATCTGTTTCTAAATATATATAATTAATGTGTATACAGCTTTAGATATTTATTTTATGACTCCTTTTCGTAGACGGAAAGTCCTTTTCGTACGGTCAAAATGGAGTCAAAACCAAAAGTATTGACCAAAAAATAATTTGAAGTTTGATTTAACTAATTTTTTTACTACAAACATATTTCATTAGTATATGTTTCTAAATATATAAAAATAAATTTCTTAATGCTTCAAATATAGATTTTATGGCTCCTTTTCGTAGCGGAATCTCCTTTTCGCGAAAAGGACTCCTTTTCGCACTTTAGGCCTACCCCGTGCAAATCACTCGAAGCTGAGGCAGATCCCATCTTCTACAGAAACAGTGGAACTCACTGCCAGCTACCTACTACAGTTGAGTCTCGCGACTTGGTAACCTTCAAGTGAGAGCTAGCCTCCTTCTCCCTTTAAAGTTCCTTAAATACGTTCCGTATGATGAGATGAGATGAGATGAGATGAGATAACATAAGATGATAAGATAAGATAAGATAAATTTTAGTTAAAGTCGGCAAGACACATATAACAAGATAACATTAGCCTTCAGGGGCTTTTGAACAGACTATTAACACGAAGAATTGAGTCAACATAGTAATAAAATAGTTATACGATCTAACATGGATTTATATGTACATATAAATCTATGTACATATAAATCCATGGTATGTACATATAAATCCATGGATCTAAGAATGATTGATTAAAATGACATTAATCTAATATGATCAAAGAGCACATTTACAAACTGACTTAAAGTCTAATAAAACATGGATGCATTTTAAGCATGATCAAAGCACATATAAGCATAACACAATACAGACATAATAATCTGTATCTAATACAAGAAGAAACTGATGCAAAGCATCAGGGCGGCGCAGAATGCTTTCAAAAGGAGGAAACAAACATTTGTATTTATTTGCAAATTTTTATTATATAACAACAAAAATGTAGAAATATTTTAAAAAGTATAAAGAGTTATATGGCAACAGCTGGGGTAGGTGGACATATTCGGAAGAAGTGGTTTGTAGTGGTAATATATCATACAATTTGGTTTTTTGAATGTTTGACACTGATTTTTGTCATAGGTGTGTGACTGATCATGAGATTTTCCTGGGTGGAAACCAGTATTGCATGGCCTGATTCAGGAAATAGCATGCTCAAGCAAAGTTTCAAAGCTGTATCTGTTATAGTTACTGAAAGAAGTGCAGCTTAACATAAAACTTAACCAAATACGCAGACGCCGATCTAGGGATGACAATAAGTCGTATTTTTTCCAAAAACATACTGGCTAAAAAGTGGACCTTAACGGAAAACTTAACCAATATACTAAGTTCAAAAAGGGGCATAACTTTTGGAGAAAGCAGCACAGAGTTATGAAACCTGATATGCTAGGGGTCATGTTATAATGTAGAACAACTGTATAAAGTTTCAAAGTTGTAGCTGTAATATTATTATTTTTTTTATAATTTAATATTTTATTTCACCAGAAAACATTTGTTAGCCATATCATACAATAATGCAAAACGATATTATCAAGATACTATTTTTCCTGAGTCTAATCCTCAGATGTGTTGTCATTTTGTAGTAAATACAACTTGATTTGTACAGCACATCATAAGGCTGGGTTAGTTTCTAGGGCATTGTACATATATATATATTCGGTCAAATAGTATGTTATTCATGATATGTTCATAGACTTAACCAACAAAGGTTTCCAGTTAAACAGTTTGGTTATGTAGAGAGTAGAGAGTATTTATAGAAGAAAGGAAGGGAAGTAATACAGATAGAAGAAGTGAAAAGGTACGATGAAAGAAGAATGTATAGTTTCGGTTTGTCTAATTTGGTATCTAATAATTATACTTGATCGACCAGTTGATGAAGTTTCGCCATTTTTCTCATGGGTCTCTAATTTATCGTTCGCAAGGGCTATACATTTTTCAATTACGACGCGTCTATATAGATAAGTCTCGAAACAAATAAATTTAGGAATATTGAAATTCTCAGAGTTTCGTATCTATAGTTGCTTTTAGTGGCAGCATATATATTGTTTTCCAGGTTAATGTAGTATTTGTAAAAGCTTCCCATTTTTTCTCTGATTTAATTTCTATTTTTCTGTCAGTATTCATTTGATATTCATATAAACAATTATTTATATTTTAACAATTTGTTTAGAAGTGGTTCTTCTCTTCTTATATTTATATTTTCTAGCTTTAATTTTGATTTCCAATCTTTTGGTATACTTGATAGTATTGACCTATAAAATAAGAAATCGTGTTTAGGGATCTCATATATATCAGTTAGATATTTAAAAGTGTAACATTCTTTTTTTTTATAATCATATAATTGTTCTATAAATTGTATTCCACTATCAAACCAGGACTTTTTGAAAATTGTTTTATTTCCGACTTTTATGTTAGAGTTATTCCAAATTATTTCTTTACATATTACGTTTGTTTGATTTTGACGGTGAATGTATTGCCATGATTTAAAATTTTATCTGCATAAAAAAATCTTCCAGTTGCCGTTATTTTCAGAGTCAAATATTCGTTTTATCCAGCCGGATTTTAGAGATTTCAAAAAAATATTTAATTCGATCTTTTTCAGTCCTCCATCTTCATACCCTCGAGCAATTACTTTTTTTTAATTTTTTTTATCAGTTTTGTTATCCCATAAAAAATTAAACATGGTGTCGTTTATACTTTTTATATGTTCTTTTGGAGGGTTCGGACTTACTGTCAAGAAGTAAATCAACTCGGGTAAGGCAAAGGATGTTTAATAGTACAGTCATTTTCCCAAGGAGGGTCAGCTTTCTGTGCTGCCATTGTTTCAAACAATTACAAAAAACATTTATTTTAGGTCTTAAATTTAATTAATTGGAAGTTTTTTTATTTGTCATTATGAAACACCATTCCTAATGATTTTACATTATCAGAGCACCAGTGAAACTTTTTGTTCGCACTGAAGATTGTATCACAATATTTTAGACGGCCTGGTCTTAGTAAGGTACAGTAGCTGTAATAGTTACCTAATATATGGACCTATGACATATCGCCACAATCGTGCAAACTCGCTAATTTCCGTAGATCATCGGAAATAATTATTTGTGAAAAAAATGGTTGAGGCAGTTCCGATTGATATCGCCAATTTCAATACAGCAATTTCAATACAACAAGATCATATGGCCAGTATTTTACCCCCAACATTTTGGTCAGTATTTTACCCCAACATATTTAATCACGTGCTACCCCATATGTCACCTGCTCCTCCAAAAGCAAATACAAATATAGGTTGCGCGCGCGCTTCGCGCTCAAGGCGCGTCGCTTGAGCGCGTCGCCAATTACATGATAAATTAATTATGCAAAGAAGAACTTTAATTATGTACAATTTGAAATTAAGATTCATACAGCCAGTGGCAATCATACAGAGGACAGCATTGACAAATCTTGCTGCACTCTGCTAAGAGCTAGTTAAGATTTTTTTTTAAATTAAAAACTGAATTTTATAATACAGAGCAAAAGCTTTTAAGTTAAAAAGGTGCTAAAACACTTATCACCTCATATCAGATATGAAGAGAACTGATTGACACTAACTGCACGCAGAAAGTAAGCATACGTTTAATAAAGGCAACATAGACAATACAAAATACTATGAAGCTAGCTGAAGCTAAACGTTTACCTATACATATATACATGTATCTTTATCTGCCAATGGCAATAAATCGGTCAATACACAGTTGTTTTGCACGAGAAAAGCGTTTGTGTTGTTTTCAATGATATGCATGTGAATGAAACTCGTGGAAATGGTCCGTGTAGATAAAAACCTGTTCGGTTGAATTCTCTTACGTTTGGATAAACGAAAAAACACAACGCATTGTATTTCCTTCTGTATTTTCAATATGCCACGGCTTACCGAAGACCGTTTAAGCTTTAGTCATGATTACGAGAGGCGACAGCGTCGCTGCTGTCGCTAGGGCATTTAATTGCCATAGAAACACTACCACTAAGCTGCGTGATAGGTTCCAATCTGACAAATATGCGCTTTCAATCACAATTAAATTTGAAAAAAATGAAGCAACATATTCTTTTGGACTGTTTTGCGATTTATGATTTTGACCCCTACCATCTTCACCTGTTGACCATGCTTCAATGAATTAAGCTATCAAAATACAAATTCCATCTTGACATTGGCAATATAATGGCAAAAAATGGTACCCTTTATGCCATATTTCGTACATATTTTGTACAATAAATTTAACAAAAACCTGAGTGCACACTTTTTTTTGTGACCGAGTATATTTAGAAATAGTATATATTTCAATGTTTGTAAATTTATATTTCTGTGTCTCTTTATCTACTTTTGTCACATTGCTGTATAGTTGTAGAAATATAATATGCAGTACGTTATTTGTATTACGGGCCAGTGGCCTAAATTACTGGGAATAAAATAGTACATTCATTGCGTTGCAAAATGATAGGACCACAGGGCCTAAACCGTTTTACCTTTTTTTAACAAGTTAAATAACGATTGTACCTCACTCTTACCATGTTGTGATCCGAGGAAAGACGACACCCCTGCATCTAGTGCTATCATCTAGAGTTGAAGAGTTCAAAGTAGCCGAGACAAGACTGGTTGCAACTATAAGATACTCAGTAAATCTGATGTTAGTCACTTGGCTAATCATCTGTTTCTTACTTGAAACGGGCATTAGTCTCTCCCATTGAGCGAAAGATACAATCCTCTCCCCATATTGTCGCAGGAAAATCATCTCAAACGAGAAAACGACTGACAAAATTGACATGCTCTGTCTCGTCAAAGGCTAAAATGACACTGGGGTTAGAGCTAGAGCCGTATCCGAATTTTAAATTTCGGCACATGTTCTCCCTCATGGTGGTTGGGCCTAGTATGAGCGGAAAAAAGCTACTTTGTCAGACAAATATTGAAACAAGACCACATCAACTACGAGGACCATAGAAAGCGACGCAGAATCTATTGGTTTTACGGACGATGGCAAGATATGTATAAGCTCATTAGGAAAAGACATTTACTTTAGAGAAGGCGTACCGGAATTTCGGGCTTGACCCGGTGTATAACAACATAGTCGTACTGGAAGATCTTATGGATCTCGCGGTGGACAGTCCCAACATTTTCAAATTGTTTACGCAAGGGAGACACAGAAACACGAGCGTTATTCTGCTTTTACAGAACGCCTTCCCAAAAGGCAAACACAATACCAGTATCAGCCGAAATGCTCAGTAAATGGCGCTCTTGAGATGTCCTGCAGAGCGAAGGCAGATCGGGATAATGGCGGACAGAATCTTTGACAAAAACAAACCCTTATTCATGCAGCGTTATAACGACACAACGGCTAAATCTTACTCGTACGTGTTAGTTGACAATAGAGCGGATACACCGGTTGACAATCAAGTCGTAATAGATGTATTTGGATCGTGCAAATCGTGCGCGCCGCCTTATAAGGAGACAAGTCACGAGCCCCCAATAAAGAGTACGTTAAACCAGATACAAGCAACAACAATGACATTGACAACGTAACAGTTATACTGAACAGGGGCGGATCCAGGATTTCAGCTTAGGGGGGGCGTAAGATTTTGGTAAATTTTCGGGTCCGTTTCTAGCCTCATAAAACGGTTGCGGTAGTGCATTGATAGGGTAAAAAAGTCCGTTTTCAAATAAAAGGAATTATCAATGTGTTAATTAAACCACTCATTAGCCATTATGCGTTGAGCGAGCGAAGCGAGCGAAAAAAATTTGTTATACTGAGGGCGTGCATCGAAATTGTTTGATATTTTATCTACAGTAACATGGACATACATGTATGAATAAAAAAAGTCCGTTTTCAAATAAAAGGATTTAACAATGTGTTAATTAAACCACTCATTAGACATTATGCGTCGAGCGAGCGAATCGAGCGAAAAAAAAAATTATACTGAGGGCGTGCATCGAAATTGTTTGATATTTTATCTACAGTAACATGGACATACATGTATGAATAAAAACAAGTCCGTTTTCAAATAAAAGGATTTAACAATGTGTTAATTAAACCACTCATTAGTCAATACACGTAGATCGAGCGAAGCGAGCGAGAATTTTTTTTATACTGAGGGCGTGCATCGAAATTGTTTGATATTTTATCTACAGTAACATGAACATACATGTATTAATAAAAAGTCCATTTTAAAATAAAAGGTTTTAACAATTTGTTAATTAAACCACTCATTAGCTATTATGCGTCAAGCGAGCGAAGCAAGCAAAAAAAATAAAATACTGAGGGCGTGCATCGAAATTGTTTGATATTTTATCTACAGTAACATAGACATGTATGAATAAAAAAAGTCCGTTTTCAAATAAAAGGATTTAACAATGTGTTAATTAAACCACTCATTAGTCATTATGCGTAGAGCGAGCGAAGCGAGCGAGACATTTTTTAATACCGAGGGCGTGCATCGAAATTGTTTGATATTATATCTACAGTAACATGGACATACATGTATGATCCGGAATTTTTAGGGGGGGGGGGGGGGGGCGCCCCCCCCCCTGGATCCGCTAGTGCTGAAAAAAGATAGCAGACCCGGACCTATTCTCGTTCGTTTAAATCAAAGTCAGTCGACACTGGAGGAGCACAATTTTTGTCTCGCCTTTTCGAAGGAAAAAAGAGACATAGGTGTTGCTTTTCCTGCATCGGCGGCGGCGGCGTCAACATTCAAGTTTTGCGTTTAGGTCATTTTCTCACAAACTGTATGCACTAGACCTTTCAAACTTTGCTTATAGTTGTATCATGGGTGGTACATCGCAACGTGACAAAGCAAATGTGGAAGTGACCTTGACCCTCCAAGCAAAGGGCAGATAACTTACTAATTTTTAGGTTCAAGTTTTGCGTTTAGGTCATTTTCTCACAAACTGTATGCACTAGAACTTTCAAACTTTGCTCATAGTTGTATCATGGGTGGTACATCGCAACGTGACAAAGCAAATGTGGAAGTAACCTTGACCCTCCAAGCAAAGGGCAGATAACTTACTAATTTTTAGGTTCAACTTTTGCGTTTAGGTCATTTTTTCACAAACTGTATGCACTAGACCTTTCAAACTTTGCTTATAGTTGTATCATGGGTGGTACATTGCAACGTGACAAAGCAAATGTGGAAGTGACCTTGACCCTCCAAGCAAAGGGCAGATAACTTACTAATTTTTAGGTTCAACTTTTGCGTTTAGGTCACTTTCACAAACTGTATGCACTAGACCTTTCAAACTTTGCTTATAGTTGTATCTTGGGTGGTACCTGGCAATGTGACAAAGCAAATGTGGAACTGACCTTGACCCTCCAAGCAAAGGGCAGATAACTTAATAATTTTTAGGTTCAAGTTTTGCGTTTAGGTCACTTTTCACAAACTGTATGCACTAGACCTTTAAAACTTTGCTAATAGCTGTATCTTGAGTGGTACATAGCAATGTGACATGGCAAATGTGGAAGTGACCTTGACCCTCCAAGCAAAGGGCAGATAACCATATAACTTTTACCTTTAAATTTGGCGTTTATGTCACTTTTTCACAAACTGTATGCACTAAGACCTTTCAAACTTTGCTTATAGTTGTATCTTGAGTGGTACATTGCAACATCACAAAGCAAATGTGGATGTGACCTTCACCATCCAAGCAAAGGGTAGATAACTTAAATTGTTATAGTGACATCACTTTCTCATGAACTATGATTCATAATAATGCACTAGATGTTTTAAATTTTAAATCTATAGCTTAATCATCGGAAGAAAACATATTCTATTTTGACATAGTTGTGTCTTGGGTAATGCTTCTTTTTGGATGCATGGATTTCATCTATGACCTTGACCTACTTTTTGGAGCTGATGATTTTTAGCTCTACTGTCCATGGGCCTCATTTTTCATCCGATCTTTACCAAACTTTAACAGATTGTTAATATCAATGAAAGCTCGGACAAGTTCGAAAACCAGCCAGACCAGTAACAGCGGAGTTATGGCCCTTGATTTAGTTAAAAATGCTATATTTTGCCTCGTTAAAACTTTGCTTATAGTTGTATCATGGGTGGTACATTGCAACGTGACAAAGCAAATGTGGAAGTGACCTTGACCCTCCAAGCAAAGGGCAGATAACTTACTAATTTTTAGGTTCAACTTTTGCGTTTCGTTTAGGTCACTTTCACAAACTGTATGCACTAGACCTTTCAAACTTTGCTTATAGTTGTATCTTGGGTGGTACCTGGCAATGTGACAAAGCAAATGTGGAACTGACCTTGACCCTCCAAGCAAAGGGCAGATAACTTAATAATTTTTAGGTTCAAGTTTTGCGTTTAGGTCACTTTTCACAAACTGTATGCACTAGACCTTTAAAACTTTGCTAATAGCTGTATCTTGAGTGGTACATAGCAATGTGACAAGGCAAATGTGGAAGTGACCTTGACCCTCCAAGCAAAGGGCAGATAACCTTATAACTTTTACCTTCAAATTTGGCGTTTATGTCACTTTTTCACAAACTGTATGCACTAAGACCTTTCAAACTTTGCTTATAGTTGTATCTTGAGTGGTACATTGCAACATCACAAAGCAAATGTGGATGTGACCTTCACCATCCAAGCAAAGGGTAGATAACTTAAATTGTTATAGTGACATCACTTTCTCATGAACTATGATTCATAATAATGCACTAGATGTTTTAAATTTCAAATCTATAGCTTAATCATCGGAAGAAAACATATTCTATTTTGACATAGTTGTGTCTTGGGTAGTGCTTCTTTTTGGATGCATGGATTTCATCTATGACCTTGACCTACTTTTTGGAGCTGATGATTTTTAGCTCTACTGTCCAAGGGCCTCATTTTTCATCCGATCTTTACCAAACTTTAACAGATTGTTAATATCAATGAAAGCTCGGACAAGTTCGAAAACCAGCCAGACCAGTAACAGCGGAGTTATGGCCCTTGATTTAGTTAAAAATGCTATATTTTGCCTCGTTAATACGATATAGGGCTATCATTTTTCATCTGATCTTTACCAAACTTTACCAGATAGTTTGCCTTTTTTTTTTTTATTATTATTAGTGTATTTTTTTGGTTTATTTTTTTTTAATATGTATATTTTTTTTTATTTTTTTTTCTTTATTTATTATTATTTTTATTATTCTAATTTTTTTATTTTTTATTTTTTATTATTATTAATTTTGTTTTTTTGTTTGTTATTTTTGTTATGTTTTTGTTTATTTGATTGATATTTTCTTTTTCTTTTTTTTTCTTTTTTAATTTGATTATTTTTGGTGTTAACGCCATGTTAGCAGGAAGCATTGCTATGATTTCTAGTTGTGCCTATTGTGCTTTTTTCCGATTCGTTGATTTTTGATGAAGTTACGGCCCCTTGACATTTTTACTTTTAAAATTCTTGTCGGCGTTACTCCTACTAAACGCTTTGTTGGATTTCGACGAAACTTGGCAGGAAGCATCGGTTACATGTCTAGTTGTGCATAATGCACTTTTGTTCCAGTTCGCTGAGTTATGGCACTTTGACATTTTTACTTTAAATTTCTTTGTCGGCGCTACTCCTCCTAAACGGCTTGTTGGATTTTTACAAAATGTTGCAGGAAGCCTCAGTATGATGTCTAGTTGTGCAAAGCGTGGAATATCAATAAAATCTTGGACAAGTTCGAAAACCAGCTAGATATTGTTAGTAACGACAGGTTATGGCCCTTGATTTGTTGAAAAATGCTATATTGTATTTTCCTTTGTTAAATCTGTAGTTACTTCATGTTTTATCTGATCTTTACCATATTTGTTTAGAATGTTAATATAACCCCCCACACATTTTTATGAAATTTCATTCATAGAAGTTAAAAAATTAAAAAAATACCCATGCCAGACTAGACACAGCAGACTTAATGCCCATGATCTAAGGCCATCCTATCCCAGTTGTTTTTGCAATGTTTTAAAAAAATAATGATGGGAATTTTATGTCGACAACCCTTGATATAAGAGCCGTTTTAGCCAGTAGAGCATCCACAGGCCCTCTTGGGCCTCTTGTTTTTAATAGAATGGCATTTTGTTTTTAATAGAATGGCACTTTGTTTTTAAACAAATGCACTTAGATGTCATCTCAGCAAAAGCAAACGGCAAACTCCGTTGTTTTTAGTTACTAAAATGTTATACAAACTTTCATTTAAGCACCATTGACGTTTTTATTATTACGTCCAGCCCCCATTAGGCGAGATATGTGAATCCACGAATTTCTTGTTGTTATTGCGATATGTCTGGAAATATACAGTGTGGATGGACTCTTTGGAGAATATTTGTGTTGCCCGCTGATCCTAGTAATACCTACGTAAAAATACAAACGGAGACGAGTTTCAACCCTACAAAGTGTCGAGAGACTGGCTGATTCCTCCGTGCAGTCAGTTTAAACATGTTATATAAACTGTATATAGTTGTTATAAATGATAAATCCGTTTGTTATGTGTTGATTTTACAATAAAAATAGTCAAATCAATGGTAATGCGTTGTTATTATTTTACATTATCTCGTATTTACGAGACTTGAAAAACTGTTTAAAATGATGCCAAACGTGTGCACATAAGACTTACAATGTAAAAGTTATGACCGTTTTTAGATTATAAGACGCCACTAACGGTTGTATTGTGATCTACCTCCGGTTTGTACTCATCCTCGAATAGGTCTCTTTGTAACCTTTTAATCTTGGGGATACTGCGAATTCAGTAAATATATTAAAGGGAGATAATTTTAACTCACTACGGCAACTTTCGAAATTTGGGATCTCGTAAGGTTGAATGCTTAAATGTGGCCCACTCATATGAGCTATAATTGTATGTATGTATGCGTCTATATGTTTAGTGTGCCTCCAGACGAGTGGGCTATGAGATACAGTTCATCAGCGTGTGTTGCAGCTATATTTTCTAGGAAGTGAATGCATACGCTTAATTTTTGTGTATCTCGTCATAGATAGGCGCCCTGCCTAGATCGTCCGAAGGTTGTCTGTCCTTGGTAGTTCACAAATATTTCTCCCTATATATAATTCTGCTTTGTGAACGTAAATCTCTTACGAGAGAGAGAGAGAGAGAGAGAGAGAGAGAGAGAGAGAGAGACACTCCATGTTAAATGGTTTAACTCCGCCAAGCTTATATATATAGTATGTGTACATTTCTTTGAACGACACTTTTACAATCTTTCAGACATATCACGACTATGCCTACGTGTGGTAGTGAGCATGCTAAACTTTACAGTCTGCCACACTGGAATACCACGCCGAAGACACATGACATGACAGTCACATTATAATGACAGGAATCCAACCAGTCCCAATGAAAAGGTTATAAGTCCAACAGGAAAGAATACATTCACTCCAACAAGTATTACAACGCAAAGTTGATTCAAAAAGTACATCACAAACACATTCAGTAGTGAAGCACACCACGAACATATAAGGGTTGACAACAGAGGTACCGCCTTGGAAAGTCAGTGGCAAAATGAACCACCGGGGAGTTTAAACCGGTTCAAGGGTGCACCAAATCTCTCTTTTATCATATCATCATCCCTAAACAACAGGACAGTATAAATAAAAATAATCCCCGCCGAGTTAACCCCTTACACATGGTAGATAGGTGTTATAAGGAAAAAAAAAGAAATGTTCATGGATATAATATATCAAAAAAATTGAAGCTAATGTTCTCGACGATTTGTCTGAGGTCAGAGCATCAAGGGAAAATCGTTAATGGCACGACAAACCGGAGTGAAGGACATTCATCAAAAGGTTGCCGCCTGAAAGGATTTAGGAACACGTTGTCATAGAGTCCACCGCCCGTCCGGTCCTTGCACAATCAAAGAGGAAAACATAATTGCAAGCTGTAGACGTCTTTGGAATGACCGGACCGGGAATTAAACTCTCGACATCCCGCATGCGAGGGTGCATGCTCTACCACTAGGCCAGGCCGCTGTTTAAATTATCGTGTTTAATAAATATAGATACAAACATCGAACAGGAAAAGTAGCATTCAAGGACGACTTGAAACCACAAACACACACAGAAACAAAGAACAACTTTAAATATGAATAAAAGGCCAAATAAGACACCACAAACACAAAAGGGTAATCAATAGGGCCACCGCCTTGGAAAGGTCAGTGGCAAAAAAGGCCGCTGGGGGTTTAAACCAGGTTCCTTCAAAAAGTCAATTCTTAAAATTATAGATACACGTATTAATTTTAAAATGCTAACCCCTCTTCACTTCCTCCGAGACCTAGGTTTTCCTTTCGTAATTTAAAATCGGGAATTCAGGAATTTCATAATAAATTTGTTTTAGTTCCTGCAGATAAAGCAGCTAATAATGTAATTATTGTTTGACGCCTACGTTACGTAAATGTTTTATCTCTGGAACTCGGCAGCACCAATTCGTATACTCCAGTTAATTCTACTGAGGATGATGTTGTTTCCGCACATATCACTAGGTGCACTACTTTCAAGGCTGGTGTAAACGATAAGCAAAATAAACTGCCTACTATGTACTGGATTCCTAAATTACATAAAAATCCGTATAAGGCTCGCTCAAATTCTAGTGCCTGCACCACAACAAACATCTCCAAACTTTTAACTTCTTGTCTTACTGCCGTTAAAGATCACGTTAAACTATATTGTGATAAAACTTATGAAAACTCTCGGATTAATTTATTTTGATCTATACAAAATTCAGGAGACGTTCTTGATAAAATGTTCAATAAAGGTCAAGTTTCATCAATAAGCACTTATGACTTCTCTACACTATATACAACCTTACCACATCACCTTATTAAAGACAAGCCAATTTCGCTTATTAAAAACACAATCGCTAGAGAAAATACTACATTTTTGGCATGGTATAATATTAAAGCGTTTTTTACTAACGGCAGATTAGACAATTATACTATGTGGACTTGCTATGAAGTTTGTGAAGCACTCATCTTTCTTTTAGATATATTTTCATTAGGTATGGAACCACCGTTTGTAGACAAATTGTTGGTATCCCTATGGGTACGAACTGTGCACCACTTGTCGCAGATTTGTTTTTATTTTGCTATGAAAGAGATTTCATGTTGAGTCTTTCACCAGATACCCATGCAGATGTTATTGAAGCCTTTAATGACACCTCTCGGTATCTGGATGACATATTGAACATTGACAACCCTTTCTTTCCAACTATGGTTAATAATATTTATCCTAAAGAACTTCAGCTTAACAAAGCTTATATATCTGATAATAACGCTTCCTTTCTTGATTTAGATCTCTCGATTGAAAATGGTGAAATAATTAGCAAAATCTATGACAAGAGAGATGATTTTAATTTTGACATTGTTAATTATCCCCACTTGGATGGAGATGTTCCCCGAGCAACTTCTTATTGGGTGTATGTGTCTCAAGAGCTTGTACTCGAGTTGAGGACTTTAATATTCGTAATTTTTGTATAACTCAAAAGCTACTCATACAGGGTTACCGTTACCATAAACTTCGTAAAACCTTTGCAAACTTGTCCACTGACCGTTCCAAGGCGGTAGCCCTATTGTCAACCCTTTTGTGTTTGTGATGTCGTTTGCTTTTATTGTTACTTTTGCCTTCTTGTTTGTCTGTTTGCATGTTTGTTTCTGTGTTTTGTGATTGACTGTCCTCCTTGAATGCTACTTTCCCTGTCCGATCTTTTTATATTTCTTTGTATTATCGTACCCTGATCTTCTTTCCAAATATAAAAGTAAATTACGAACTCTTCTGCGACAAGGACTATCACAACCTGACTTCTATGGTGACGTGATTTACAGACTTCGTAATATCCTTGGTCCGGAACACTCTCCAGATGGTGGATCAGTAATGATGACCAGCCACTACCATTCATTAGGCCCGGAACACTCTCCAGATGGTGGATCAGTAATGATGATCAGCCACTATCACTCATTAAGAACGGAACTCTCTCCAGATGGTGGATCAGTAATGATGATCAGCCACTATCACTCATTAACCCCGGAACAAAATCCAGATGGTGGATCAGTAATGGTGATCAGCCACTACCACTCAGTGGATGGCTTCCAGCATTCACGTTCTCTTTTATACCACAGCCAGGTTGATGATCTTTCAGCTGCCCTTCTCAACCTCTGGATTGCAGCTCTTCTCTATTTTCCAACGACACCCAAGGCGCTAGACATTGTCCACGCTGATGATGCAGGGAAGACTCTAAAACCAATTTCTACTGGAGAAAAAGTCATGCTTCCAGCCTCATTCATTAAGGAGATCAAGTAGCTCTGCATATTTGGCTTTCTGGCTCTCATAGGCTGTCTGGCATCTCTCCTCCCATGCCACAGAAATATCCACTACTACAATTGTACAAGTTGTTGTATTTTAAGGACCACAGCACGATTAGTCAGGACTACCTCAGGAAACACTAGTTTCCTGCCCAAATCTGACTTCATTTCCCAGCTATCTACTATATGCAGGATCCCACTTCGCTATGTTACTGGCTTATATTCCTCCTTCACCGATATGAAGCTACGGGCATTAAGAGTATTGACTAATGACGTGATATTAATTAGTTATCACGCAGTATCGCTTTTATAGGTTAATGTATTGGCATTTTCTACGTTAGATAGACATGTTGAAACAATGGCATAAGTCACTGTCTCAATATAGCTGTGTGTGGCTGAATGCTTAAATGTGGCCTACTCATATGAGCTATAATTATATATGAGCTATATGTTAAGTGTATGATGTAGAGATACAGTTCATCAGCGTGTGTTACAGCTATCATTTTTAGAAAGTGAATGCATACGCTTGATTTCTGTGTATCTCGTCATAGCTAGGCGCCCTGCCGTAGTTCGTCCGAAGTTCGTCCGAAGGTTGTCTGTCCTTGGTAGTTCACAAATATTTCTCCCTATATATATTTTTTTTCTGAAAGGAAAAAGAAACTTGACACTGCAATTTCCGCTATATATTGCATATACTGCACACTTAATTCCATATATATTCTAAGGAAATCCCAAGACGTTTTGTAAAAAAAATGTTGGAGTTAACGTAAAGAGTTGCAAAATTTTGCATCCTAAGTTTGCGCCAAACGCGTAATCTGTCAATAATGAAACTTTTCAGGAATACTATTTGCTGCGTTACGTGTTGTTTTAGTCTTTTTTCCGAAAGGAACTATCTTACGTGGGCACGTACAATTTGATTAACAAAATATATCGGACATTCCCGTGTCGCGTTTCTTTTTCCTTTCAGTATATATACATTTTTGGTCAAAAACAATACAGGATCATTTAAAAAAAAAAAGAAAAAAAAAAAGATGAAATGAGAACAAAATATATTTCATACAAACTTGTAATGTACCGTATGGGTATACTGTTGACTGATTTGGACATGCTCCGTGACTGATTTGGACCTCACTGGTGTTAGCTAGAAGTATAATAATGATATACTAAGATAGACATGTGTGCCATTTATAGTCTGTTCTAATTGATAATATTGGAGTACTTGTTATGCTAAAAACAACAACAAAAAACTACTTAGTACACGGATTTGTGTGGGGGTCAGTCCTGTTTTGCTCTAGGTACCCAGATGATCGAGTAATGCCAGCTTTGCCTACTGGATCAGTTACACTATCTTTCCTCTTGTAGAGCCTCTTTTCTTCATAATTCACGTTGTGATCCATGGGAAGCACTATTTACGTTTCGATAACGTATTGGGTATGGACAGAGTGGTCTTCGTCCATATATTCTCTCTTGGAATATTTTCCGCACGCCTGCTCCAGATCTTTCCATTTATTCTATGTTGTTAAGGATTTCTATCACGTCCTGTTTGAATGTGTCTTATCGGGCTTTTTTGTATAATGGTAACTGTCTTGGGGTTTGATGGTTTGTCACTGGTCCTGTGTGTAGCTCGGTTAAGCTCGGTTAAGACGATATCGTGATCAGCTATGCATGACATGACTTTGCTCTCTTAATTTTGCTCGAGAAGTTCTTTAACATCATATCTAGAGTGTTATACTTTCTGGTTGGTTCTTCCATAAGCTGTACCAAACGTGTTTATCTAGGCTGTTTGTAAATGTTAAAGTAAAAGCAAATATGCTGGGTATTTGACTTCACGGTTTTCGACTGGTTTGTTAAAGGCTCCACTAGCAAGGATGCGTGTATTGGACGTGCTCTTGTTATGGAATCCTCAAACTGAATAAGGCTATATGTTCGTCTGTTGTTTTTCGATTGTAATGCGAGGCGACAAAGAAGTACATGTATTAACTTTGATCCCCATTTGGTTGCAGGGGTTGACTAAAAGCACTGCGGTTGCAGGGGTTGACTACAACCGCTGCAAATCCCGCTAGAGGCAGCGGGGTGGGATTCCCCTTCATGTTCGTTTTGTATTTTTTTATCTTGCTCATTCATCACGACACCGCATATGCAAACATGAAAACGTGGCTCCATCGTAAATGGAGTGTCAACTATAGAATGTGCAGCAACTCTGCAGTTATACAGGTTAGAAGGTTTTAGGCCCATTCTCCATATTGTATCTGATGAATATGAAGTATAAGCCTGGCATGTTCCTTCCTGTTAGGCGCTATATAACCGTTCATGTGTTGATGTGCCGTAAAACCCAATTCAAATAAAGTCATTTGCAACTGGAACTTCGTCCTTGCTGTAATCATCTTTGACTGCGACCAGGATTCCGCCTCCAGTAATTGGTGTCCTTCCGCCATATTTACTGACAGAGGGGTCCAAACAGGTTTATGTTGCTATCTCAATGGACTGGAAGCTAACGTCGAGGACTCGCAAAAAAACTGTTTTCTTCTGGTGGCCGGTCTTTCTACGGTCTGGTGTAGATGCGTACAATGGCTTCATATTCTTTGGACGGTATGATGTATCAGAGAGGACACTAAAATGGTTAGATGCCTCTAGAATAAGAACATAGAATGTTGCTGTACTTTAAGTTATGCAATCCCAGCTTATGACACTGTCACTGAGGTTACTGTACTTACCACTGTGCATGTTCTGACAGTTAATATGAACTCATCGGTCGTGTCGTTCCAGGTTACGGAGTCACATGTACCGTATGGGTATACTGTTGACTGATTTGGACATGCTCCGTGACTGGTTTGGACCTCACTTGTGTTAGCTAGAAGTATAATAATGATATACTAAGATAGACATGTGTGCCATTTATAGTCTGTTCTAATTGATAATAGTGGAGTACTTGTAATGCTAAAAACAACAACAAAAAACTACTTAGTACACGGATTTGTGTGGGGGACAGTCCTATTTTACTCTTGAACAATGGCACTCAAAGCACAAATAAAACATAGATCTAGCCAAATGGTATTATATTCATTACAGATATATACTCTATCAGTTTTGCCAAATATAGTATAATATATGATTCTTATATTCTTCTCATATAATACAAATTATTATGTATGATAATTATAAAAAAACAATTCTGTCCCTGATATATAAAGTATCATATGAGATTCATATAAAAGTTGACAAAATTAGATGCAATGTATATACAACAAAAGTTAAAACTTTGATGAATATATTCTTATATGAATCACCTATTCTATAAATATTATGAAAGGTTTTATGTGGAAATTATATGTCTCCCTCTTTACATAAGAATGCAGGGCCCTGTATGACTTCAGTTTTCGTCCCAGAAGAAGCATATGATTCTCATATGAGAATGCAATTATATGTTTATCATATAAATGACAAAATTGCCTAGGATATTTTTGAGGTGGATACAAAATCGTACCCCCAATACAGTCTCGAACCCAATGCCTCTAGCTCACCACCATGGCGCTCTGCCAACTTCATTTAGTTCATTCAAGACGCTGGGTGTTTCCCTCTATTTATAAGTGCAATGCTAAGAGGTGCAGTTGTTGCAATTATTTATCGTGCAAGTCCACCATTAAATCAGCTGTTAATGGTAGATTGTTTAATGTATGTCTAGCTTCAAATGTTGATTGACGTACTAGACTAGTGGTTAATTTTCATAGCAAGGCTATAAATGACTTCGTGTTCAAAGCTGGCATCCATGCTTAAGTTGTTCAGTAACATCCCCTGATCAATCATAGGTAGGGTGCCAAGCTTAATTATGCGAGGTAAGCAAATTATGAAGGGTCAAAGGTCATCAAGTGCATTTTCTGAAGAAAAAACTCTAAAAAGTACTGACATGTCAATAGAGCTTTATTTTGAGTAGATTGTTTTTTTTAAATGATATGATATGATAGTTTGTTGCTTTGTGAGCGATATTAAAGGTCATTTAAAAAACAAAGAGTCATCGCGGTCAAGTTCAAGGTCACTGTGACTAAAAATAGAAAATTGGTTTCCCCTCAATAACTTGTGTTAGGAATGAGATATTTGACGAACAATTGCTGTGTAGGTAGCTTAAATGAAAACGAATCTGGGGATTACGTTTCGAGTCATTAAGGTCAAAGTCACGGATACTAAAAATAGAAAAACAGTTACAGTGAAGAAAATACCAATACAAATTAAGTGCCAATTTTCCGTTTTTAGGTAATATCTGATAAATAAAGATAATTTCACAATCTGCATGATTTAAATTACGTTATAAAGGATACCAACACATGATAACTTGATTATTTGCACTTGATAACGTTGCAACTGTAGATACTGATTTTAAACAATCAGGTATTAATGAGTTACGTCCCCTGTTGATAAATCCTCCATTTACTTTTATTGACTGTCTTCAGACATTAGCAGACAACTTTCACTAAACATCTGAAAAAAAACAGGTATGTATATTTCTTTTAACATACTTTTAAAGTCTAAGTAGTGATGTCTTCTTTTAACTATGTTTTATCATACATATATGTTGAGACAATTAAATATTTATAGGAAAAGGCATTGCTGTTGTTGGTAATCTGCGTATCGACAATAATTTTCATAGTCAAATAGCATGTGTAAATTATATTATCTGTTGGTATTCAGTGTGTCCTATTTGTGTTTCTATGTTTAAGGGCAACATGGGTTATTCATATATGATAGCAAATCACCTTGTTAGTTTCCAGATAAAATACACAAGATGCATGTGTTTGTTTAATACACAATGTATACTTCTATAAATATAGACTCCAATACAAAACATTGATAAAACAGAGAGCTGAACAAGATATTTAAGCTATAAGACACTGCCCATACCATGTGCATACCGACAATTATACCTATGACATCATTATCATATTGTTTTATTTCAGTTGGCTATTTCCATAATATGGAGTCTATTGAATTATTTTCACCAAAGAAGCAGAAGGTGGACAATAACACAGATTGGTCTAAATGTATATTATGCCAAACTGCAGATACTAAGGTTCCTTTACGGACTTTCGCTGACCAGGGTCGTCGTCGCCTTACTGAAGTTGTAGAACAACGGATTGCATATGGCGACTTGAAACGCACTGACATTACTTCCCGCCTAAAAGACCTCGATCTGTCAATCCTTTCCGAAGACATGTTCTACCACAAACCGTGCTATGACAACTTTACAAGTTTTTCGCATATTAAAAGACTCAACTCCAGTTAGACCTACCAGATCTGCAACAGCTTCCGACAATGCCATTGTACTGGTAGTACTTCAAAGGAGATATCTAAGCCAACTTCTAGAACTCTTATCCCACCTCTAGACAAACAGTTATGCATATTCTGTCAGACGACAAAAAGTGACAAAACAAGTATGGTAATGACGCTTGAAGTATCAGACAATATTTTAAAAGCTGCACAAGGAGACTTCGTGATGCGATGTAGACTGGCTGGAATATCAGATTTAATAGCAGCAGATTCGAAGTATCATCAACAGTGTAGAGAAGGCTAAAAATATCGGACAGGAAAAGCAGCATTCAAGGACGACAGTCAACCACAAAACACAAAAAACAAACACGCAAACAGACAAACGAAAAGGCAAAAGTAATAAAAAATGCAAACGACATCACAAACACAAAAGGGTTGACAATAGGGCTACCGCATTGGAACGGTCAGTGGCAAAATAGGCCACTGGGGGTTTAAACCTGTTCTAGGGTGCACCAAACCTCACACTTACCCTACTGTCATCCCATTAAAACAGGACAGTGTAAATAAACAAATCGAGTTTACTCGCCGAATGGAGAAACCAGGCTTAGAGGACAGTATAAGTGCTCGTGAGATTTGCCTTACAAGACTGACTGAAGAAATACGAGCGGGTGTATCCAGCGGGAATGTGTATACATTGGTGGACGTTTGGCATCGCTTTGAACAGTTTCTTTCAGAATTTGGTGAGAATTTGGTGAGAAAGCAGGCATATACAGGTTAGTTTTAATGTATCATAAGTTTTAAATTAACATAACGATATTTCTTGTGTTCTCAGAAATATATTGATTCCAAACGAATGAATTTACTGTGTACAGTTAAGCTATATTGTATGATCTATAATCATTCATTAGTATGAGTACATCACAACAATAATGCAACATGTTCATTATCATATGCGGCACAGGTAAAATGTGTGCAGTCATGCTTTTCACACTGTCCCAGATATTCTGTTTTTCTGTACTTTTAGGAATTGCAAGACCCGATTCAAGCAGAGGCTGGAGAAGGATCTGCATGGTGTGATTAATTTCGTACCACAGCTAGACAGCTGATCACCACAACTGATATTTCCCAAAGCATCTACAAAATCCGCTGTACCAGAACTGAAACGGAAACATGATGAGTTGGTAGAGAGTTTGGCGATGAATGATCTTGCCCAAAATACTCCTTAGACGGAAGAAACTCGGTCACTTTTGTCAATGTATCATGTTGCAATGTCGGTTCGAAATGAAATAAGGTCAACAACAGGAATTGAGAACTGTATGTCCATCAGCGAGGAAGACGCTGTGAAGGTAGTCCCAGAAAATTTATATTTGTTTCTTCGGATCCTACATACCGGCCAGGAATGTCTGTCGGATGAAGAGGAGGATGTTGATGATGGTAATTCTGAGCATTGCTCAAGATTTGGTATTTATGATTTCCAACGGTCGAAAACTGACTCCCAAGCATGTTGGTCTGGGCATGACGCTGCATCAGGCTACACGATCAAAGGACTTGGTGATTTAGTTCATGCTGCAGGTCATTGTTTTGGTTATGACCAAGTGCGCAAAATCGATACAGCTATAGCAAAATTATTTATAGAGTCCTATAGAAATCACAGCGTCCGAACACACGCTTGATGAATTTGTGGCCAATGGGAATCTACCAATTCCATCAAGTATTAGACCGGGTCATTTTTTTCAGTTTTCCGCTGATAACATTGATATCATCGAAGAAACACTTGACGGGAAAGGCACATTCCATGCTAACCAGATGGTGGCTTTCCAACGAGGAACATCACATGACTCTGGCTTGCCAATGATTGTCATGGGAAACCAGAAGAGTATAGATATACCCGACTCTGCACAAGCTTACAGCTGCGCCAAGGACAAATTCAAGACCTACTCCTGCTTTCAAAAATAATATTGACATTACATGGTATGATTCTGATGGACAAGGATGCACGTTTGTCAGACATCACTTGGGTTGCTACGCGTTTGGCAAATGTTGAAGATCAAAAGGTACCTTTTTGGACTGGATTTAATCAGATCGTTTCTGATGTTTCCTCGGATCTTACAACAGTTGGCTTTCTCCCTATTTTGAATTCACCGGCTCATGAAAATGACACATTATGGACAGTGATCCTGAAATGTCTTAACATTTCACATAAACTAAATCCTGGTCAAGCAACAGTCCTCACGCTAGACGAGCAGCTGTACTGTAAAGCCAAAGAACTTTAGTGGAGTAGTCCGGATATCTGCAGCACATTGGTACTAAGACTGGGTGGATTCCATACTGCTCTTACTTTTATGAGAGTAATAGGAAAGCATTTTGCAGATTCAGGCCTTGCTGATGTATAGGTTGAGAGCTCTGTGTTTGGTGAAAATACAGCGGTAAACAATCTATCGGCGAAGTCCTACAATCGAGCTATCCTTGCCCACAAATTGACCTATGAAGCATTATTGCGGATACTGTGGCCACAGTTTGTCAACTGGTTAAGTGACAGACAATCACCATTGACTCAAGAGCTTATTGACAAAGTGAAGTCACTAGCTGACATGATTGCAGGTAGGGAGGAATTAGATCAGGTTCTGGAGGCATACAATGCTATCAAGACTATGATGCTGGCATGTAACCTGACAGAACTGATGAATGAATTCCAGTCTACTAGATCCCCACGGTATTGGCAGCAGTACATTGACATGGTATCGCTATTGCTAAGATTAACAAGAGCAGAGCGAGAGAAGGGAATTGGCCATTGCATTTGTCAACATTTGCCGCAATGCTAATAATATTATTATCTAATGATCATACAAACTACACCCGCTGGGGAGCTGTCTACTTAGCAGATATGCGTCAATTGGAACGTACACACCCAGACGTATATCTTGAATTTGTCTCTGGAAACTTCGTCGTGAAACGGACTAGGAAAACATTTAACCAGCTGCCCACAGACCAAGACCTTGAGCATGTAAACAAAGTCAGGAAAATGGCGGGTGGTCTTGTTGGAATAAACACGTGAGAGGAGGGTGCAAGAGACCGTTTGGTGCCTGACCTTCAATCAGCGGAGTCAAATTGTCGCCGACACATATGAATTTGTTTTGAATTTCAGGATCGTGATTGCAGAATATTCTGTTTTGGAAGGTAGAAGAAGGCAACCCTGGTCGACTAAGTCCGGGATGATAAGCGATGTTCGTCGACAAAGTATGGAACAGCTGTGAAATTTTAATACATTTCGACATCTTGTCAGCCTGTCGACTCGAGATGTTGCACCTGAGGATATAGCCCAAGCATTACTAAATGCTGAAGAGACAAGGTCAGAAACATCTGGTTGATTTTGTTGTCCATAGGCTATGTGCAGAACCTTGAACATTTCATGAATCTCTGAGAAAACACAAATCCCAACACTATCAACAATGTACTCTACGTGACAGTGAAAGGGCATTCTACAGAGAAAAGTAAATGACGTCAAAGCTGGTCGTAGATTGCTTCAGAGATTGTTTGTGACCCAGGAAGCAGGACGAGGCATTAACTTGGAAGCACACCTATGTCACGAGCTATCAAAGACACCACTTTCACTGACGGGATTCTCAAGACCATCTTCGACATCTGCAACAAAGCCGATTTGGTGTCAAATTTTAGCAGCTGGTATAACTTATGAGACTCTTCCACAATCTTCCTTGAAAACGGCGACAATCATCGATGGACAGTCACTTGTTCAAGCCATAGGTAGACCCAAACAATGCAAACACATTTGGCGATTTGGCAGGTATTTACTTTGGTGCTGTATGTAGTAAACTTGGAACGCGCGTAGATGTTGTATTTGATAGATATTTGGAAAGATATCAATCAAAGGTGAAACTCGAAATCATAGGACTGGTGAGTTCTCGAAACAGACCAATACGCCGCATTGTAGAAAAATCGGGATGTGTCCCTACCAGTGAATTGGAAACAATTCATAAGTTTATCAGGAAAACAAGGTCAATCTTGCTGACTTCTTGTCTAATCAGTTAATGATGTCCTCACCAGTTGCTTCATGGACGCGAAATTGTGACAGCAGGAGGATTCAGTGACATAAATGGGCGGCTAAGTCTCTTCTACTGGTCGTGATGTTGAAATGCTGGAATGCAGACCACGAGGAAGCTGACACACGAATTGTGTTACATGCTATCGAAGCATGTCAGCAAGGGGTACGAACGGCTGATTGTGTTCCTGTCGGGATACGGATGTTCTTGTTTTACTGATCTACTTCTCTGAAAGGTTGTGCAAAGAAGTGTGGATGTCAACAGGTACTGCCAAGACCCCAAAAATGTATTGCTGTTCTTGACGTTGTATTGCCGGATGAATTATGGCGCAGTTTACCAGCGTATCATGCTGTCACAGGCTGTGACACAGCCAATTCGGTGGACATGGGAAGAGGTTGACATGGAAAGCCTACGAGAAATGTCTCCGACCTACTGGAAGGTCTTGGTGTAGGTAGTCTTACCGATGAAACAGCTGCTTCTGTCGAAGAGTTTGCATGTAAACTGTACTCTCCGAACTTTGGGGTGAATTGTGTCAGACAGTTTTGCGCTGTAAGTTGTTTCGTAAAGGTAATGTCGAGCCTGAGAAGCTTGCCCCCCGACACGAGATGCTCTAGTACAACATGTCAAGAGAGCACATTACCAGACCAAGATATGGGACAATCGTCACAACCAATTCAAGGTCTGATATCTGAGATAGGGGCAGGGTTGGGAACGCGGATACAGAAGCCCAAATATTGAAGCAAATATTGACAACTCTTGATCCTTTACCAAAGTACTGCCTTGAAATAATTACGTGAGGGTGTACTAACTGTTCTACAATAAGATGTGGAATGTCGAAGCAAAGGTCTTATTTGTACAGCTGCCTGCGGATGTTCCGACAAAAGTGTGCCACAATCCGTATAATACCGATGATAATGACTGAGTGATGCGGCCACACCAACTTTATTGTACATTGGATAGTCCTAACACTATGATAGTTTTGCTGCATATTCGTGTGTATCAACATTTGCAAGCATGTGTGCGCGTGAAAAGAATATTTGTGTTGTGGGAACATAGTTGTTAAATTTTAATAGTAAAACCGAATGTTTATTATAACACTCAATTCCATGTGTATACAAAACACTATGCGAACTAGACCTTAGCGTGTAATGTAATCAAGTATATATGTTAAATATATTCTTGTGATTAAAGTCAATGTATTTTATTTGCAAGCTAATCAAACAACATGTGAATTACAAATATAATATGACCTCTAGAAATTATCATTTACAAAGCCACCAAAAGACTCGATTTACTCATATCACTGTGTAATAATGTGCAGTACCTTTAGTGCTATGATTTAAAAATTGATAAAATGTTCATATTAACTTTTGGTTGAATGTTACTCAGACACTCAATGTATACTTTTAAAATATATATATTGATATAAATATGTTTGATATCTGATTAAAGGTCCTACTTCCAGTTTTGCATGTCTAAAGATATATAGAAAGATGTTACATTTTGCACTCGGTGACCTTTGACCCTCTATATTTTCCGTATAGGTCAACATTCAGCTTGGCACCCTACCTAGAATTGTTTGTGATGCCAATGCTAATCCATCTAACATATGTGTCAGCTTTGAACATTCCAACCTCCTATAGCCTAAATTTAGAATTTGAACCACCAGTCTATACTACTCACGTCATTTATGTTCTGACTTGAAATGCACCACGTTGCGGTATACAATATGTTGGACAAAACAGGTCGATCCTTTAAAAGTTCGATTTCGTGAACACAAATATAATGCAAGTAATCCTAAAAAGTTTAAAAAATTACTTGTACACAACACTTTTCGTCAGTCAGGTCATAATTTTAATTACGTAACTGTTCAACCGATTGAATATATATTTTTTTGATAATGATGCTTACTAAAAGCTTCAAAATAAAAGCTAGACATATTGCAGAACTTAAGTGGATGAAAAACTTACAGCCACTTTATCCACTCGGCCTTAATGACAATATTTATCAAGAAGGAAAATATTTCTAAAGATCCTAATTTTGACATTTTTTCTATATTTTTCTATTCGAAAAGCGTTCGAAAGCGTAAATCTAGGTCTCATGGTCTTAGGCGTAATGATAACATCAAACGTAAATCGCGTGTAATTATTTTTGTGGCTGATTTACATACTTATTTTAAACAGTCTGGAAAGCACTCTGTGCTTTCAGGGCTTACTTCTTTGTCCATTTCTTCACTAAAGTTGATCGACGAGGAAGCCGACAAAATTTTCATTCGTACAGATCCCTTGTATAACACTGCTTCCATAGTTCAAAGCTACACACAACATGTTCTCCGACCCCATATTGACAAGGAGTCTGATCACGTCAGGCATTTTCTAAAAGTACTATATATTAATAAAGGTATTGATTTCATTGACATGCCTAGTATTTTTCGGGATACTCATGTAGTTGATTCTATCCCAAAATATTTAAAAAAATCCGAAAGTCCTGTAATTTGTTATAAGTATAAAAAGCCTATTAGAAATATTATTTTCAACTACAACAATATAGTTTCTGACCTTGATATAGTAAATAATACTCCTAAGGAATGTGAATGCAACACATCAACATTTTGCTATGCTCCAGCAGGTCATGTCATCACTGGTAATTTTGATATTTTTGATGAACGTATTCGGCATTTTTTTTCGAAAGGTCCTAAATATAGATTACCTTCAACTATTGATTTTAATGCCTGTCGTGCCCAGATCTCCCACTCTATTGAAGATTTTAGTATTAAATGGTGTCGTAGAGAACATGTGGACCCAAACTCGCTTTCTACTTGGAAAAAGTCAATTTTTAAAATTATAGATACACGTAATAACTTTTATAATGCTAACCCCTCTTTACTACCTCCGAGACCTAGGTTTTCATTTCGTAATTAAAAATCGGGAATTCGGGAATTTCATAATAAATTTGTTTTAGTTCCTGCAGATAATTGAATTGAATTGAATGTTGTTTAACGGCTCATCAACACAGTATAGGTTATTTAGAGCCGCCCCAGAGAGAGGGGAAGGATACATATGAATCCGGGAACCTGCCCTACTCTTATTATCGAATAGATTCCTATGGTTCTTTAACGTGCTCGGAGGATAGACCGATACACGGGACCGCCCGGTTTACGTCCCCATCCGACGGACGAGGCTAAGGTAAAGTGTCTTGCCCAAGAACACACCGACGGGACTCAGTTGCACCACGGAGGATTGAACCCGGGGCCTCCGGTTACAAATCCGCCGCGCTACCGACTGCGCCACGCAAGCCCAGATAAAGCAGATAGTAATGTAATTATTGTTTGACGCCTACATTATGTCAATGTTTTATCTATGGAACTCGGCAGCACCAATTAGTATACTCCAGTTAATTCTACTGAGGATGATGTTGTTTCCGCACATATCACTCGGTGCACCACTTTCAAGGCTGGTGTAAACGATAAGCAAAATAAACTGCCTACTATGTACTGGATTCCTAAATTACATAAAAATCCGTATAGGGCTCGCTTTATTTCGAATTCTAGTGCCTGCACCACAACAAACATCTCCAAACTTTTAACTTCTTGTCTTACTGCCGTTAAAGATCACGTTAAACTATATTGTGATAAAACTTATGAAAACTCTGGGATTAATTTATTTTGGTCTATAAAAAATTCAGGAGACGTTCTTAATAAAATGTTCAATAAAGGTCAAGTTTCATCAATAAGTACTTATGACTTCTTTACACTATATACAACCTTACAACATCACCTTAATAAAGACAAGCTAATTTCTCTTATTCAAAAAACATTCGCTAGAGAAAATACTACATTTTTGGCATGGTATAATATTAAAGCGTTTTTTACGAACGGCAGTTTAGACAATTATACTATGTGGACTTGCTATGAAGTTTGTGAAGCACTCATCTTCCTATTAGATAATATTTTTGTCAGGTATGGTACCACCGTTTATAGACAAATTGTTGGTATCCCTATGGGTACGAACTGTGCACCACTTGTCGCGGATTTGTTTTTGTTTTGCTATGAAAGGGATTTCATGTTGAGTCTTTCTATCTATCTATCTTCCAATAAGTCAAACCCCTGCTGGGGACCCAGACTTTCACCAGATACCCAGGCAGATGTTATTAAAGCTTTTAATGACACCTCTCGATATCTGGAGGACATACTGAACATTGACAACCCTTTCTTTCCAACTATGGTTGATAATATTTATCCTAAAGAACTTCAGCTTAATAAAGCTAATATATCTGATAATAACGCTTCTTTTCTTGATTTAGATCTCTCGATTGAAAATGGTGAAATAATTAGCAAAATCTATGACAAGAGAGATGATTTTAATATTGACATTGTTAATTACCCGGGGTATATGTGTCTCAACTTATTCGTTTTTCAAGAGCTTGTACTCGAGTTGAGGACTTTAATATTCGTAATCTTTGTATAACTAAAAAGCTACTCAATCAGGGTTACCGTTACCATAAACTTCGTAAAACCTTTGCAAAATGTTATTATCGTAACCCTGATCTTCTTTCCAAATATTAAAGTAATTTAAGGACTCTTCTGCGACAAGGACTATCACAACCTGACTTCTCCTTCGTTCTATGGTGATGTGATTTATAAACTTCGTAAGATCACTTTCATACTATCTTTGTTAAACTTGTTAAAAAGTTTATCAAAAGAGGTTATGACCCTATCATTTTGCAACGTACTGCATGCTTGGTGGTGGACCATTTTACAGTTCGCCACTATGCTTTCCTCTTTAATTGTACGATGACCGGACAGGCTGTGGACCCTATGATGACGCCTACCTAAAGCCCATTGGGACGGTGGCGTTTGATGTTTGTCTATGATCTTTCCTGTCGTGCCCTTAATGGTTTATTCTCTTGTTGCTCTGGCTTCTGCCAAGTCATTGAGTACCTTCATTGTGGCTTTCTAGGCTATTTGTTTTTAGTATTATATTTACACGAGCATTTTTGTGTTTTACTTATATTGCCTGTTGATGCTGCCTTGTTGGTAAGAGATTAGATCATGGCGGGGATTTCTTTATTTACACTGGTCTGTTTTAATGGGATGACAGTAGGGTAAGTATGAGGTTTGGTGCACTCTAGAACCGGTTTAAACCCCCAGTGGCATTTGTTGCCACTGACCGTTCCAAGGCGGTAGCCCTATTGTCAACCCTTTTGTGTTTGTGATGTCGTTTGTATTTTTTATTACTTTTGCCTTCTCGTTTGTCTGTTTGCGTGTTTGTTTTTGTGTTTTGTGGTTGACTGTCGTTCTTGAATGCTGCTTTCCCTGTCCGATATTTGTATCTTTCTTTAGATAGGGTTTACATCGATTTTTACTAATTACAGCTAGGACCCTTGTTACATTGGGAGGGGATGAACAGTCGTGGGTCCCGAGTGCTTGAGAGCTATATCCTGTCCGTCCTGTGCACGTTAAAGATCTCTCTGTACTTATGTGTTATCAGTGATGTAAAAGGCCGTAATGTAATAACAATCAGACTTGATTGATGAGCTATGCCATTCTGCTTCTTCTATCTTCCATTTAGTCAAACCCCTGCTGAGGACCTAGACTTTCGCGCGTCACCGACGAGAATGTTAGTAAGAGTATAAATATAAAAGAATGAGTGAGATAGTATACAGTGTGTGTTAAAGAGATAAAAACAGGGCAGGTTTCTAAGTGGATACGTGTTCAACCTGGCTTATAGCCAGGCTGATTAGCCAGGTTGAATTGTGGCAAAGATAGTGCCACCTATGCTAGAGGGCAGTGAATTCCAGTGAACAGCAGTCCTCGGGAAGAAGGAATACTTATAGTAATCGGTGGCTGTCTGGATCTGGTGGTATGTCATTGGTTGTTGTGATCGACTGGGTCTTGTATTTAGTACAAGATAGGTAGTTAAAATAGTTTCCGATCTTTTTGCGCATTGCTTACGATTTTGTTGTTTCGGTTCTTTGGGTTGCTTGAAGAAGACCAGTCCGAATACCTACTAAATATAAATAAATTGATTGATATATAATGTTAAAAATGTCTAGATAAACTTTGTTTGTTTTTTACCCAAACGATTACTTTGGAAACAAAATATAGATAGTTTTATTTATTAACAGAAATAAAAGATAAAACTTCCGGTCACGTGATCTTCCTTTTTCCTCGTGTAGCGTCAACATGAAGGCCCAGGGACTTGTACGTTGACTTTAAAACTCAATTAAAACCACTTTAGCAATATACCACTCAATAAATGTTAAACTGAACACATCCGTAATATATCAATGTGATATTCAGCGAGCACTTAATAGCATTTGTGAATGAAATATCGTGTTAACATAATATCATTGATGCCGATAGTGATAGCAAATGGCGGCGCCCATGTGTTTCGATTTACTAAAACTCGAATGTGTTTGAGTGCACCTGGTCTTTCAGCGACATCTAAATACCTGTATACCCAACAATCCATTAACTAATGTACTCGAACTAATTGAAAACATACATGTTGGCCCATTTAAAACCTTCGTACCGGCTTCTAATCTGGAACTGGACAAAATATTTTGTTGACATTGTTTTTGAAAAGCCTATAAAAACATCATTTTTGTTATCTCGTCACACTCGCAAGGGCTCGATTTAGTTTTTTATTTAGTAAATAATCCATTACAATCACGTTTGAAATGGGTCAAAATCAAAGAGAAAACTTGGAATAATAATATTTGAATTTTAGCTCGACACATCTTTAGTTTTTTTGGAATGTAAAATTTATTAATGGTTAGACGTAAAGGGTCAGATATTTTCCTGCGCATGTGCTTTAGCATTTGATCCCCACCTTTTTTGTTGCACTTATAACTATTTATATAGGTAAACTGGTTGGTTTGATAGTGTTACATTTTTTTAAGATATCTGGTACTAGCAATGCAAAACCCGATAGGTGGCGCAGCGTAAGCTATATCTAGAAAATTTAGGAATATCCCAACCTGGAGTTGGATACGTCAAATTACACACCTTTTAAGCCCTAACAGGGGCACAATAGAGCAATCGCCCGTGGCGAGTAAAAAAATGGTCTGGATGACTGTCACGCGCCTAAGTGGCGACCAAAAATATTCAATAAAAAAAAACGAAAAAGGGTAATCGTTGAGTTCGAGGATTTTGCCCCGCATATTTTGCTTTGGTCCCGTGAGCTGCGTACTTTTGGCCGAAATAAATAGACAAACCCTGAACAAAATAATGACGTTTGTTTTTATTTTTTCCAATTTTCACTGCGGAAACCAGACAAGTTTCGAGATGTTGCGATGTAAGGTTTCTCACAAAACTGCATGTTGCGGTACTAAAGGTTTTACAAAGTTTTCTTCCAAAGATTGGTAGCATTTAGTTGGTATACGTATATGTAAGTATACTTTAATGGAACCCTCTGAATAAAGTGACATGCAACACTCTGGGCTAACGATTCTGAAGCTGGGCCCCTAACTTTTGCAAGCAAGGGGCCCAGCTAGCTCCTAGTCCAAAACAGCTTATCTGTGCCCCTGAACTTTTTATGTGGAATATGGAAAGGAAATCCCGCATTAATTACGTAATTGACCTCATGGCCTTTATTATTTATTGGTAGATGAAAAACAAATGGAAGCGAAGTGCGGTTTTTCGGAAGTTCAGTATTAAATGGGATGAATATGCTATAGTTTATGTACAAATAATTAATCTTCAGTTTGTTTTATATTTAATCTCATAAAAATGACGTACTCATGGTGTATTTGCGCATTTTTCAACACCTGCTAATATTCAGAAACGAAAACTCTTCATGTGGCGTTTTTTTACTGTGCATGCGTGGTACAACAAACATGCTCGTCTTTTTCCAGTCTTATTTCGTACTAGAAACTTGTTCCGACTAATAATTCTCATGAATTCTTTACTGGAGTAACACTAAATACTCCTACACATGTTATCATTCATCAAGAGAGACCGTTCGGCTCTTTTATGCAAATTTACTCAGTTTTCAGAATTGTTCAAATCTGATCTTGACATTGTCACGATAATTTATGTAGGCCAAATCGGCGTTTTTTTACCTTATATAAATGGGTCCGGTAAAACGGCTTCATTCCCAATTGAACAAATTGACCATTTTCCCCAATTTCCAACTTAAAAAATCCTAAATCGAAGTTGTTTTTCCGTCAATTTTTCTCCTGGGATATTCTCAATACACAGATATAATAGATCTTCCCAGTTCTTTTTATAGATTAATCTTCTTAATGAAGTTTTTTACCAGGGTTGTATGTTTCTTCTGCTTTTCTGTGTTAATTGAAACGCAAAAAACAGCCTCGTCACCAGAGGACGACGCCATGTTGTTTATGCGTTGCAGAAACGCTTTACCGCTTGTATGTTATCGAAACGCTTTACCGCTAGTATATTCTACTATGTAACAAGCGCCTCGGTGAGCGATTGGTTAATACTAAATAAAGGACGAATAACAGAAATCGTCTGCGCCAGGAAACTCTTTCCTCGGTCATGAGAATATGCAGAGAATATGCAGAGAATCTGGTGCAACCCTAAATGACAATGACAGCATTGTTAACATTTTCAGGGACAACAAAAACAGGGAAATTATTCTGTAACAACACAGTGAAGTACAATAAAAACTTGAAACATTAATTGTCAGTGTTTTTTTACCTTATATAAATGGGACCGATAAACACATTCCCAATTGAAAAAATTTACCATTTTTCCCAATTTCCAACTTAAAAATTCCCAAATCGAAGTTGTTTTTCCGTCAATCTTTCTCCTGGGATATTCTCAATACCAGGGCTCCAAGAATAGGATAGCCCGACGCCCGGGGCTAGTCCAATCTGAATCCGGGCTAGTCTCTCTTTCAAAAATGGTTGCCCGTCGGGCTAGTCTAAAAAAATCTCGGGGCAATCAAAAATACAACCAGAAATTGTGTTTTATTGCGTGTAATTTGCAGCCGTATTTGTTAAAAATTATCTCCCTTCATTAAAGATCATCAATTTGAAAGCGCGCATTTCATTGGTTGATTACATGATTTGAACAAATCGCATTACAGCTTTCATATTCACGCAAATTTGTCACGTTGGACAGAACAAGAAATATCATTCGAATATTATTAGTTTGAGAGTAGATTTCGTTTTAATATACTTTTTTTCGATGAATTGCTGTATATTCTTTTTCTAAATAGCCAGTCTGTATCTTAAAAACGCTTAACAACGAACGCTTATTCACAAATGCAGGCTGCTAAATTAATCGGAACTCTTCGCCAATTTCCGTATTCCCGAGTGGCGGAATCCGACGAGGCAGTTCCGATTGGCTGCTAAATAACACCGGGAACGCGCACCTGTTTTAGATGGTTTAATGTGCGGGACCCGGAACGGTTTTTGACGTGATTTACGGCGCGATCCTAAAACTGTAAAAAGAAAATAATATTGTTTTAGTTATGTGATGCAATGTATATAAAAGAAAATAGAACCTTCTAGTTTGATTCTAATCATATGTGTATTATTAATTAATTAAATAAAACAAAGTAAAAAAGAAAAACATTTGATATCGACAAAATAATGTACCGGCAACTATTCATTGGTAATAATAATTTCGGGGCAAGTTAAAAAAAATCAGGGCAAGTTAAAAAAAATCAGGGCAAGTGGACTTTTGAAATCTACTTGCCCTGGGCTATTCCCCAATTTTAATTTTCTTGGAGCCCTGAATACACAGATGTAATAGATCTTCCCAGTTCTGTTTTAGATTAATCTTCTTAATAAAGTTTTTTACCAGGGTTGTACGTTTCTTCTGCTTTTCTGTGTAAATTGAAACGCAAAACGCAGCCTCGTCACCCGAGGACGACGCCATGTTGTTTATAAATGCGTTGCAGAAACGCTTTACCGCTTGTATGTTATCGAAACGCTTTACCGCTAGTATATTCTACTATGTAACAAGCGCCTCGGTGAGCGATGGGTTAATACTAAATAAAGGATGAATAACAGAAATCGTCTGGGCCAGGAATCATGAGAATATGCAGAGAATCTGGTGCAACCCTAAATGACGATAAGCTTAACAGCATTGTTAACATTTTCAGGGACAACAAAAACAGAGAAATTATTCTGTAACAACACAGTGAAGTACAATAAAAACTTGAAACATTACAGTTGTGAAAATATTTTCATTATGCAAATCATCAATAAATATGTAATATTTCACAAAATACAAAAAAAAACATTTTCCCCTATTCTGAGAAAAAACGCGCGTTTTTTCCCAATTTGACCAGCCACGGACCCATTCCCAAAATGGTGAAAAAAAACGCTGGTTGTGAAAATATTTTATGTAAATCATCAATATTAAATATGTAATATTTCACAAATACAAAAACAAAATTTTTCCAAATTCTGAGAAAACACGTGTTTTTTTCCAATTTTGAGAAAAATCTCGTGTTTTTTCCCAATTTGTCTGGCCACGGATCCATTCCCAAAATGGCAGGCCTCTACATTAACTGTCGGACAAGTGACTTCAGAAATCCACTTGTCCTGACCTATAATGAACTTGTCCGAATATGAAATCTCAATTTTTTACTGTAAAGGCATTAAAACATGTAAAATAAAGCATTTCTATTCAGAGATTGCGATCCGATGAAGCGTGATACAAGCCCACAATCCGCAAAGCGGTCGTATGTGATTGTCGCAAAATGTTCAAGCGATTTTTATTTCGTAAAATTTATGATTAGCGTATAATTAAACAACTTGCTTTTGTTGTATTTTATTAACAATATTTTCACAACATAAGGAATGCTTTTTGTTATTCAAAATCGGGATAATAAAACGTCAAACACAGGGATCCCAAGCAAATATCTATATATACACAATCTATATATATTGGCAGAGAAAATCCTTCCGTGCATGCACAAAACTGTCTAGTTTACAATCACTTCCTATTAGACAACACTCGCTACGGTGAGGTTTGAATTTTGTCATTTGACGTGGGTTTTCAGCGTATTTTGGCGTGGGTTTTCATTTTGATTTTGTTTTTAATTTTCTATTTGCCCGATCGGACAACCTGGATTCAGAATCAACTTGTCCGGACCCAAGTCTGGGTTTCCAAAACCTATCGGACAATTCCTAATGTCGAACCCTGAATGGGTTGAAAAAAACGCTGCATATAACGCGAGTACTCCTTTGTTTACATAGCAAAAATGACAGGTTTAACACCAGATTGTGGAAATAGTAACAAATAATTTTAAAGGGAAAAGAAACATTCATTTGACACATTACTTGGTAAATAAACATCTGTATGACTATTGCAAGGGTAAAACAATATTCATCAGCTAGGTTGAGGTCTGTTGTTAAAAGGTACATATATATATGGCCAAGGATTATGGGTATATATGTCATCAAACAACTGACTTTTGGACAACAAAAATGAACAAAATTTGTGATTAAATGCATTAAACGTTTGAAATGCGTATTTGTTTTGAAATTTATTCATTGTATTTATCAGTCGTGTCAACTTTGCACAGAAGTTATCGGAAAGATTCAGATTTAGATTTTTTTATTCCCAATCACTGCAGGTGTGCACTCGTGACTAATTGGATTCTGCGCAGAGTAACTCGGGAGTGTTTTATCCCTCCGAGAGACTTGACAATGGTGTACTTCCGCGAAGTGGATACTCGGGAGTCCAAACACCGACTCTGCGTACATGCGCGCTGCTCTCGATGCCACCAAACTCGGCGAATCGTGTAAAGTGGGGGATTCACGTGAGCTGTATACACTTCTGTCTGTTCCCAGAAAAGTTACAGCTAGGATGAATTATCCATGTTTATTTTATCATTTAGCAACAGAGAAGAACATGAAACACTTCTGATTTAGATTTCTGAGTTTGCTAACTAGAAACAATGCTTGGCGACAAAACTTCGCCATATTGAATATATAGATATTTTTTTAAAAATTAACTGTTTTCATAGATGTAAATAGTTTGTGACGTTCTCATGATAGAACTAAAGAAACCACATCCCATCAACTATAGATGACAAGTTATATACAAAGTGTTTATTTCAGTTGAAGCAGTATAAGGTGATTGGGCGGTCAATGCCCACCGACAAGGTGAGGGTACCACCTCTCTACCAGATGAAGATATTCGCCAGCGACAAATGTACAGCAAAATCTAGGTTCTGGTATTTTGTCTGTCAGCTTAAGAAAATGAAGAGGACTTTGGGTGAAATTGTCTCTATTCAAGAGGTGAGTAAAGAAATGGTGCTTAAAGTTTGTTCTAAAATATATTCGTTATAATGTAGTTGGACAGATGTGATAATCCAGGTAGATGGTCTGGAAAGACAGTTTAAGTCAGATTTCAGATTTAATATAGGAATGATTTCTTTCCCTATGCAGAAGTAACTCGCCACATGTGTCGCACTGTCTGTAGAAATGATTTCACGCTGTTAAGCTGTGACATTTGGCAATGGTTCACTCGGGGTTTTAGAAACTTGTTTGGCTCGAGATAATTCAAATACACATAAGATTACGTATTTCAACAAGACGGTGTTTACCAAATTAAGGTCAGAATGATACTACATATATGTGCATCCTACAGCAATTTTTGTGAACCAGTGGAGGTAAATTAATTGTAGGATTTGCATCTGGTTGAATGCTTAATTTACAAGGACTAATTGATGTCTGGATATTTTTACCTCAAACATATTCTCCTGTCATCGCTATCTTCTAATAGACTATGGCCTGCCCTCAAAACGGAAAAACAATAACTTAAGTGATGGAAAAACATGGTGCGTAACATATTGATCACACAAAAACCCAGGGCTCGAAATTAGCACTAGTCCTGTAGCCCGAGGCTAGCAAAAATGCTGCCGGGCTAGCAAAGTCTGTGTCTGGGTAATCCCGATGGGCTAGTAACAAAAAATATTCAAATAAACAATAAATTGATAGATTTCGTTGTGACAGCATTGTCTAGCCTAACAGGTCTTTTAAAAACCTGATATTTCCAAAGTTTCAATAAATGTAAAACTCGTATAAAGAAACCGAAACTTTAATTAAAATAGTATTTTCTGTTGAATATTATATTGGGCTAGTAAATTTTGAGCAGGTCTAGTGATTTTACCCAACTAGACCATGGTCTAGTAAATTAAAAATATTAATTTCTAGCCCTGAAACCCATAATCAATCCCTTTCAATATTGGCAAATCTGTAGACAGACACTAGCTAATTAATCTGTTTATTCCTCAACTTTCAGTTTTGTCTGCATGCCTTTTCGTAGAAGTTGCACATTTTATGTTACTGGTAACATTGTAATGTTTTTGTAGGTATATGAGAAGAAACCATTGAAGATAAAGAATATTGGAGTATGGTTGAGATATGTGTCCAGAAGTGGAACACACAACATGTACCGTGAATACAGAGATCTGACAGCCGCTGGTGCAGTCACACAATGCTGTAAGAAATACGTTTTATTATGCTTGTCCATATAGATTTGTCAAAAAAGCAAACAAAGTAGCTGAGGTTAGCTGTTGGATGTTTATGCTGCTACAGCTTGCTATCAGTAAAGTTTAGGTGTAGGACTAAATCCCTCCTGTAAAAATAATCCATCACAGCAGAGTTCCAGAAATACGGTTGTCCGAAACCCCGGTCAAGTGGATTTTGGGTGCGGGTAAGTGACCTTCGCAAATCTGGTTGCCCGCCACTTGCCCGACTAGACGTTTCCATTCCAGACCAAATCAAGTGGCAAACTAGCCATATCAGAATTTGATAACTGAATAAAACCGGCTGCTGTTTTTCTCCGCTAGCGGTTGTTGATACGATCAAACAACTTTTGGTACAATCAACATTCTCGCCCCAGGCAGCTTAATTTGTGGCATTATTTCAATTAACAACTAATTAACCACGCGCATTTCACACCGTTTCACAATTTATCCTGACACGACCGTCCAACGTGTGTCCATCGTCAAATGAAATCGCGGCAATCATGTCCGTGGCTTCCCAACCATAAACATAGCTACTAGCAGAAATGACTTTCAGAGATTATCTGGAAACGATTTCTGCTAGTAGCTATGTGAAAAAAAATGTATTTTCGTTACGAAAAAATCTTCGACTAGATTATCTGAACAAAAACTCCACGTGCGTCTGTCAATCATTATTTTTGACACATTAAATTGGCAAATTAGGAAAGAGTTTTCTGTATTTGATTGATTGACAGACGCACGTGGAGTTTTTGTTCAGATAATCTAGTCGAAGATTTTTTCGTAACGAAAATACATTTTTTTTCACTGGTTTATCAATGTGATTTTATGAGGTATTTGATGTATTTCATTGATATACTCTGTAATTAAACGTTTATATGAAAGTGCATACTACACAAATAAGTCGCATAACTTTGCGATATGCGCATGTCCTGGGTTTTTCGCGATTTCAGAACAATCACGAAACCTTTTTCTCAAGTTCTGAACTTTCGCTTTTGATAAATAAGGTTACTGCTACTACTTCTTAAACAATTCCTAGGGAAAGCCCTATTCATGCCTCTTGCTTTCATCTAATTCCCTTTAGTTCAAAGACAAAGGCGTAGGAACGTTACCATGGTTACAGATATTGGGGGCCAAGTGAATATTTTTAATAATGTTTTTGTCTTGTTTCTTTGCTTGTCACACATTTAAATGAACACAATAGCTTCTTTTCTGTCAACTGGTTAATTGTACACACTGTGACATTAAAAGTTCCATACACTAACTGCCAAGCAATTTTTAGCTCGATGCCGTGGTGCGGCGTCCGTCTGTCTGTCCGTAAACTTTTTTTTGTAGCGACTACTCCTCTGAAACAACTGAATGGATTTTCATGAAACTTAACAGAAATGCTGCCCATGAAGTCTAGTTGATCCTAGCAAAAATTCATGTTGATGTGAAATCCAAGATGGCCGCCAAATCTAAAAATAGGTTTTAAAAAAAAAAGTTTGTAGCGACTACTTCTTGAAAACTATAAGTGATATTGATATGGGACTTTTTCTAAAATGATCAGCATGACATGATGTTGGTCCTTGTTGAAAATCGTTTTGATTCGACGTTAAACATGGCTGCCAGCGGCCATCTTTGTTTACATAGAGCAGGCCTCAACACTAACTTTTTTTTCAACTAGCCGGGTCGGTCTAGTAGATGCAGAACCTACTAGCCCTGACCCAAGTTTTATGTGCCCTGACCAAGTTATATTAAAATCTTTATATTTATTATGCAACTCGTTTGTTTCTTATGTGGGGAGATGCGCAAATATGATTTATTCTAAATAGGCTTAATACTATATTTAATAAACTGTTTTGGACTGATGATAGTATGATGCAATTATGAATAAACAATACAGCGACATATCTCTTGCATCTCGAAAGGGGAAATCAACATTGACAAATCGGCAAATGCGGTTGCCGTATGACAACAAAATGGAAATGAGTCTCAAATGTCGCAATATTGTTTCACATAAAATAGGATCGACTTTCAATTGAAATGTGCAAAATATCTAGCTAGCACTCGTTACAGGCGTATATTATCGTATGCATCGATTAGATATTAAACGATGTGTCTAGACCTTTGACAATATTTTACGACATGTTAAAATCCACACAGAGTTAACTCCCTTTACAGTTAGTTCTATTGTGCACGGAGAATGGAAAACCCGCGTGTTATAAATAATTCTGGAAGCTGTCGCGCATGCGCATTACGTTAGGTGAATCTTGTAAAAACAAACTACGGCTTCATCGTTTTTGTGAGAGTGAAACGTATTTTACACGCAGAACTAAATGGAATTTTAAAAGAACATTTCTTATGGGTAAATGTCCCGTTCTTATTGTACACGACCAGTCGGGCATGTTCCTGGGACATTCGCAAGCCCGGACCTATGTACAGGCAGTGAATGTCGTTCGGACGTGCCTTAGTGTCGAACCCTGATAGAGTTATATAATGAAAACTTGTAGCGACTACTCCTCTGAAACTACTTTACGGATTTTCATGAAACTTCACAGGAATGTTGCTTTTGATGTCTAATTGATCCTAGCAAAATGTTAGGTCGGCCGGAAATTCGAGATGGCCGCCACGGCTAAAAATAATTTTTCAAAAAACAAGTCTGTAGCGACTACTTCCTGAAATCAAAATCAATCAGTAGAGCTTCAAGGTCATTGACCTCTTGTTTTGGAAAGGTCATCAAAAATAATGGGGTGGTGTGTGTGTGTGTGTGTGTGTGTGTGTGTGTGTGTGTGTGGTGCTTGGTGGGGTGGGAATGGGGAATACAATTAGTTTGTATACCGTCACATTCATCATTTTATGATGATTGAAGTAACACAAATATGTAATAGACTCAAAGAAGTTTGATTTTTTTATATGAATAAATACAATGTATTAAGTTAATACAATGAAATACATTCTCCCTTTTTCAACTAAATATAATTGTCCAAATTATGTGGCAGTCCATCCCGTTTAACACGAATAATCCTAAAGCGCCAATTTTTAGGACAATTATGTGTTCTTAAATGTGGGGCAAGTGACATTATGGGCAGGACAAGTGATTTTTGAAAATCCACTTGCTGGGCAAGTGGATTTTCAAAATAATTCCAGAACCCTGCACAGCCTGAAAACATCTCCCTGCACAAGATTACAGTAGAAAAATATACACTATATGAAAAAGTACAGTTGTACTAAAAATATATTGAAAACTTCTCTAGTACCAGTCTTGAGTTGCCTCCATGTTTTTGTTGAAGTTTTTTAAGTTAATCACATTTGTTGTCTTCACTCAATGACTCCTTAAAATAAGCAGGATGTATTACATGCAAAGAATATTAGTTTTGTCCTGTGAACTAACGAGCCCTGTTTATATCTAAAAATGTTTTTTAAAGACCAGTTGGACAAGGGCACAAACTTGCTGCATTGCTAACCATCATGTTGGTAGACGCTAAACTATTTGTGCAAAAGTAAATCATCAGCCCGTCGCCTTTCCTGTCATCTATTGACTTGAAAGTGAATTAGGGCAGGTACAAATTAAACATTTTTTATGTAAATGATAGCATTTTATGAATAGGGAAGTTATTGTTTGTTTGTTTATTGTTTAACATCATTTTCCAGCACATTTTAGGCTATGTGTGACGGTCGATTTTTAGTGATGGAGGCAGACCACTCGTTATTCCTGGGTAGAACCAACAGTTTATACTGTATACCTCCCGCCATCCGGTGATGGAGGCAGACCACTCGCTTATTCTTTGGTCGGACTAGTATTGTATACCATCTGTAACGTATAGGACTTGCCTTGATGGGTTATACCATACAAACTAGTTGATTTGGCAGTTACTAACATTTATATGAACCATGACAAAATTTACTGTTGTCTTTGCTTAGGATATTAGTTCTATTTTCAATAGAAAAAGTTGGTTTTCCATATCAGTATATGCAACAGTTGTCAGTTGTTGATTGTGCTGATGAATGGTTTCAGATCAGGACATGGGAGCCCGTCACCGAGCCCGTGCATCCACCATCCAGATCATGAGGGTGGAGGAGGTTGCTGCCAGCAAGACGAGACGAGCCAACATCAAACAGTTCCATGTAAGTAGAGATTGTTTGATTACAACCATCTAAATACTTGACAGATGATTGATAACTGGTCTTTTCAATAGATGTAAAATAGTCACTAAAGTGGAAGACGAGAAACAGTGACCAAGATTTGCGAATCAAAATATGATGTGAAGTGTTTAAAAAGATCAACCAAAATTGTTGCTGGGCATAGGTTTTACATCTATACAAATTTACTCTTTTTGACTTTTTAACGAATAAGGCACAAACTTGCTGCATTGCTAACCATCATGTTGGTAGACGCTAAACTATTTGTGCAAAAGTAAATCATCAGCCCGTCGCCTTTCTTGTCATCTATTGACTTGAAAGTGAATTAGGGCAGGTACAAAGCAGTTTTTATGGCGTCAAATAAAAACACGATACATTGGGATGTCTTTGTCCGTTGGCTTCCATCGTTTTCATCCAGTGTCACAAAAATTAAACATTGGCTATAAATTTCATACCTTCATAGAACACTCAATATATGCAGTCACTTCATCAGAGTCACAGAGAGACTTAGATTATTTGGGTGCTTACCCACCCATGTTATTTTTGTGACATTGCTTCAGGGAAAGCACAGGAGCATCCATTTAGTCAAATTTTATAAAATAAAGTTTAGATGGACATGGGCACAAACTTGCTGCATTGCTAACCATCATGTTGGTAGACGCTAAACTATTTGTGCAAAAGTAAATCATCAGCCCGTCGCCTTTCTTGTCATCTATTGACTTGAAAGTGAATTAGGGCAGGTACATAGCAGTTTTTATGGCGTCAAATAAAAACACGATACATTGGGATGGCTTTGTCCGTTGGCTTCCATCGTTTTCATCCAGTGTCACAAAAATGAAACATTGGCTATAAATTTCATACCTTCGTAGAACTTTCAATATATGCAGTCACTTCATCAGTGTCACAGAGAGACTTAGATTATTTGGGTGCTTACCCACCCATGTTATATTTGTGACATTGCTTCAGGGAAAGCACAGGAGCATTCATTTAGTCAAATTTTATAAAATAAAGTTTAGATGGACATGGGCACAAACTTGCTGCATTGCTAACCATCATGTTGGTAGACGCTAAACTATTTGTGCAAAAGTAAATCATCAGCCCGTCGCCTTTCTTGTCATCTATTGACTTGAAAGTGAATTAGGGCAGGTACATAGCAGTTTTTATGGCGTCCAATAAAAACACGATACATTGGGATGGCTTTGTCCGTTGGCTTCCATCGTTTTCACCAGTGTCACAAAAATTAAACATTTCATACCTTCGTAGAACTTTCAATATATGCAGTAACTTCATCAGAGTCACAGAGAGACTTAGATTATGTGGGTGCTTACCCACCCATGTTATTTTTGTAACATTGCTTCAGGGAAAGCACAGGAGCATCCATTTAGTCAAATTTTATAAAATAAAGTTTAGATGGACATGGGCACAAACTTGCTGCATTGCTAACCATCATGTTGGTAGACGCTAAACTATTTGTGCAAAAGTAAATCATCAGCCCGTCGCCTTTCTTGTCATCTATTGACTTGAAAGTGAATTAGGGCAGGTACATACCACAGTTTTGTGTAAATGCAATTTAGTGTTATTTATATAAATCTGTTTAATGTAACGATAATTATAGCTTTATGGTAGGGTTTTAAAAAAATGGAGGAGGTGGGAGTGTCGGCCTTACTTCAAAACGCTGTTAGCCGACATTTGTAGTAAGGCCAAATAAAATTATGTGTTGATCCAGCTTCCCGACCATCCCCATTTTTAACGGCCGACCATCGACATTTATGAAGGGAAAAAACAGGACTGTGTGGCTCAGTGAATACGACATTGCACTTTATAGCTACAGACTTCTGCCCCAAGTGGGTTAGCTCCCTGGAGACATCTCCATCTTCCTCTGAGGTTACTGTCCCAATACGTAATGTGTTAACGGGACGTAAAAGCTTTTTTCATTTCCTTTGTAAAATGGACTGTTAGGCTACAGTTACAGTGATCATAATACACACCTGTTAGTCACTTTAAGCCCTAAGCCCATTAATTATTTACAGGTTAACTTAATACATGGCTTAGCAGTACCTTTCAGGGATACTAGCACCCGGAGAATGATAATGGCCCGAGGCAATTATCATACTATGGGGCTATTATCACTTGAGAGGCACTGCTTAGCCATGGATTTACCTTTTTTATTACATTTGTAACTAAATATAAGCTAAATTCAATTGGGAGTTTTTGACTGGACTTATGTTGTAAAATCTTAACATTAAGAATGTTTATATTGACAGAATCCTCTTGAGTAGCGTATGCACAATGAAAACGGATCAAAAGCAACTTTTTTTTAGAAAATGGTTGTGATAGTATTGGATTGAAAATAACATAAATAAGAAAATGAGTCGTATGACGTTGGTATTAACGTTGGTGACGACGTTTTCACACGGCGAAGCCATTATTATTATCGCTTTGGCCTGCTGTGCGGGGGCCGAAATGTGCGGAGTCTACTTCATAATACAAAATGTTTAATAACAGATGTGTTACAATATTAAGTTTAGATGGACATGGGCACAAACTTGCTGCATTGCTAACCATCATGTTGGTAGACGCTAAACTATTTGTGCAAAAGTAAATCATTAGCCCGTCGCCTTTCTTGTCATCTATTGACTTGAAAGTGAATTAGGGCAGGTACAAGCATGTACAACAGTTTCGTGTAACGCAATTTAGTGCTATCTGTTGAATGCAACCATAACTATAGCTTCATAGTAGGATTTAAAAAAAAATGATGGGGGGTGAGGAGAGGTGGGGTGAGGAGGAGGTGCAGGTCGAATCATCCCTGCTCAAGCTGTTGGCCGTGGGTGGAGGGGGTTGAGGTTGGAGGGGGTGGGGCGAGACAGGGTCAGCCCTCCCCACGCTGTTAGTCAACATTTGCAATGGTCTATACAAAAGGTTATTATTTAAAAACAAATAAAGGGACTGAGTGGATATGGCATTGCACTTGATGGACCTCCGCTCGCGTGGATTTGCTTCGTGGAGACGCATCTCCCTCCGAGATTAGTCCCAATAGGATGTAATACAGTGCTGGCCTCTGTATAATCGGCCTCGTCCCAAGGCAAATAACCTACTTTTTTGAGAGAATTTGCCTAATCCAGGGTAAAAAAACACAAAAATTTCCCCCTCTTACTTTCTCAATAGCGTACTTGTATTCCAGTGCGTATAACTAATTCAGATTGTTTAATACACTTATGCATGCACAACTTCATGAAAGCAGAAGTAAACAACAACAACAAAAAAAGAGCATTTTTTTATTTGAGACAAAAGTAATTCTGTATTTTTGCAATAATTGTATTTTGCGTATATTTCAGGATTCAACGATCAAGTTCCCACTGACTCACAGAATCAACAGGAAGCTTCACACGCCGAGGTTCACCACAAACAGGCCACACACTACCTTCTAACTTAACTGTTATTCTGTTTATAGGTGAAATAAAGGTCTTCAAGGAAATTCTCTCTCTGTTTTAATTATAATACCAGTTGTTAGTAATGTTTTGCCTTAATTCTTGATACAAGCTGCCAGTTTATTGTAAATGAGATCACTCATCACTGGGGATTGCCATATATAGTTTGGTGCATTCCAGAGCTTGTTTATGATCTACGTAGCTATCACACTGTAGTCCTGTTGGTCTGACTTCCATTCGTTTATATCTTATTGCTTGCAGCATTTTTACAAAACTTCAATGTTTATTTATTTATTAGAACCTTTCATGGGTATCCGTTGAAGATGGGGAATTCCAACACAAGGTAAACATGTTTTTATTGGAACCGATGCTCTGCCGAGGTTCTGATTATAACACTTATACAGAGGGTTGGAATATAATAATCTTTCATCGGTATCAGGTGAAGATAGGGCTTTCCAACCCGAGATATACGTGTTTTTATCGGAACCGATGCTCTGCCGAGTTTCCGATTGAAACACACATACCGAGGGTTGGAATTTCCTATCTGAAACGAATACCCATGATAGATTCTTTTTCTTGCATATCGGAGACGTGTTGTGCGTTGACGCCGCCAGCTACTAAACGTTATGCATGTTTTCCAGCACACCAGATGTTGGCGCGCGTGAATTTTATCTCTACCCTAGGGTGAGATGGAAATATCTTGCCCCGGTAAAATGACGGATATCCTTGTCTGGTATGCAAGAATTCCCTATCTGAACCGAATACCCATGATAGAACCGTTTTCTTGCATATCAGAGACATGTTGTGCGCTGACGTCACAATCTGCTAATGTTTTGCATGTTTTCCTGCATACCAGATGTTGGCATGCGTGAATTTTATCACGACCCTAGGGTGAGATTGAAATATCTAGCCCCGGTAATATGACGGATATCCTTGTCCGGTATGCAAGAATATGTGCATCTAACATCATGTGCAAAATTTATTCGCGGTGACCAACTTCCGCCGAAATATAAATCGCGTCCGGTCTCAGCTACGACATTTGTATCTTGCTCCTTTCTTGCAGGATTTTCACCAAACTCAACCAACATGTTCCTTATATATGCAGCTAACGTGCAAACTTTCGTGTCTCACATCCACACTGCTGTGACATGAGTATCTTGTTCCTTCTTTCTAGGATTTTCACAAAACTTCACCAGAATGTTTCTTATGTTCGTCTTAAATGTGCAAAATTTTGATTGCTGCGACCTACTTTGGATGAAATACAGGTCATGTCCCTGCACCGCTGCATTTTCACCAACTCCAGAATGTTCCAGAGGTGCATAATCATGTGCAAACTTTTGGGTTGCTGTGTCCTACTTTGGAAAGGTGACTCCCATCCCGTCTCAGCTAATAAATTGAATATTAAGCATGTAAGGAACGAATATCTAAGAAATCAACATTCGTGTTGGTAAAAAAAAATCTGGACTACTTTACCATAGGCATGCATTTTATCTAGTTTTAAGACAAAGGTCAAAAGCAATGACATACTGTTGCCTACCAATTAAATGAAGAAGGGCCATCCCTTTAAGTCTAGACAAGGTTTGTCTATTGAACATTCTATATATTAAAATAAATGCCAAGTTTATGAAATATGGGTCACGTGCAGCTTCTATGACGTGCCCCTTGCTTAATTTGCAGAATTTATACCATTCTCCACCAGAATGTCCCTGATATGTGTCGAACATCATGTGCAAAAGTTCGGTTCACTATGACCTACTTTGGATGCAATATCGACAATGTCCGATCTTGATTTAAAGTTAAAGGTCACCATTATCTGATATTGACGAGTGCACAAGAGAATCTTAGTTCTCATGCCTTTTGTGTCGCCGGCATGGCATGGCAGACACTTTAGGGATCACTGTCGTCCGTCCATCACTTTAACCTGCACCCTATAGGCAAACCTTGGCCATAACTTGGTATTTGACCTATGTTCATGAAACTTAACATCTTAAACCCAAGTAATGTTGTTGCACATGTCCAATAACTCTACTTTCTTTTGGCAGAGTTATGCCCCCTTTCATAAAAACCAAACCTGTAACTGGCCACAACTTAAGTATTTCACCTATGTTCAGGAAACTTCACACATATCTTACCACAGAAGATTGCTACCCATGGCCAATATGTCTGACTTTCATTTCAGCAGAGTTACGCCCCTTTTCATAAATCTATGTTAAACATGTCCAGTAACTCTTGGCTTCCATTTTCACAGAATTGTGCACACGGCAGGCGACACAAGTGTTCCGTGGAAAACCCTTGTAGTATATTCCGTACCTACCATAATATTTGGATTCCTCCACTTAGAAATATAAGTAGAGTATATGGGATAACTCCAGTTCGCACTTTCCGGGGCAAAAATTGCTGCATTTCAGTTGACTAAACATTAAATAGCACATATCCATGCATAAACGCCAATGAAGTCATTATTAGCTCTACTAATCAAAGAACAGGAATGTTGCCCATGATGTCTAGTTGATCCTAACAAAAATTCACGTGAAATCCAAGATGGCCACCAAAGCTGAAAATGGATTTTTAAAAAACAAGTTTGTAGCGACTACTTCTCGAAAACTATGTGATATTGATATGGGACTTTTTCTAAAATGATCGGCATGACATGATGTTGATCCTTTTTGAAAATAGTTTTGATTCAACGTTAAACATGGCTGTGGCCATTTTTATTTACATAGTCAATTAGTAAAAACTTGTAGCGACTACTCCTCTGAAACTATTCAATGGATTTTCATGAAACTTCACAGGATTGTTGCTCTTGATCCTAGCAAAAAGTCGGGTGGGCCAGAAAATTTAAGATGGCCACCACGGCTAATAATAGGTTTTTAAAAAACAAGTTTGTAGCAACTACGAGGGTCATTCAATAAGTTCTGTCACTAACGCGTTTAAACAATTATGTGCTCATTGTGAGTGTTGATGTTTGGTACCAAATGAAAGAGAGTTTCAATACCATTTCATTGATGGTAAAATGAAAGTGTGACGAAAGTTATGGAACATTTAATACACATCACTTATACGTACTGAGGCATTTTCGTCCTGAGTTTTTAGCTCTACTGGCCGAAGGCCAGCAGAGCTTATGTGATGGCGAGTTGTCCGTCGTCCGTCCGTCGTCTGTAGTCCGTCCGTCTGTTAACTTTTGCCTTGTGAACACTCTATGGGCTTCATTATTAATCGAATCTTTACGAAACTTGGCCAGTGTCTTTATATCAATGAAAGCTCTTTCTGAAAAATGCTGTTTTCAGCCTTGTGAACACTCTAGAACATTCATTTATTATTTGATCTTTACCAAACCTGCAAAGATTGTTAATATTAATGAAAGCTTGGACAAGTTCGAAAACCAGCTAGATCAGACTATTAACAGCGGAGTTATTGCCCTTGATTGAGTTAAAAATGCTATATTATTGCCTCATTAAGACGATAGGGCCTTCGTCTTTAATCCAATCTTTACCAAACTTTACCAGATTGTTTATGTAAATGAAAGCTCGAACAATTTCGAAGACCAGCCAGATCGGACCAGTAACAGCGAAGTTATGGCCCTTGATTAAGTTAAAAATGATATATTTCGCCTCGTTAATTCGATAGGGCCTTCATCTTTCATATGATCTTTACAAAATTTTACCCGATTGTTTATATCAATGACAGCTCAGACAATTTCGAAAAACAGCCAGATCGGACCAGTAACAGATGAGTTGTGGCCCTTGATTTAGTTAAAAATGCTATATTTTGCCTCGTTAAGTTGATAGAGCCTTCATTTTCCATGCGATCTTTATGAAACTTAACTAGATTGTTAATATCAATGAAAGCTCGGTCAAGTTCGAATACCAGCCAGATCAGACCAGTAACGGTGGAGTTATGGCCCTTGATTTAGTTAAAAATCCTATATAGACGATAGGGCCTTTATCTTTCATCCGATCTTTAAGAAACTTTACCAGATTGTTAATATCAATGAAAGCTTGGACAAGTTAGAAAACCATCCAGTTTGGACCATTTACAACGGAGTCATGGCCCTTGATTTTCTGAAATATGCTATATCTTGGCCTCATTCAAGACGAAAGGGCCTTCATTTGGCCGGATTTCGTTGAAACTTCGCAGGGATGATCAGTACCAAGCCTAGTTGTACATAGTCACCATGTTCCAGTTGAATGATTTTGGCAAAGAGTTATAGCCCTTTAAAGGTTTTAATACACAAACTTTGTTCTGACTAGTTCTCCTGAACCCCTGGCTGGATTTAAACGAAGCTTTTTAGGGATGATCAATTCATGTCTAGTTGTGCAAATCATTGCCGTATTCCGGCTGAATGATTTTTTTGGCAGAATTATGGCCCTTTAAAGGTTTTAATACACAAACTTTGTCTGATCTACTTCTCCTGAACCCCTTGCCAGATTTCATTGAAACTTTGCAGGGATGATCAGCACCAAGCCTAGTTGGGCATGTCATCGTCACGTTCTGGTTTACAGATATTTGGCAGAGTTATGGCCCTTTAAAGGATTTTGATACCACAGTTTTTTCCCGGGCTAGTTCTCCTGAACCCCTGGCTGGATATAGACGAAACTTGACAAGATGATCAGTATCAAGCCTAGTTGTGCATATCCTCGCATATTTCGGTTGAATGATTTTGGCGGAGTTGTAGCCCTTTAAATGTTTTAATACACAAAATTTGTCCAGATTACTCTCTTCTGAGCTCTTTGCCAAATTTCAGCGAATCTTGGCAAGAATGTTCAGTACTAAGCCTAGTGGCACCTGTCATTGCCATGTTATGGTTGAATGATTTTTGAAAGACTTATGGCCCCTTATACATAAACTTTATCTTGAGCCAGTAGAGCGTCCACAGGCCCTCTTGGGCCTCTTGTTTTCAGGTATGTTAATTGTTACTTTATTAAATGTCAGTTTCTCTTTAAGTACTTGTCGAAGACCTTTGAAATTTCTCATACATTACCAGTTATATCTGTGCATTATAAGATTCAGAATTTAAGCATGGTAGATGAAAAGGCATTGTCTTAGAAATTAATGTTTTAAGCTAACGTGTAAAATTAATTTAATGATAAATGGACATTAAATGGAAGGGCAGTCTTCTGCAACAGCGTTTTTGGATGATCAATATTTTCACTAAACATTGTATAAAATTCTACAATAATGTGTTGAATATGAAATTTAAACACTGAAGGACTAGGATTTGTAAAAAAATATGAAAACGTATTAATACTATGAGAATAATTACGACATTTAAAAGATATTATAACATTTCCGTAAACAAAATGAAGAAAATCGAGTGTTATTTCTGCTAAAATTAAGGGATATGCATTCACTCATATATGGTTTGCAGCAAGACCGTTCCGAATTTTCGACAATCATTTTCATGGATTATGAGCGAATAACAACAGATGGCGTACAAGAAAATTTAAAAGCATAGTATTATTCAAATATTTTTTACAACGTTTTGTAAAAAGGACATTTTCAGAGATGCCAGTATCCAAAAGGTGTGGTAGGGGGAGGTAATTCAGGGGTATAAATAACCGGAAATTTGTCATTTTTGTTGTGGATTTTAAGAGAGCGAACCCAGTAGTACTATAAATACACTACTTTATCTCTGTTTTATCCAGTTCAAATGATATATGCCTAGTGACAGAAATTTTTGAAGCACCCTCGTTCTTCTTGAAAACTATAAGTGATATTGATATGGGACTTTTTCTAAAATGATCAGCATGACATGATGTTGATCATTGTCGATTTTTTTTTTTGATTCAACATTTAACATGGCTGCCAGTGGCCATCTTTGTTTACATAGTTATATATATTAACAAGAGGTCAATGACCTTGAAGCTCTACTGATTGATTTTGATTTCAGGAAGAAGTCGCTACAAACTTGTTTTTTGAAAATTTGCTAGGATCAATTAGACATCAAGAGCAACATTCCTGTGAAGTTTCATGAAAATCCGTCAAGTAGTTTCAGAGGAGTAGTCCCTACAAGTTTTCATTATATAACTCTATGGAAACAAAGATGGCCACTGACAGTCATGTGTAACGTCGAATCAAAATAATGTTCGACTCGAATAACCATCATGTCATGCTGATCATTTTAGAAAAAGTCTAATATCAATATCACTTATAGTTTTCAAGAAGTAGTCGCTACAATCTTGTTTTTTTAAAAACCTATTTTTAGATTTGGCGACCATCTTGATTTCACATCAACATGAGTTTTCATTATATACCTCTATGGAAACAAAGATGGCCACTGGCAGTCATGTGTAACGTCGAATCAAAATAATGTTTGACTCGGATAATCATTTTAGAAAAAGTCTAATATCAATATCACTTATAGTTTTCAAGATGTAGTCGCTACAATCTTGTTTTTTTAAAAATCTATTTTTAGCTGTGGTGGCCATCTTGAATTTCCGGCCGACCTGAAATTTTGCTAGGATCAATAAGACATCAAGAGCAACATTCCGTCAAGTAGTTTCAGAGAAGTAGTCGCTACAAGTTTTCATTATATAACTCTACGTAAACAAAGATGGTCGCTGGCAGCCATGTTTAACGTCGAATCAAAACGATTTTCGACAAGGACCAACATCATGTCATGCTGATCATTTTAGAAAAAGTCCCATATCAATATCACTTATAGTTTTCAAGAAGTAGTCGCTACAATCTTGTTTTTTTAAAAACCTATTTTTAGATTTGGCGGCCATCTTGGATTTCACATCAACATGAATTTTTGCTAGGATCAACTAGACTTCATGGGCAACATTTCTATAAAGTTTCATGGAAATCCATTCAGTAGTTTCAGAGGAGTAGTCGCTACAAAAAAAAGTTTACGGACGGACAGACAGACGGACGACGGACACCGCACCACGGCATAAGCTCTGCTGATCTCTGATTAGTAGAGCTAAAAACTTGCAGCGACTAATCTGAAACTACTTGACGGATTTTCATGAAACTTCACAGGAATGTTGCTCTTGATGTCGAATTCATCCTAGCAGAATTTAGTCGTCGGAATTGCAAGATGGCCACCAAGGCTAAAAATAGATTTTTAAAAAAATAGTAGTGACTACGTCTTAACTGCAAGAGATACTGATATGGGACTTTTTCTAAAATGATCAGCATGACGTGAGGTTGACCCTTGTCGAAAATCATTTTGATTCGTCATAAACATGGCTGCCAGTGGCCATCTTGTTCACGTAGTTAAATAGTAAAAACTTGATGCAACTACTCCTCTGAAACTACTTCCAAGGATTATAACACCGAAATGTAGCTCTTGATCCTAGCAAAATTTCAGGTCAGCCGGAAATTCATGATGACTGCCATGGCAACAAATTTGTAACGACGACTATTTGAAAACTATAAGTGATATTGAAATGGGACTTTTCTAACATGATCAGCATGACATGATGTTGGTCCTTGTTGAAAATTAGTTTGATTTGATATTAAACGAGTTATATAGTAAAATCTTGTAGTTATTACTCCTCTGAAACTACTCTACAGATTTTCATGAAACTTCACAGGATCGGGAATGCTGATCTAGCTATCAGTTGAGCTTCAAGGTCATTGACCTCTTGTTTGTGACGACCCGTAACATCTATTGTTTTTGTCTCAAAATAGTGACTCCATATTTGGAAACTTAACTCTGCCCAACTCGTGTATGCAATCGACACAAAAAACACACCGTGATATGCAATAACCGAAATGTCCAGTGTATTATTGAGTTAGAGCTATGGAGTCTCGTGAGATATTCTTTTGTAGCCACAGTTGATTGTCCTTGGTGAGAGGAGGACCATTAATTTTGAGGTCAATAGGTAAGTGTTGCTAATTTTGCGCCATGTACCAACAGAGTAAGTGTGGGTGGGTGTGTGTTAGTCGGGGGCCCTTTAGGACGACAGTTATGTCCAGTAGAGCACTTGTTTTAGTTTCAAGAACGTTTGCCGTTATGTCATTTCAATGGATTATTTTGTATGCCCATGGTTTTATTAAACTCGGAAAGGAATCAAATGTAAGCAGTATATTGTAAATTGTATTTTATTCACACAATTCTATAAACAAATATATTTGTAAACAGTAACACAATTATTTCAATGCACCAATAATTTAGTAAGGCTTTTTCCTTCTTCAATATATATATATATATATACTACAGGAGGTCATTTCAGGTTTTGTAGCTGCACAACATGGGTGTAGTGATCTCGAGGTTCATTTCACAATACTGTAGGAGTAAGTTCTTGTAATATCACAATTTGCTAAAATGAGAAATCAAAAAAATATATCCCAAATATAAGATCCGATATAAGAAATATTGCATGATGTTTGGACCGTGTCCAAATTTATGGACCAAACCTCTGGACCAAAAAATGTATATGGACCAAAGCTTTGTTACAATGTTCCGACTGTCAGGACCATACAACTTGAATAAGACCTGAAACACTGCAATATTTGTTATACATAATATTAATATACCTAATGTTATGGGATACATTTTGTTTTCACGAACTGACATAGATTTCATTAGCAATGAACTATCTGATCTTTTCATTTCATGCGGACATAGTAAAATTCTATATCTGTCCTTTTTATTTTGTTTTATAATTTGCATAGTTTTGTACATTTAACAGTTTTCTATTCACACACCCACACACAAACAATATTAAGAGCTTGTGCATATATAAACACTATGTCTTGTATGCAATCATGCTCGGACCAGGCACATCATACTAGTCGGATTAAAAACTACGGTACTGACTGAATGACGTCCTACAGAGCAGAGAAGGAAGTGTTAAAATGAGGTATAATATTGCCAAACATGATCAGTACTCTTATAAATCTAGTCTTATTTCATATGGGACACATACATTTTATATACATACAATTGTGTGGCTTCAGATCTGTTTTCCAAATACAAATGTAAGCCAAATTAAATGTTTAAATATATGTTTAGTGTCTATGTGAAATGTGGACAGAAACTGCACTACTGTTGCACACAATACATGAAAGCATCCCGACTTTTATGTTTAATCCCTGCAGATTGTGACCTTTAAACTCGGAATCAGTAGTTGTGGGAGAGGGGATGTGTGGCCGAGTAACCCTGGTTTTGGAATATCAACTTGGCAATCTCTCGCTTGTCATCGTCACCATTTGCCTGGGGACCTGAAATAAGTAGCAGCAATATATAAACTAAATATTTATTAAAATCTTGGGTACTGTTGTAATCTTTATTCATATTTTATATCAAATTAATTTTTGTAGTGTAATTTTGTCGTTATTTGGAAGGTTGGTTTCTTTAAATGATGCACCATATAAACATTGCTTACAGTTGGACAGTAACCATGATACACCATATAAACATTGCTTACAGTTGGACAGTAACAATGATGCACCATATAAACATTGCTTACAGTTGGACAGTAACAATGATACACCATATAAACATTGCTTACAGTTGGACAGTAACAATGATACACCATATAAACATTGCTTACAGTTGGACAGTAACAATGATACACCATATAAACATTGCTTACAGTTGGACAGTAACAATGATACACCATATAAACATTGCTTACAGTTGGACAGTAACAATGATACACCATATAAACATTGCTTACAGTTGGAGAGTAACAATGATACACCATATAAACATTGCTTACAGTTGGACAGTAACAATGATACACCATATAAACATTGCTTACAGTTAGACAGTAACAATGATACACCATATAAACATTGCTTACATTTGGACAGTAACAATGATACACCATATAAACATTGCTTACAGTTGGACAGTAACCATGATACACCATATAAACATTGCTTACAGTTGGACAGACAGTAACAATGATACACCATATAAACATTGCTTACAGTTGGACAGACAGTAACAATGATGCACCATATAAACATTGCTTACAGTTGGACAGTAACAATGATGCACCATATAAACATTGCTTACAGTTGGACAGTAACAATGATGCACCATATAAACATTGCTTACAGTTGGACAGTAACCATGATACACCATATAAACATTGCTTACAGTTGGACAGTAACAATGATGCACCATATAAACATTGCTTACAGTTGGACAGTAACAATGATGCACCATATAAACATTGCTTACAGTTGGACAGTAACAATGATGCACCATATAAACATTGCTTACAGTTGGACAGTAACAATGATACACCATATAAACATTGCTTACAGTTGGACAGTAACCATGATGCACCATATAAACATTGCTTACAGTTGGACAGTAACCATGATACACCATATAAACATTGCTTACAGTTGGACAGTAACCATGATGCACCAAAAAAACATTGCTTACAGTTGGACAGTAACAATGATACACCATATACACATTGATTACAGTTAGACAGTACCAATGATACACCATATAAACATTGCTTACAGTTGGACAGTAACAATGATGCACCATATAAACATTGCTTACAGTTGGACAGTAACAATGATGCACCATATAAACATTGCTTACAGTTGGACAGTAACAATGATGCACCATATAAACATTGCTTACAGTTGGACAGTAACAATGATGCACCATATAAACATTGCTTCCAGTTGGACAGTAACCATGATACACCATATAAACATTGCTTACAGTTGGACAGTAACCATGATGCACCATATAAACATTGCTTACAGTTGGACAGTAACAATGATGCACCATATAAACATTGCTTACAGTTGGACAGTAACAATGATGCACCATATAAACATTGCTTACAGTTGGACAGTAACAATGATGCACCATATAAACATTGCTTACAGTTGGACAGTAACCATGATACACCATATAAACATTGCTTACAGTTGGACAGTAACCATGATACACCATATAAACATTGCTTACAGTTGGACAGTAACCATGATACACCATATAAACATTGCTTACAGTTGGACAGTAACAATGATGCACCATATAAACATTGCTTACAGTTGGACAGTAACAATGATGCACCATATAAACATTGCTTACAGTTGGACAGTAACAATGATGCACCATATAAACATTGCTTACAGTTGGACAGTAACAATGATGCACCATATAAACATTGCTTACAGTTGGACAGTAACCATGATACACCATATAAACATTGCTTACAGTTGGACAGTAACCATGATACACCATATAAACATTGCTTACAGTTGGACAGTAACCATGATACACCATATAAACATTGCTTACTGTTAGACAGTAACCATGATACACCATATAAACATTGCTTACAGTTGGACAGTAACCATGATACACCATATAAACATTGCTTACAGTTGGACAGTAACAATGATGCACCATATAAACATTGCTTACAGTTGGACAGTAACCATGATGCACCATATAAACATTGCTTACAGTTGGACAGTAACCATGATACACCATATAAACATTGCTTACAGTTGGACAGTAACCATGATACACCATATAAACATTGCTTACAGTTGGACAGTAACAATGATGCACCATATAAACATTGCTAACAGTTGGACAGTAACCATGATGCACCATATAAACATTGCTTACAGTTGGACAGTAACAATGATGCACCATATAAACATTGCTTACAGTTGGACAGTAACCATGATACACCATATAAACATTGCTTACAGTTGGACAGTAACCATGATGCACCATATAAACATTGCTTACAGTTGGACAGTAACCATGATGCACCATATAATCATTGCTTACAGTTGGACAGTAACCATGATACACCATATAAACATTGCTTACAGTTGGACAGTAACAATGATATACCATATAAACATTGCTTACAGTTGGACAGTAACCATGATGCACCATATAAACATTGCTTACAGTTAGACAGACAGTAACAATGATACACCATATAAACATTGCTTACAGTTAGACAGTAACAATGATGCACCATATAAACATTGCTTACAGTTGGACAGTAACAATGATACACCATATAAACATTGCTTACAGTTGGACAGTAACAATGATACACCATATAAACATTGCTTACAGTTGGACAGTAACAATGATACACCATATAAACATTGCTTACAGTTGGACAGACAGTAACAATGATACACCATATAAACATTGCTTACAGTTGGACAGACAGTAACAATGATGCACCATATAAACATTGCTTACAGTTGGACAGTAACAATGATGCACCATATAAACATTGCTTACAGTTGGACAGTAACAATGATGCACCATATAAACATTGCTTACAGTTGGACAGTAACCATGATACACCATATAAACATTGCTTACAGTTGGACAGTAACAATGATGCACCATATAAACATTGCTTACAGTTGGACAGTAACAATGATGCACCATATAAACATTGCTTACAGTTGGACAGTAACAATGATGCACCATATAAACATTGCTTACAGTTGGACAGTAACAATGATACACCATATAAACATTGCTTACAGTTGGACAGTAACCATGATGCACCATATAAACATTGCTTACAGTTGGACAGTAACCATGATACACCATATAAACATTGCTTACAGTTGGACAGTAACCATGATGCACCAAAAAAACATTGCTTACAGTTGGACAGTAACAATGATACACCATATACACATTGATTACAGTTAGACAGTACCAATGATACACCATATAAACATTGCTTACAGTTGGACAGTAACAATGATGCACCATATAAACATTGCTTACAGTTGGACAGTAACAATGATGCACCATATAAACATTGCTTACAGTTGGACAGTAACAATGATGCACCATATAAACATTGCTTACAGTTGGACAGTAACAATGATGCACCATATAAACATTGCTTCCAGTTGGACAGTAACCATGATACACCATATAAACATTGCTTACAGTTGGACAGTAACCATGATGCACCATATAAACATTGCTTACAGTTGGACAGTAACAATGATGCACCATATAAACATTGCTTACAGTTGGACAGTAACAATGATGCACCATATAAACATTGCTTACAGTTGGACAGTAACAATGATGCACCATATAAACATTGCTTACAGTTGGACAGTAACCATGATACACCATATAAACATTGCTTACAGTTGGACAGTAACCATGATACACCATATAAACATTGCTTACAGTTGGACAGTAACCATGATACACCATATAAACATTGCTTACAGTTGGACAGTAACAATGATGCACCATATAAACATTGCTTACAGTTGGACAGTAACAATGATGCACCATATAAACATTGCTTACAGTTGGACAGTAACAATGATGCACCATATAAACATTGCTTACAGTTGGACAGTAACAATGATGCACCATATAAACATTGCTTACAGTTGGACAGTAACCATGATACACCATATAAACATTGCTTACAGTTGGACAGTAACCATGATACACCATATAAACATTGCTTACAGTTGGACAGTAACCATGATACACCATATAAACATTGCTTACTGTTAGACAGTAACCATGATACACCATATAAACATTGCTTACAGTTGGACAGTAACCATGATACACCATATAAACATTGCTTACAGTTGGACAGTAACAATGATGCACCATATAAACATTGCTTACAGTTGGACAGTAACCATGATGCACCATATAAACATTGCTTACAGTTGGACAGTAACCATGATACACCATATAAACATTGCTTACAGTTGGACAGTAACCATGATACACCATATAAACATTGCTTACAGTTGGACAGTAACAATGATGCACCATATAAACATTGCTAACAGTTGGACAGTAACCATGATGCACCATATAAACATTGCTTACAGTTGGACAGTAACAATGATGCACCATATAAACATTGCTTACAGTTGGACAGTAACCATGATACACCATATAAACATTGCTTACAGTTGGACAGTAACCATGATGCACCATATAAACATTGCTTACAGTTGGACAGTAACCATGATGCACCATATAATCATTGCTTACAGTTGGACAGTAACCATGATACACCATATAAACATTGCTTACAGTTGGACAGTAACAATGATATACCATATAAACATTGCTTACAGTTGGACAGTAACCATGATGCACCATATAAACATTGCTTACAGTTAGACAGACAGTAACAATGATACACCATATAAACATTGCTTACAGTTAGACAGTAACAATGATGCACCATATAAACATTGCTTACAGTTGGACAGTAACAATGATACACCATATAAACATTGCTTACAGTTGGACAGTAACAATGATACACCATATAAACATTGCTTACAGTTGGACAGTAACAATGATACACCATATAAACATTGCTTACAGTTGGACAGTAACAATGATACACCATATAAACATTGCTTACAGTTGGACAGTAACAATGATACACCATATAAACATTGCTTACAGTTGGACAGTAACAATGATACACCATATAAACATTGCTTACAGTTGGACAGTAACCATGATACACCATATAAACATTGCTTACAGTTGGACAGTAACAATGATACACCATATAAACATTGCTTACAGTTGGACAGTAACAATGATACACCATATAAACATTGCTTACAGTTGGACAGTAACAATGATACACCATATAAACATTGCTTACAGATGGACAGTAACAATGATACACCATATAAACATTGCTTACAGTTGGACAGTAACAATGATATACCATATAAACATTGCTTACAGTTGGACAGTAACCATGATGCACCATATAAACATTGCTTACAGTTAGACAGTAACCATGATACACCATATAAACATTGCTTACAGTTGGACAGTAACAATGATGCACCATATAAACATTGCTTACAGTAGGACAGTAACCATGATGCACCATATAAACATTGCTTACAGTTAGACAGTAACCATGATACACCATATAAACATTGCTTACAGTTAGACAGTAACAATGATACACCATATAAACATTGCTTACAGTTGGACAGTAACCATGATGCACCATATAAACATTGCTTACAGTTAGACAGTAACCATGATACACCATATAAACATTGCTTACAGTTGGACAGTTACAATGATGCACCATATAAACATTGCTTACAGTAGGACAGTAACCATGATGCACCATATAAACATTGCTTACAGTTGGACAGTAACAATGATACACCATATAAACATTGCTTACAGTTGGACAGTAACCATGATACACCATATAAACATTGCTTACAGTTGGACAGTAACAATGATGCACCATATAAACACTGCTTACAGTTAGACAGTAACCATGATGCACCATATAAACATTGCTTACAGTTGGACAGTAACCATGATGCACCATATAAACATTGCTTACAGTTAGACAGTAGCCATGATACACCATATAAACACTGCTTACAGTTAGACAGTAACCATGATACACCATATAAACATTGCTTACAGTTGGACAGTAACAATGATACACCATATAAACATTGCTTACAGTTGGACAGTAACCATGATACACCATATAAACATTGCTTACAGTTGGACAGTAACAATGATACACCATATAAACATTGCTTACAGTTGGACAGTAACAATGATACACCATATAAACATTGCTTACAGTTGGACAGTAACAATGATACACCATATAAACATTGCTTACAGTTATACAGTAACCATGATACACCATATAAACATTGCTTACAGTTGGACAGTAACAATGATACACCATATAAACATTGCTTACAGTTAGACAGTAACCATGATACACCATATAAACATTGCTTACAGTTGGACAGTAACCATGATACACCATATAAACATTGCTTACAGTTGGACAGTAACAATGATACACCATATAAACATTGCTTACAGTTGGACAGTAACAATGATACACCATATAAACATTGCTTACAGTTAGACAGTAACCATGATACACCATATAAACATTGCTTACAGTTAGACAGTAACAATGATACACCATATAAACATTGCTTACAGTTAGACAGTAACCATGATACACCATATAAACATTGCTTACAGTTGGACAGTAACAATGATACACCATATAAACATTGCTTACAGTTGGACAGTAACAATGATACACCATATAAACATTGCTTATTAAGCATGTAAGGAACGAATATCTAAGAAATCAACATTCGTGTTGGTAAAACAAAAATCTGGACTACTTTACCATAGGCATGCCTTTTATCTAGTTTTAAGACAAAGGTCAAAAGCAATGACATGCTGTTGCCTACCAATTAAATGAAGAAGGGCAATCCCTTTAAGTCTAGACAAGGTTTGTCTATTGAACATTCTATATATTAAAATAAATGCCAAGTTTATGAAATATAGGTCACGTTCAGCTTCTATGACGTGCCCCTTGCTTAATTTGCAGAATTTATACCATTCTCCACCAGAATGTCCCTGATATATGTCGAACATCATGTGCAAAAGTTTGGTTCACTATGACCTACTTTGGATGCAATATAGACAATGTCCGGTCTTGATTTAAAGTTCAAGGTCACCATTATCTAATATTGAGGAGTGCACAAGAGAATCTTCGTTCTCATGCCTTTTGTGTCGCCTACATAGCTTGGCAGACACTTCAGGGATCACTGTCGCCCGTCCATCACTTTAACCTGCAACTTAACCTTGGCCATAACTTGGAAAGTATTTAACCTATGTTCATGAAACTTCACACATTCATCTTAAACCCAGGTAATGTCCAGTAACTCTTGGCTTCCATTTTCACAGAATTGTGCACACGGCAGGCAACACAAGTGTTCCGTGGAAAACCCTTGTAGTATATTCCGTACCTACCATAATATTTGGATTCCTCCACTTAGAAATATAAGTAGAGTATATGGCATAACTCCAGTTCGCACTTTCCGGGGCAAAAATTGCTGCATTTCAGTTGACTAAACATTAAATAGCACATATCCATGCATAAACGCCAATGAAGTCATTATTAGCTCTACTAATCAAAGAACAGGAATGTTGCGCATGATGTCTAGTTGGTCCTAACAAAAATTCACGTGAAATCCAAGATGGCCACCAAAGCTAAAAATGGATTTTTAAAAAACAAGTTTGTAGCGACTACTTCTCGAAAACTATGTGATATTTATATGGGACTTTTTCTAAAATGATCGGCATGACATGATGTTGATCCTTTTTGAAAATAGTTTTGATTCAACGTTAAACATGGCTGTGGCCATTTTTATTTACATAGTCAAATAGTAAAAACTTGTAGCGACTACTCCTCTGAAACTACTCGACGGCCAGTAATTTAAGATGGCCACCACTGCTAAAAATAGACTTCTTTTTAAAAACTAGAAGTGCTGTTATGGATTTTTTCTAAAATGATCAGCATGACATGTTGATCCTTGTCGAAAATTATTTTGAATCTACATTAAACATGGCCACCAGCGATCATCTTTGTTTACACAGAGTTATATAATAAAAACTTGTAGCGACTACTCCTCTGAAACTATTTTCATAAAGCTTCACAGGATTGTTGCTCTTGATCCTAGCAAAAAGTCGGGTGGGCCAGAAAATTTAAGATGGCCACCACGGCTAATAATAGGTTTTTAAAAAACAAGTTTGTAGCAACTACGAGGGTCGTTCAATAAGTTCTGTCACTAACGCGTTTAAACAATTATGTGCTCATTGTGAGTGTTGATGTTTGGTCCCAAATGAAAGAGAGTTTCAATACCATTTCATTGATGGTAAAATGAATGCTGTATCTTTTGTGTGACGAAAGTTATGGAACATTTAATACACATCACTTATACGTACTGAGGCATTTTCGTCCTGAGTTTTTAGCTCTACTGGCCGAAGGCCAGCAGAGCTTATGGGATGGCGAGTTGTCCGTCGTCCGTCCGTCCGTCGTCCGTAGTCCGTCCGTCTGTTAACTTTTGCCTTGTGAACACTCTAGGGGCTTCATTATTAATCGAATATTTACGAAACTTTGCCAGTGTCTTTATATCAATGAAAGCTCGGATAAGTTCGAAAACCAGTCGGATCGGATAAATTTCACCCTATGGCCCTAGTTTTGCTGAAAAATGCCATATTAAGCCTTATGAACACTCTAGCACCTTCATTTATTATTTGATCTTTACCAAACTTGCGCAGATTGTTAATATCAATGAATGCTCGGACAAGTTCGAAAACCAGCCAAATCAGATTCAATACCATTTCATTGATGGTAAAATGAATGCTGTATCTTTTGTGTGACGAAAGTTATGGAACATTTAATACACATCACTTATACGTACTGCTATATTTTGCCTCGTTAAGTTGATAGGGCCTTCATTTTCCATGCGATCTTTATGAAACTTAACTAGATTGTTAATATCAATGAAAGCTCGGTCAAGTTCGAATACCAGCCAGATCAGACCAGTAACGGTGGAGTTATGGCCCTTGATTTAGTTAAAAATCCTATATAGACGATAGGGCCTTTATCTTTCATCCGATCTTTAAGAAACTTTACCAGATTGTTAATATCAATGAAAGCTTGGACAAGTTAGAAAACCATCCAGTTTGGACCATTTACAACGGAGTCATGGCCCTTGATTTTCTGAAATATGCTATATCTTGGCCTCATTCAAGACGAAAGGGCCTTCATTTGGCCGTATTTCATTAAAACTTCGCAGGGATGATCAGTACCAAGCCTAGTTGTACATAGTCACCATGTTCCAGTTGAATGATTTTGGCGAAGAGTTATAGCCCTTTAAAGGTTTTAATACACAAACTTTGTTCTGACTAGTTCTCCTGAACCCCTGGCTGGATTTAAACGAAGCTTTTTAGGGATGATCAATTCATGCCTAGTTGTGCAAATCATTGCCGTATTCCGGCTGAATGATTTTATTGGCAGAATTATGGCCCTTTATAGGTTTTAATACACAAACTTTGTCTGATCTACTTCTCCTGAACTCCTTGCCAGATTTCATTGAAACTTTGCAGGGATGATCAGCACCAAGCCTAGTTGGGCATGTCATAGTCACGTTCTGGTTTACAGATATTTGGCAGAGTTATGGCCCTTTAAAGGATTTTGATACCACAGTTTTTTCCCGGGCTAGTTCTCCTGAACCCCTGGCTGGATATAGACGAAACTTGACAAGATGATCAGTATCAAGCCTAGTTGTGCATATCATCGCATATTTCGGTTGAATTATTTTGGCGGAGTTATAGCCCTTTAAATGTTTTAATACACAAACTTTGTCCAGATTACTCTCTTCTGAGCTCTTTGCCAAATTTCAGCGAATCTTGGCAAGAATGTTCAGTACTAAGCCTAGTGGCACCTGTCATTGCCATGTTATGGTTGAATGATTTTTGAAAGACTTATGGCCCCTTATACATAAACTTTATCTTGAGCCAGTAGAGCGTCCAGAGGCCCTCTTGGGCCTCTTGTTTTCAGGTATGTTAATTGTTACTTTATTAAATGTCAGTTTCTCTTTAAGTACTTGTCGAAGACCTTTGAAATTTCTCATACATTACCAGTTATATCTGTGCATTACAAGATTCAGAAGAAAAGGCATTGTCTTAGAAATTAACATTTAAAGCTAACGTGTAAAATTAATTTAATGATAAATAATTTAATGATAAATAAAAAAATAAAAAATGGACATTAAATGGAAGGGCAGTCTTCTGAAACAACGTTTTTGGATGATCAATATTTTCACTAAACATTATATAAAATTCTACAATAATGTGTTGAATATGAAATTTTAACACTGAATGTGTTGAATATGAATTTTTAACACTGAAGGACTATGATTTGTAAAAAAATATGAAAACGTATAATACTATGAGAATTACGACATTTAAAGATATTATAACATTTCCGTAAACAAATATGAGAAAATTAGGAGTGTTATTCTCTAAAATTAAGGATATGCATTCACTCATATATGTTTGCAGCAAGACCGTTCCGAATTTTCGACAATCATTTTCATGGATTATGAGCGAATAACAACAGATGGCGTACAAGAAAATTTAAAAGCATAGAACTATTCAATAATTTTACAAAGTTTTGTAAAAAGGACATTTTCAGAGATGCCAGTATCCAAAAGGTGTGGTAGGGGGGAGGTAATTCAGGGGTATAATAACCGAAATTTTCATTTTTGTTGTGGATTTTAAGAGAGCGAACCCAGTAGTACTATAAATAAATACTTTATCTCAGTGTTTTATCCAGTTCAAATGATATATGCCTAGTGACAGAAATTTTGAAGCACCCTCGTACTTATAGTGATATTGATATGGACCTTTTTCTAAAAGATCAGCATGACATGATGTTGATCTTTGTCGAAAATTATTTTGATTCAACATTTAACATGGCTGCCAGTGGCCATCTTTGTTACATAGTTTTATATTTAACAAGAGGTCACTGACCTTGAAGCTCTACTGATTGATTTTATTTCAGAAGAAGTCGCTACAAACTTGCTTTTGAAAATTTATTTTAGCCGTGGCGCCATCTTGAATTTACGGCCGACCTGATATTTTGCTAGGATCAATTAGACATCAAGAGCAACATTCCTGTGAAGTTTCATGAAAATCCGTCAAGTAGTTTCAGAGAGTAGTCGCTACAAGTTTTCATTATATAACTCTATGTAAACAAAGATGGCCACTGGCAGTCATGTAACGTCGAATCAAAATAATGTTCGACTCGGATAACCATCATGTCATGCTGATCATTTTAGGAAAAAGTCTAATATCAATATCACTTATAGTTTTAAGAAGTAGTCGCTACAAACTTATTTTTAAAAAATCTATTTTTAGCTGTGGTGGCCATCTTGAATTTCTGGCCGATCTGAAATTTTGCTAGGATCTATAAGACATTAGAGCAACATTCCTGTAAAGTTCCATGAACATCCGCCAAGTAATTTCAGAGGAGTAGTCGCTACAAGTTTTACAATATAACTCTATGTAAACAAAGATGGCCGCTGGCAACCATGTTTAACGTAGATTCAAAACGATTTTTGACAAGGACCAGCATCAAGTCATGCTGATCATTTTAGAAAAAGTCCCATATCAATATCTCTTATAGTTTTCAAGAAGTAGTCGCTACAAACTTGTATCTTGAATTTCCGGCCGACCTGAAATTTTTGCTAGGATCAATAAGACATCAAGAGCAACATTCCTGTGAAGTTTCATGAAAATCGTTAAGTAGTTTCAGAGGAGTAGTCGCTACAAGTTTTCATAATATAACTCTATGTAAACAAAGATGGTCGCTGGCAGCCATGTTTAACGTCGAATCAAATCGATTTTCGACAAGGACCAACATCATGTCATGCTGATCATTTTAGAAAAAGTCCCATATCAATATCACTTATAGTTTTCAAGAGTAGTCGCTACAATCTTATTTTTTAAAAACCTATTTTTAGATTTGGTGGCCATCTTGGATTTCACATCAACACGAATTTTTGCTAGGATCAACTAGATTTCATGGCAACATTTCTGTAAAGTTTCATGAAAATCCATTCAGTAGTTTCAGAGGAGTAGTCGATACAAAAAAAAGTTTACGGACGGACAGACAGACGGACGACGGACACCGCACCACGGCATAAGCTCTGCTGATCTCTGATTAGTAGAGCTAAAAACTTGCAGCGACTACTCTGAAACTATTTGACGGATTTTCATGAAACTTCACAGGAATGTTGCTCTTGATGTCGATTTCATCCTAGCAGAATTTAGTCGTCGGAATTGCAAGATGGCCACCAAGGCTAAAAATAGATATTTTAAAAAATAGTAGTGACTACTTCTTAACTACAAGAGATACTGATATGGGACTTTTTCTAAAATGATCAGCATGACGTGAGGTTGACCCTTGTCGAAAATCATTTTGATTCGTCATAAACATGGCTGCCAGTGGCCATCTTTGTTCACGTAGTTAAATAGTAAAAACTTGATGCAACTACTCCTCTGAAACTACTTCCAAGGATTATAACACCGAAATGTAGCTCTTGATCCTAGCAAAATTTCAGGTCAGCCGGAAATTCATGATGACTGCCACGGCAACAAATTTGTAACGACGACTACTTGAAAACTATAAGTGATATTGAAATGGGACTTTTCTAACATGATCAGCATGACATGATGTTGGTCCTTGTTGAAAATTAGTTTGATTTGATATTAAACGAGTTATATAGTAAAATCTTGTAGTTATTACTCCTCTGAAAATTCTCTACAGATTTTCATGAAACTTCACAGGATCAGGAATGCTGATCTAGCTATCAGGTGAGCTTCAAGGTCATTGACCTCTTGTTTGTGACAACCCTTAACATCTATTGTTTTTGTCTCAAAATAGTGACTCCATATTTGGAAACTTAACTCTGCCTAACTCGTGAATGCAAATGACACAAAAAACACCGTGATACGCAATAACCGAAATGTCCAGTGTATTATTGAGTTAGAGCTATGGAGTCTCGTGAGATATTCTTTTGTAGCCACAGTTGATTGTCCTTGGTGAGAGGAGGAACATTAATTTTGAGGTCAATAGGTAAGTGTTGCTAATTTTGCGCCATGTACCAACAGAGTAAGTGTGGGTGGGTGGGTGTTAGTCGGGGGCCCTTTAGGACGACAGTTATGTCCAGTAGAGCACTTGTTTTAGTTTCAAGAACTCGGAAAGGAATCAAATGTAAGCAGTATATTGTAAATTGTATTTTATTCACACAATTCTATAAACAAATATATTTGTAAACAGTAACACAATTATTTCAATGCACCAATAATTTAGTAAGGCTTTTTCCTTCTTCAATATATATATATATATATATATACTACAGGAGGTCATTTCAGGTTTTGTAGCTGCACAACATGGGTGTAGTGATCTCGAGGTTCATTTCACAATACTGTAGGAGTAAGTTCTTGTAATATCACAATTTGCTAAAATGAGAAATCAAGAAAATATATCCCAAATATAAGATCCGATATAAGAAATATTGCATGATGTTTGGACCGTGTCCAAATTTATGGACCAAACCTCTGGACCAAAAAATGTATATGGACCAAAGCTTTGTTACAATGTTCCGACTGTCAGGACCATACAACTTGAATAAGACCTGAAACACTGCAATATTTGTTATACATAATATTAATATACCTAATGTTATGTTATGGGATACATTTTGTTTTCACGAACTGACAGATTTCATTAGCAATGAACTATCTGATCTTTTCATTTCATGCGGACATAGTAAAATTCTATATCTGTCCTTTTTATTTTGTTTTATAATTTGCATAGTTTTGTACATTTAACAGTTTTCTATTCACACACCCACACACAAACAATATTAAGAGCTTGTGCATATATAAACACTATGTCTTGGATGCAATCATGCTCGGACCAGGCACATCATACTAGTCGGATTAAAAACTACGGTACTGACTGAATGACGTCCTACAGAGCAGAGAAGGAAGTGTTTAAATGAGGTATAATATTGCCAAACATGATCAGAACTCTTATAAATCTAGTCTTATTTCATATGGGACACAGACATTTTATATACATACAATTGTGTGGCTTCAGATCTGTTTTCCAAATACAAAAGTGTAAGCCAATTTAAATGTTTAAATATATGTTTAGTGTCTATGTGAAATGTTGACAGAAACTGCACTACTGTTGCACACAATACATGAAAGCATCCCGACTTTTATGTTTAATCCCTGCAGATTGTGACCTTTAAACTCGGAATCAGTAGTTGTGGGAGAGGGGATGTGTGGCCGAGTAACCCTGGTTTTGGAATATCAACTTGGCAATCTCTCGCTTGTCATCGTCACCATTTGCCTGGGGACCTGAAATAAGTAGCAGCAATATAAAAACTAAATATTTATTAAAATCTTGGGTACTGTTGTAATCTTTATTCATATTTTATATCAAATTAATTTTTGTAGTGTAATTTTGTCGTTATTTGGAAGGTTGGTTTCTTTAAATGATGCACCATATAAACATTGCTTACAGTTGGACAGTAACCATGATACACCATATAAACATTGCTTACAGTTGGACAGTAACAATGATGCACCATATAAACATTGCTTACAGTTGGACAGTAACAATGATACACCATATAAACATTGCTTACAGTTGGACAGTAACAATGATACACCATATAAACATTGCTTACAGTTGGACAGTAACAATGATACACCATATAAACATTGCTTACAGTTGGACAGTAACAATGATACACCATATAAACATTGCTTACAGTTGGACAGTAACAATGATACACCATATAAACATTGCTTACAGTTGGAGAGTAACAATGATACACCATATAAACATTGCTAACAGTTGGACAGTAACAATGATACACCATATAAACATTGCTTACAGTTAGACAGTAACAATGATACACCATATAAACATTGCTTACATTTGGACAGTAACAATGATACACCATATAAACATTGCTTACAGTTGGACAGTAACAATGATGCACCATATAAACATTGCTTACAGTTGGAGAGTAACCATGATACACCATATAAACATTGCTTACAGTTGGACAGTAACAATGATACACCATATAAACATTGCTTACAGTTGGACAGTAACCATGATACACCATATAAACATTGCTTACAGTTGGACAGTAACAATGATGCACCATATAAACATTGCTTACAGTTGGACAGTAACCATGATACACCATATAAACATTGCTTACAGTTGGAGAGTAACAATGATGCACCATATAAACATTGCTTACAGTTGGACAGTAACAATGATACACCATATAAACATTGCTTACAGTTGGACAGTAACAATGATACACCATATAAACATTGCTTACAGTTGGACAGTAACAATGATACACCATATAAACATTGCTTACAGTTGGAGAGTAACAATGATACACCATATAAACATTGCTTACAGTTGGAGAGTAACAATGATACACCATATAAACATTGCTTACAGTTGGACAGTAACAATGATGCACCATATAAACATTGCTTACAGTTGGACAGTAACAATGATGCACCATATAAACATTGCTTACAGTTGGACAGTAACCATGATACACCATATAAACATTGCTTACAGTTGGACAGTAACAATGATGCACCATATAAACATTGCTTACAGTTGGACAGTAACAATGATACACCATATAAACATTGCTTACAGTTGGACAGTAACAATGATGCACCATATAAACATTGCTTACAGTAGGACAGTAACAATGATACACCATATAAACATTGCTTACAGTTGGACAGTAACAATGATGCACCATATAAACATTGCTTACAGTTGGACAGTAACAATGATACACCATATAAACATTGCTTACAGTTGGACAGTAACAATGATGCACCATATAAACATTGCTTACAGTTGGAGAGTAACAATGATGCACCATATAAACATTGCTTACAGTTGGACAGTAACCATGATGCACCATATAAACATTGCTTACAGTTGGACAGTAACAATGATGCACCATATAAACATTGCTTACAGTTGGACAGCAACAATGATGCACCATATAAACATTGCTTACAGTTGGACAGTAACCATGATGCACCATATAAACATTGCTTACAGTTGTACAGCAACAATGATACACCATATAAACATTGCTTACAGTTGGAGAGTAACAATGATGCACCATATAAACATTGCTTACAGTTGGACAGCAACAATGATGCACCATATAAACATTGCTTACAGTTGGACAGCAACCATGATGCACCATATAAACATTGCTTACAGTTGGACAGTAACAATGATACACCATATAAACATTGCTTACAGTTGGACAGTAACAATGATACACCATATAAACATTGCTTACAGTTGGACAGTAACAATGATGCACCATATAAACATTGCTTACAGTTGGACAGTAATCATGATACACCATATAAACATTGCTTACAGTTGGACAGTAACAATGATGCACCATATAAACATTGCTTACAGTTGGACAGTAACCATGATGCACCATATAAACATTGCTTACAGTTGGACAGTAACAATGATACACCATATAAACATTGCTTACAGTTGGAGAGTAACAATGATACACCATATAAACATTGCTTACAGTGGGACAGTAACAATGATACACCATATAAACATTGCTTACAGTGGGACAGTAACTATGATACACCATATAAACATTGCTTACAGTTGGACAGTAACCATGATACACCATATAAACATTGCTTACAGTTGGACAGTAACAATGATGCACCATATAAACATTGCTTACAGTTGGACAGTAACCATGATGCACCATATAAACATTGCTTACAGTTGGACAGTAACAATGATGCACCATATAAACATTGCTTACAGTTGGAGAGTACCAATGATGCACCATATAAACATTGCTTACAGTTGGACAGTAACAATGATACACCATATAAACATTGCTTACAGTTGGAGAGTACCAATGATACACCATATAAACATTGCTTACAGTTGGACAGTAACCATGATACACCATATAAACATTGCTTACAGTTGGACAGTAACAATGATGCACCATATAAACATTGCTTACAGTTGGACAGTAACCATGATGCACCATATAAACATTGCTTACAGTTGGACAGTAACCATGATGCACCATATAAACATTGCTTACAGTTGGACAGTAACCATGATGCACCATATAAACATTGCTTACAGTTGGACAGTAACAATGATGCACCATATAAACATTGCTTACAGTTGGACAGTAACAATGATGCACCATATAAACATTGCTTACAGTTGGACAGTAACAATGATGCACCACATAAACATTGCTTACAGTTGGACAGTAACAATGATGCACCATATAAACATTGCTTACAGTTGGACAGTAACAATGATGCACCATATAAACTTTGCTTACAGTTGGACAGTAACGATGATGCACCATATAAACATTGCTTACAGTTGGACAGTAACAATGATACACCATATAAACATTGCTTACAGTTGGACAGTAACGATGATACACCATATAAACATTGCTTACAGTTAGACAGTAACGATGATACACCATATAAACATTGCTTACAGTTGGACAGTAACGATGATACACCATATAAACATTGCTTACAGTTAGACAGTAACGATGATACACCATATAAACATTGCTTACAGTTGGACAGTAACAATGATACACCATATAAACATTGCTTACAGTTGGACAGTAACAATGATACACCATATAAACATTGCTTACAGTTGGACAGTAACAATGATACACCATATAAACATTGCTTACAGTTGGACAGTAACAATGATACACCATATAAACATTGCTTACAGTTGGACAGTAACAATGATACACCATATAAACATTGCTTACAGTTGGAGAGTAACAATGATACACCATATAAACATTGCTTACAGTTGGACAGTAACAATGATACACCATATAAACATTGCTTACAGTTGGAGAGTAACAATGATACACCATATAAACATTGCTTACAGTTGGACAGTAACAATGATGCACCATATAAACATTGCTTACAGTTGGACAGTAACAATGATGCACCATATAAACATTGCTTACAGTTGGAGAGTAACCATGATACACCATATAAACATTGCTTACAGTTGGACAGTAACAATGATACACCATATAAACATTGCTTACAGTTGGAGAGTAACAATGATGCACCATATAAACATTGCTTACAGTTGGACAGTAACCATGATACACCATATAAACATTGCTTACAGTTGGACAGTAACAATGATGCACCATATAAACATTGCTTACAGTTGGACAGTAACAATGATACACCATATAAACATTGCTTACAGTTGGAGAGTAACAATGATGCACCATATAAACATTGCTTACAGTTGGACAGTAACAATGATACACCATATAAACATTGCTTACAGTTGGAGAGTAACAATGATACACCATATAAACATTGCTTACAGTTGGAGAGTAACAATGATACACCATATAAACATTGCTTACAGTTGGACAGTAACAATGATACACCATATAAACATTGCTTACAGTTGGACAGTAACAATGATACACCATATAAACATTGCTTACAGTTGGACAGTAACAATGATACACCATATAAACATTGCTTACAGTTGGACAGTAACCATGATGCACCATATAAACATTGCTTACAGTTGGACAGTAACAATGATGCACCATATAAACATTGCTTACAGTTGGACAGCAACAATGATACACCATATAAACATTGCTTACAGTTGGACAGTAACCATGATGCACCATATAAACATTGCTTACAGTTGGACAGTAACAATGATACACCATATAAACATTGCTTACAGTTGGACAGTAACAATGATACACCATATAAACATTGCTTACAGTTGGACAGTAACAATGATACACCATATAAACATTGCTTACAGTTGGACAGTAACAATGATACACCATATAAACATTGCTTACAGTTGGAGAGTAACAATGATACACCATATAAACATTGCTTACAGTTGGACAGTAACAATGATACACCATATAAACATTGCTTACAGTTGGAGAGTAACAATGATACACCATATAAACATTGCTTACAGTTGGACAGTAACAATGATGCACCATATAAACATTGCTTACAGTTGGACAGTAACAATGATGCACCATATAAACATTGCTTACAGTTGGAGAGTAACCATGATACACCATATAAACATTGCTTACAGTTGGACAGTAACAATGATACACCATATAAACATTGCTTACAGTTGGAGAGTAACAATGATGCACCATATACACATTGCTTACAGTTGGACAGTAACCATGATACACCATATAAACATTGCTTACAGTTGGACAGTAACAATGATGCACCATATAAACATTGCTTACAGTTGGACAGTAACAATGATACACCATATAAACATTGCTTACAGTTGGAGAGTAACAATGATGCACCATATAAACATTGCTTACAGTTGGACAGTAACAATGATACACCATATAAACATTGCTTACAGTTGGAGAGTAACAATGATACACCATATAAACATTGCTTACAGTTGGACAGTAACAATGATACACCATATAAACATTGCTTACAGTTGGACAGTAACAATGATACACCATATAAACATTGCTTACAGTTGGACAGTAACAATGATACACCATATAAACATTGCTTACAGTTGGACAGTAACAATGATACACCATATAAACATTGCTTACAGTTGGACAGTAACCATGATGCACCATATAAACATTGCTTACAGTTGGACAGTAACAATGATGCACCATATAAACATTGCTTACAGTTGGACAGCAACAATGATACACCATATAAACATTGCTTACAGTTGGACAGTAACCATGATGCACCATATAAACATTGCTTACAGTTGGACAGTAACAATGATACACCATATAAACATTGCTTACAGTTGGACAGTAACCATGATGCACCATATAAACATTGCTTACAGTTGGACAGCAACAATGATACACCATATAAACATTGCTTACAGTTGGAGAGCAACAATGATACACCATATAAACATTGCTTACAGTTGGACAGTAACAATGATACACCATATAAACATTGCTTACAGTTGGACAGTAACCATGATGCACCATATAAACATTGCTTACAGTTGGACAGTAACAATGATACACCATATAAACATTGCTTACAGTTGGAGAGTAACAATGATACACCATATAAACATTGCTTACAGTTGGACAGTAACCATGATACACCATATAAACATTGCTTACAGTTGGAGAGTAACAATGATACACCATATAAACATTGCTTACAGTTGGACAGTAACCATGATACACCATATAAACATTGCTTACAGTTGGACAGTAACAATGATGCACCATATAAACATTGCTTACAGTTGGAGAGTACCAATGATGCACCATATAAACATTGCTTACAGTTGGACAGTAACAATGATACACCATATAAACATTGCTTACAGTTGGACAGTAACCATGATACACCATATAAACATTGCTTACAGTTGTAGAGTAACAATGATGCACCATATAAACATTGCCTACAGTTGGACAGTAACCATGATGCACCATATAAACATTGCTTACAGTTGGACAGTAACCATGATACACCATATAAACATTGCTTACAGTTGGACAGTAACAATGATGCACCATATAAACATTGCTTACAGTTGGACAGTAACAATGATGCACCATATAAACATTGCTTACAGTTGGACAGTAACCATGATGCACCATATAAACATTGCTTACAGTTAGACAGTAACAATGATGCACCATATAAACATTGTGTACAGTTGGACAGTAACAATGATGCACCATATAAACATTGCTTACAGTTGGACAGTAACAATGATACACCATATAAACATTGCTAACAGTTAGACAGTAACAATGATACACCATATAAACATTGCTTACAGTTGGACAGTAACAATGATGCACCATATAAACATTGCTTACAGTTGGACAGTAACAATGATGCACCATATAAACATTGCTTACAGTTGGACAGTAACAATGATGCACCATATAAACATTGCTTACAGTTGGACAGTAACCATGATGCACCATATAAACATTGCTTACAGTTAGACAGTAACAATGATACACCATATAAACATTGTGTACAGTTGGACAGTAACAATGATGCACCATATAAACATTGCTTACAGTTGGACAGTAACAATGATACACCATATAAACATTGCTAACAGTTAGACAGTAACAATGATACACCATATAAACATTGCTTACAGTTGGACAGTAACAATGATGCACCATATAAACATTGCTTACAGTTGGACAGTAACAATGATACACCATATAAACATTGCTTACAGTTGGACAGTAACAATGATACACCATATAAACATTGCTTACAGTTGGACAGTAACAATGATACACCATATAAACATTGCTTACAGTAGGACAGTAACAATGATACACCATATAAACATTGCTTACAGTTGGACAGTAACAATGATACACCATATAAACATTGCTTACAGTTGGACAGTAACAATGATACACCATATAAACATTGCTTACAGTTGGACAGTAACAATGATACACCATATAAACATTGCTTACAGTTGGACAGTAACAATGATGCACCATATAAACATTGCTAACAGTTAGACAGTAACAATGATACACCATATAAACATTGCTTACAGTTAGACAGTAACAATGATGCACCATATAAACATTGCTTACAGTTGGACAGTAACAATGATACACCATATAAACATTGCTTACAGTTGGACAGTAACAATGATACACCATATAAACATTGCTTACAGTTGGACAGTTACAATGATGCACCATATAAACATTGCTTACAGTTGGACAGTAACAATGATACACCATATAAACATTGCTTACAGTTGGACAGTAACAATGATACACCATATAAACATTGCTTACAGTTAGACAGTAACAATGATACACCATATAAACATTGCTAACAGTTAGACAGTAACAATGATACACCATATAAACATTGCTTACAGTTGGACAGTAACAATGATACACCATATAAACATTGCTTACAGTTAGACAGTAACAATGATACACCATATAAACATTGCTTACAGTTAGACAGTAACAATGATACACCATATAAACATTGCTAACAGTTAGACAGTAACAATGATACACCATATAAACATTGCTTACAGTTGGACAGTAACAATGATGCACCATATAAACATTGTGTACAGTTGGACAGTAACAATGATACACCATATAAACATTGCTTACAGTTGGACAGTAACAATGATACACCATATAAACATTGCGTACAGTTAGACAGTAACAATGATGCACCATATAAACATTGCTTACAGTTGGACAGTAACAATGATACACCATATAAACATTGCTTACAGTTGGACAGTAACAATGATACACCATATAAACATTGCTTACAGTTAGACAGTAACAATGATGCACCATATAAACATTGCTTACAGTTGGACAGTAACAATGATACACCATATAAACATTGCTTACAGTTGGACAGTAACAATGATGCACCATATAAACATTGCTTACAGTTGGACAGTAACAATGATACACCATATAAACATTGCTTACAGTTGGACAGTAACAATGATACACCATATAAACATTGCTTACAGTTAGACAGTAACCATGATACACCATATAAACATTGCTTACAGTTGGACAGTAACAGTGATACACCATATAAACATTGCTTACAGTTAGACAGTAACCATGATACACCATATAAACATTGCTTACAGTTAGACAGTAACAATGATACACCATATAAACATTGCTTACAGTTAGACAGTAACCATGATACACCATATAAACGTTGCTTACAGTAGAACAGTAACCATGATGCACCATATAAACGTTGCTTACAGTTAGACAGTAACCATGATACACCATATAAACATTGCTTACAGTTGGACAGTAACCATGATACACCATATAAACATTGCTTACAGTTAGACAGTAACAATGATATATAAACATTGCTTACAGTTAGACAGTAACAATGATACACCATATAAACATTGCTTACAGTTAGACAGTAACAATGATACACCATATAAACATTGCTTACAGTTAGACAGTAACAATGATACACCATATAAACTTTGCTTACAGTTAGACAGTAACCATGATACACCATATAAACATTGCTTACAGTTGGACAGTAACCATGATACACCATATAAACATTGCTTACAGTTAGACAGTAACAATGATATATAAACATTGCTTACAGTTAGACAGTAACAATGATACACCATATAAACATTGCTTACAGTTAGACAGTAACAATGATACACCATATAAACATTGCTTACAGTTAGACAGTAAACATGATACACCATATAAACATTGCTTACAGTTAGACAGTAACCATGATACACCATATAAACATTGCTTACAGTTGGACAGTAACCATGATACACCATGTAAACATTGCTTACAGTTGGACAGTAACAATGATACACCATATACACATTGCTTACAGTTGGACAGTAACAATGATACACCATATAAACATTGCTTACAGTTGGACAGTAACAATGATACACCATATAAACATTGCTTACAGTTGGACAGTAACAATGATACACCATATAAACATTGCTTACAGTTGGACAGTAACCATGATACACCATATAAACATTGCTTACAGTTGGACAGTAACAATGATACACCATATAAACATTGCTTACAGTTAGACAGTAACAATGATACACCATATAAACATTGCTTACAGTTGGACAGTAACAATGATACACCATATAAACATTGCTTACAGTTAGACAGTAACAATGATACACCATATAAACATTGCTTACAGTAGGACAATAACCATGATACACCATATAAACATTGCTTACAGTTGGACAGTAACAATGATGCACCATATAAACATTGCTTACAGTTGGACAGTAACCATGATACACCATATAAACATTGCTTACAGTTGGACAGTAACAATGATGCACCATATAAACATTGCTTACAGTTGGACAGTAACAATGATGCACCATATAAACATTGCTTACAGTTGGACAATAACCATGATACACCATATAAACATTGTGTACAGTTAGACAGTAACAATGATACACCATATAAACATTGCTTACAGTTAGACAGTAACCATGATACACCATATAAACATTGCTGACAGTTAGACAGTAATCATGATACACCATCTAATCATTGCTTACAGTTAGACAGTAACAATGATACACCATATAAACATTGCTTACAGTTAGACAGTAACCAAAGAACAGATATTGTTCTGAGTAGACAGAGTACATCCCTGAAACTGGATTGACTTAAAAAGGAAATATTGACCGCGTATTTGAACAATATACTTGCTTTAATAACAACAATAATGATTTCAAACATGAAACTGCGCAAGAACAAAAATCTGAGCTAAAATATAAATCCTAACAATGCAGAAATGTACCACTAACCCATGGCAATATACTGTAAATTGTGCAGTATTCGCTCATTTGCTTGATCACAGAACAGTTTGGTCAGTAATCGCTGAAGAAGAAAATAAAAGTTTATCAACATACAAACTATATACATTTATGAGCACTTCTTTTTCACGTTGCAAGAATTGCCATTTTGATAAATGTTTGTACATAGCAGTACAGTGCATAAATACATATATATATATACATTTTTGTGAGTAAACATTAGTTTTTTAAATTCATTTTATTATTATGGCAATTTTGACTGACTGAAAGCAGAAATTACACAATACCAAAATAACTTCTCTATCTAGATCAGAAAATATCCATTATATTCCAGTAGGGAACTATTAATGCAAATAATTCTCTTGAATTTTCTGTTTCGAGACTTTCTTCAGGAGACAAATTTATTTCACAGCCTAAATAGATTTCTAAAATCATATATCGGAAAAGTTTGTGAAAACCACATGCACTGGGTCTTACAGAACATTATACAGAAATATCTAGTATTAAATTATATTGTTTTAAACTGCCCAATGCACAGGACAGATCAATCAACCTAGTGGGCAGTGATCGATACGTATAAATTTACCTCATGGTCACAGTTTTTAAGTCCAATGCAGATTGACCTGGAGGTGCGGGCGAGGCACGATGTCATGGCGTATATGTCGATAGAGACGTCGGCCAGTCTCTTTAGTTCCAGTTGTTCATCCACTATTTTCTGCAGGAATGAAGAGATCATCATATAGGTTAAACAGCAGCTTACAATCAGATCCTAGTATTTAATTTCAGCAACAATTTTTAAGTACCTTAGGTACTCTTTGTGCATGTGTGACTTATTTAATGATTTGTTTGATTGTATGGTGTTTTACGTCATTTTCAACAAGTAAGGTTATATATGATGGTCGATTTTTTGTGGTGGAGGCAGACCACCCACTTTTCCTGGGTAGAACCAGTACTGTATACCTCCCGCCATCCTCATGTTTAATGATGTGTGTAATGTACTTCAAATTTCTAAATGTGTCGTAACAAATACAAAGGTTAAAAGTCCCTATCCCGCCATCAACAGGCAAATTTTACAACAGATGTTCACCATTTCTAAACCTACTGACTACGAGGTAAATATATCATTTACATATTTTGAGAATACAAACTTTATAGACACAATCTAAATGGCTTTAACCAGCCAGTTAGACAGTAACCAAAAACTGGAACTTCAAATTAAAAGTCAAAATTCATAATAACTCACGATTCTTTTTATGCCTGTTCAATCGTGGGTAATTTAAAGATGAAATTTGTCCTAAATCAACAAATCCGTTGTTGATATGTTTTTAATTATTAAATATCATTATAAATACGATGTTTACTATGCTATTGATGTATGTTTAGTGAAACTATGTTTTTAAAGATAAAAACCGAAAAGGCGAACAGGCATTGCTAAAAAAATCGAAAAAAATCTAAGGGGAAAAACTCTTGCGCGAATTACCGGAAATGACGTCATTGGGAACAAACTATTTTTTGTTTACATTGGGACTGAACGCAAAACAGTATACCTTGTGTGAAAATGTGAGAATTAAGCGATGTCAGAGGAAATGCCCGTGATAAAACGGTTACACCATGTGCAACCGTACAATTTGAAGCCAGAATACGTGTCTGAGGACGAAAATACATCGGATTCATCAACTGATGATGAAGTCGTACGCGGTGCAGGTGCAAATGGAGAGCTTGTAAAGACTATCGTGTCATATCATTCGTTACGTTCAGTGGTTCATTACACTATTCACTAATCTAACAAAATAGCGTATTTATACACTTACAGCAACAACAACAAACAAATAACGTAAACATTGTTTTCATCGAAATCTGACAGTAAGTCACCCGCAACACTGCAATATCTTGGTACATATACAATAACCGCGAATTGTAGTATATTCCGGATGAATGGACCTGGTCTATACCTATACATTAATACATGGATATATATGTATGTATGTAGATCTATGGTAATACGAGCGTCAGATTATTTTGCCGATCAGTAGACATGGAACAAATATATTTATTAGATATTATCCATAAATGATAAAAAAAAAAAATGAATAAAAACAATAATAAATGAAACAGCATTTAATTTCGGCGCCATAATTTCTATAGTATTATATATTTGCCATAAGTCGCCATCAACACCAAACACTCTAGGAGCGGTGTTTGCAATATGACACGCTCTCTAGTCTCCACGTGCCCCCAAATATCAATACAGACTAATAAAATATTGCGGTGCACTATTGAAGTGCAGCCTAATTGGGTACATACGTCGGTATATCACAAAAGCACGCACCATTTAGGGAAACCTAGTTTTACGATATATTTCCTGTTTATTGCAATTACTTGAGCGGTGTAATACCGCCGAGGGCAGACGCGTATTGCACAAGACGGATATATCACATGATATTTGTCGCGCACAAAGAGAGAAAAATACTATGATTTAAATAATATAGCCAAATGTATTATGAGCACGATATAGACAGTTAGTAAGTATACTTACTCATGTATACTTACTCCTGATATACAGATCGAAAACAGACCAAATATATCAAATTACCATAATATAAAGTATATTATTCTATTATACTTGTTTTACTTATTGCACGAGCTAAGAGGCGTTATTGTTGTTGCTTTGCGATAGAAAAATTACTGAATTAATATAAAAGCTAGTAATAGTATTAATTTTCTGCCTTGTAATAGATATCCATGAAACTTTTTTGTTTTTTTCAAATCCATAGCCCTATGTTGATAATATATATCTATAATACTATTGGCAGAAGAGGGTGTATAATTTATATGCTGAACGTTCTTAGCAATTTTTAAAAAAAAAGACGGCTACATAATATTAGCGCCGTCAACTCTTCATTGATTCACGTAAAGACGCATGCTTCTAATTCAACAGCTAAACATTCACGGTGTATATAAAGATCTAAGACTATTCACCTTTCTTCAATTTATCATACGTATACCCGATGAGGTGCTAAGATAATTGAACATAAATTTAAATCTTACTTCATCTCAACGCCGGTCGAATAGGCGAATACAACTTGCTTGGAGACGGCGGGGTTATGCACTTCTCATTTTTATAGTCGAATATCGTTGGTACCGCTGTTGATTTTAATCTGCATGGCCTTTTGTTCTCCAAATTCAAAGATAATGAAACCAAAGGATGGACTTCCCACGAAGTCAACTCAAAATGTTTGCTACAAACTCGCGCGTCTTTCGTAGGTTCCCACTTTCTCGACGAGTCGGGCGATTTTCTTCGGTAACGTTTACCCATACTTTAAATCTCAATATATCATTATCTCGATTAGGGAAACGAAAGAAACTTAGGTTATTATCTAGTCCTTCTTTATGCAAACTTTTTCACCCAGCAACAGCACACGGCATTTTTAACAAGTACCATAAAACGTAATCCTACATAGACAATACTATACAATTCAATGCGACACCGCGAATCGTTTGGTACCAATGACGTCACAGGATCACGTGTCACTTACCTGTCTTCAAAAAAGGCGAAACTCGAAGCGTGTGCGCTATGAGATAAAATTGGCTACTGTGAGAAAACGGGACAACCAATAAGTGTAAGATTTGAAAATACTGTATATTATATACGTATATTTCCGAATATATACTCAAAATACACGCTATATTTCACCTTTAAGAAGTCATGAATAAACTTAAACTTTTAATTGGCACATATACATTATTATATGACCTGAACACCTGGATAGTTTTGATAAATGGGTTTGTAGTTTAATTTTGCCGTTATCTGGAGGGTTAGTTTCTTTAAATGTCCATAGAGATTTTATTTAAACAATGAGTTGAACTGATTTAATAACATAATGTTGTTTTACCATGTTGAGTACAGTACCGAATTATATTGAACGAGTATCCAGAAGACAGAATTTAAATAGGGATTATGTCTACTTATAAAGGTACGAGTCTTAATGAATGGAGTTTTGTATTGATGGAGTTTTGTATTGAGCGAAGAAAGACTTAATGACCATTTTATTTCACATGTAATGTGAAACATACCGGTATTTGGATTTTTCGAGCTTAGTACCCGAATGTGAAACAAATATAGGTTTTTAGTACTTGAGGCCCCGTATGTGATCTAAATAGGTTGCCCTTTATCCAATAATTATATTCTATTCCGTCGCGGAATATCCCCGTATGGTTGCCGGAGTAGAATACAACCATTGCAAATCCCGCTAGAGGCAGAGGGATAGGACCCCTCATTCATGTTCATTTGTCCTCATTCAAGGTCTTCATCATGACACCATGTATACAAACATGGAAACGCCATCATAATGGAGTGTCTACTAAAGACTTTGTAAAAACTCTGCAGTTCTGCTGGTACGAAGGTTCTAAACCCATTCTTCATATTTTATCTTGATGTAAATGAATGATGAGCCAGGCATGATCATACCTGTCAGACGCCATATAACCTGTCGTGTTGGTGCGCCATAAAATCCAATTCAATTCAGTTCAACTGTCGTGGAATAGTAAACTCTAATGGTAAAATAGCGGTATATAACAGATCATCAGATTAACCAGGTAGAACAGACAACAGAGGATGGCTGGAACTTAACGGGTGATATATATATGTACTTTATCTAATATATATGTACTTTATCTAATATATATGTACTTTATCTATCTGACAAAGCTTTGAAAATCCTTAATTAAAGTATCTATCCCGCCAACAACGGCCAAATTTGACATCATATGTATACCGTTTATAAACATACTGACGACAAGGTACATATATAACTTACATATTTTGAGAATCCAAACTCTATAGACACAATATAACCGGTTTTAACCAGCCAGGCAAAACCCCAAAATGAGAGCGTCAAATTAAGAGTTACCAACTCGCAATTCATTTTACGCATGTGCAATCACGGATATTTTTAGAACCTGTGAAAACAAACTTTACTTTTACTTGGCACATATACATTATTATATGACCTGAACACCTGGAGAGAGTTTTGTAGTGTAATTTTGCCGTTATTTGGCATGTTAGTTTCTTTAAAAGATGTAAGTATTAATTAACACTACTGACAAATGACTTATGTGACTATGGCTTGTTTTGTAGTTTAGTTTGAAATAAAATTGGACATCACTTTGTCAAACTGCGTAAATATGACTAATGGCCATAAAATAACAGAACTGTTCACAAATTAAATGTTTTATATCGAGGCAGGGAAACCAGACTATTTAAACTATATATATATAAGGTACAATAGTTTCGCGTCAACTCAAAATAAAAACAGCTACGTAGGCTATCACAACATACAGCTACATAGGCTACCACAACATACGTTTCCATGGCGTTTTAATAGTTCCCGAACAGCAAGCTGGAATCTTAATGTGGCTTTCTCAACAATATCAGCTTGTTTCTGAAAAAAATAAATTAACCATATCTAATCATATAAAAACAAGAAACATGGAAATTCCACAAAAAACAACAACTGAAATTCAATTACAGTACATGTAAGATGAAAATCAAGTAACAAAAGTTTTTTTTCTACAAAAAACAGCAAATTACAGAAATGAAGTTGTTGAAGTTTTAGTATTAAAGTGACAATAAACAGTGTAGAATAAATAGAATGGCATGCATATCACAAACATAAATGCATACAAAGAAAATGAAGACTGAAGAAAGAAAATATTTGTTAGTAAGGCAAATAAAAGCTACAAATACAGCAAGTTTCATTGCATTATCTCATTTCTAACTCGAGTGGAAATCTTTTTTCTAGTTTTAGTAATGGTGACCTTGACCTCAGTGACCCCAAATGCAATCTCAAGCTTTCTTTCCATATAAGGTACCTCCACAGCTGAAACTTTTCTTCTATTTTTAGTGACAATGACATTGACCAAATGCAATCCCAAACTTCTTTTTGACATAAGCTACCTACAGAACAAGTTTCATTCTAATATCTCATTCCTTACTTAAGTTATTGAGCAGAAATTGTTTTTCTCTATTTTTAGTAACAGTAACCTTGACCCCAATGACCTCAAATGCAATCCAAAGCTTCCTTTCTATATAAGGTACCTACCCAGCAAGTTTGGTTCCAGTACCTCATTCCCAACTGAATTTATTGAGCGGAAACAGTTTTCTGTCTTTAGTAATAATGACCTTGACCCAAGTGACCCAAATGCAATCCCAAACTTCCTTTTGATATAAGCTACCTACACAGCAAGTTTCATTCTAATATCTCATTCCTTAATTTTAGTGAGCAGAAACCTGTCTATTTTTAGTAACAGTGACCTTGACTCCAGTGACCCCCAAATGCGATCTCAGGCTTCCTTTCCATATAAGGTACCTACACAGCAAGTTTGGTTCCAATATCTCATTACCAACTAAAGTCATTGAGCGGAAACCGTTCTTCTATTTTTAGTATCAATGACCTTGACCCCAGTGACCCTAAATGCAACCTCAAATTTCCTTTTGATTAAGCTACTTTCCCTGCAAGTTTCATCGCAATACCTCATTCATAAAAGTTATTGAGCGGAAACTGAGAGTTTGATGCCACACATGCGCCCACCTGACCACCAAATGACATACCTCAATCTAATTTCCTCTGAAAACCTGGTTAACAAAAACTCCAAACATCAAGTCATATAAAAACTTTATCATAGCCTATAAAAAGTTGTTTTTTTTGTGGTGGGGGTGTGGGGTTCAAAGGCTACAAAATGGTGATAATTAAATGGAAATGAACACAAGATAATGAAGTTATTAATTAAGATAGTATTGCTTTTGCAGTTTTGCTCTGAAAACAAACGTTTTAAATGCCACAAATGCCACAAATGTAGATGTTGCTGCAAAGAGCACAAGGCACCAAAGGTTTCTTGTCTCATGAAGATACCCAGTTTTTGAGTTACGCTCTGGAAATAATGTTTTATACTTATTTACTTATTTACTACCACACCACAAGACTACTATTAGATGACTTGGAGATTGCTAAAAGCGTCAAAAATCATTGTTTTAATGATGCAAGTTTTATTTTAAATCTTCCAGAAATTATTTTTTCTTTCGGTTCTAATTCATTCATTCTCAGGAGCTGGTGAAAAGCACAATAGGTTTATACTGGTCGTTTCCATGAAAAGGTATGATAACATTCTATTAAATTATGTGTATTAAAGTGTATGGAGATACAGTGAACGGTTCTGGAGTTTGGATCTAAAACCAATTTCATTTTTACAAATTGATCATATTTTTTGCGAAGAAATAATTGATATTAAAAAGTTCTATGAATGGTTTTCTGTTTTCTTTTGTGCTCTAGATACAAACATATAATTGTTTTTTACTGTAAAACATCAATTTTAATTGTTAACTGTCATTTAGCTGAAAAAACCCCATAAGTTTACCATTTCCTTTAATGTTAACTTTAAATGCAGACCTTAACAGAAAGATGTATTTCTCAAAATATCAGTTTTCATACATTATAAATGATCTCTTGGTGTATTTTGCTCCAGTTATTTTAAAGAGACACACGGCAATGTTGATTTTTTTTTAAAACTCGCAGCGTCCCGTTTGTTTTTCTATATAACTTGCATTTGTTCCATCATTAATATTAATTATTGTTTTTGCGCATAACAACCTATTGATTATATTGCACCAATAATATATTTAAACATATGGTAGAATAACGAAGAAACATTGACAATTAAAATCGTATTTAATTACATGCAAGCAAATTTAAAGAACAAGAGGTCAATGACCTTGAAGCTCTACTGATTGATTTTGATTTCAGGAAGTAGTCGCTACAGACTTGTTTTTTGAAAATCTATTTTTAACCGTGGCGGCCATCTTGAATTTCCGGCCGACCTGAAATTTTTCTAGGATCAACTAGACATCAAGAGCAACATTCCTGTGAAGTTTCATGAACATCCGTCAAGTAGTTTCAGAGGAGTAGTCGCTACAAGTTTTCGTTATATAACTCTATGTAAACAAAGATGGCCGCTGGCAGCCATGTTTAACGTCAAATCAAAACGATTTTCGACAAGGACCAACATCATGTCATACTGATCATTTTAGAAAAAGTCCCATATCAATATCTCTTATAGTTTTGAAGAAGTAGTCGCTACAAACTTATTTTTTTTAATCTATTTTTAGCTGTGGCGGCCATCTTGAATTTCCGGCCGACCTGAAATTTTTCTAGGATCAACTAGACATCAAGAGCAACATTCCTGTAAAGTTTCATGAACATCCGTCAAGTAGTTTCAGAGAAGTAGTCGCTACAAGTTTTTACTATATAACTCTATGTAAACAAAGATGGCCGCTGGCAGCCATGTTTAACGTTGAATCAAAATGATTTTTGACAAGGATCAACATCATGTCATGCTGATCATTTTAGAAAAAGTCCCATATCAATATCACTTATAGTTTTCAAGAAGTAGTCGCTACAAATTTGTATTTTAAAACTCTATTTTTAGCTTTGGCGGCCATCTTGGATTTCACATCAACATGAATTTTTGCTAGGATCAACTAGACTTTATGGGCAACATTTCTGTAAAGTTTCATGAATATCCATCCAGTAGTTTCAGAGGAGTTGTCGCTACAAATAAAAGTTTACGGACAGACAGACAGACAGACGGACAGACGGACGCCGCACCACGGCATAAGCTCTGCTGATCTCTGATCAGTCGAGCTTAAAATGATACTGAATTAATAAATCAAGACGCTAATTTTATGACTGATAAATACTTCAAGATTGCAGTTTGTCCCTTTAACCTGAAATCAAGATACAAACATTGATGATGATCCTCCATCTCATCTGTTACTAAGATTTATGTCAGCAGTATATATCGTATAATCCCTAATAAACGCCCCAGGGGGCGTAACAGTTTTGGAAAGGGGGCATTTATTTGAGACCAAAACTACATAATATTTTAAATCAGACTTTATTTAATGATTTTCTTTATCATGAAAACCAAAGTCCGCATGTTGTGTGTTTCATTATAAATGAAACAGATAAACTTGCATGTTTTGTTTTAAAAAAAATATTTCTGAAAAAAGGGGTGGGGCGTTTATTAGGGGAGGGGTGTCTATTAGGGATTATACGGTAAAGCTTGTTTTCAATAAAAACACCAAATATTTACCAACCTTTAAGGTAGGGTGAACATCCCCATATAAGCCCAGAGTCATGGGTGGGTCTCGCTTCCTCTTAAATAATGCCATTTTGATTCCTTCCCATACTAGTTTGGGGTTGTTCAGTGGATCACGTAACTTTCTGAAACGAGCATGTGTATTTGTACATGAACTGATTGACAGCTGAGCTATCCGACTGATCTGTTGTTATGCCCAAAGTAAAATTAAAATCACAGTTTTGTTAAATTAGTGCATGTATCTTTTGAGAAACAGAGCTAACTGCAAAAACTTAACCTTAAATTTACAAAGTTAATGACCTGTAAGTTAAATGTTCAAGATCATCTGTGAAACTGCTCTGAGTACTTGAGCTGTATAACCCGATATACAACTAAAATCCAATTTTGATTATCTTGTACATGTGGTTATTGAGAAACAGAGTTAAACACCAAAACTTAATATTGACGCCAGCAGAAAAGTAACACGTGTTGCATTTTACATAGTTGGATAGTTTTACAATTCAACTAGATGCCCATGGGCAACATTTAGAGCCCGCCAGTTTACAGATATACATTTTGCGAGGAGACTAGCGTTAAATGTTAGACATTGCTGAAAGCAGCAGTGGAAACTAAGAACATGGAAACGTAAAATAAAATGTGTGCAGTGGTTAAGTTTGTGTTCTTTTATTTCAAAATTACTAAGTACAAAATATTGTTTTATTATCTGAAATCATTTGTGCCAAGCAATTTCAAAATTCCTCTATGCATTAAAAAGTTATAGCCCGGACAATATCGGACTGCATGACCTCAAAGTGTGGCCCGGGTGTTGTACACATCGTCCTCTAATGGTGATCATTTCTGCAAAGTAATTTCAAAATCCCTCGATGCATGACAAGGTTACAGCCCGGACAAGAACGGACTGCATGACCTATAAGTGTGACCTTGACCTTTGAGCTGGAGGCCCGAGTTTGTACAAGACACATCGTCCTCTTGTGGTGATCATTTGTGCCAAGTTATTTCAAAATCCCTCTATGCGTGACAAAGTTACAGCCTGGACAAGATCTGACTGCATGAACTCTATGACCTCTACGTATGACCTTGACCTGGAGGCCTGGGTGTTGCGCACGACACATCATCCTCTTATGGTGATCATTTCTGCCAAGTTATTTCAAAATCCCTCTATGCGTGACAAAGTTACAGCCTGGACAAGATCTGACTGCATGACCTCTATGTGTGACCTTGACCTGGAGGCCTGGGTGTTGCGCACGACACATCATCCTCTTATGGTGATCATTTCTGCCAAGTAATTTCAAAATCCCTCTATGCATGACAAAGTTACAGCTTGGACAAGATCGGACTGCTTGAACTGCATGACCTCTAAGTGTGACTTTGAGCTGGAGACACATCGTCCTTTTATGTTGATCATTTGTGCCAAGTTATTTCAATATCCCTCTATGCATGACAAAGTTACAGCTCAGACAAGATTGGAAGGACGCACGCACATACACTGAACCGCTATTGTGACAACTATGTCGAGCTGTCCGCAAGCGTGCTCGACAAATATTATAAAACTTATTGAAGGAATAAGGCTCCACAGAAATGATACATGTATATGTGTGACCTACTTGACAAATTCCTTGAGCTCCTTCCCAGCATACTGCACCCCAGTTAGGGCTATGTACAATCTCAGGATCTCATTGGTGCCCTGAAAACATTCGAGTTGGCAATCAAAATGAAGCAAATATCTGAATGCTTTGTTGAGTTATTGGCTGGAATATAGTGCATTGTTTTCAATGAGCACTTTTAGCATTCTCATAAGGGTGAACCGAGTTAATCAGAGTGACTATAGTTAATCAGAGTGTCGTCCTGGTGACCCTAGTCCACTAACCATTACCCTACCACTTGAGTATATGAAGGTCGGGTGAACCATATGACATATGACAAGCATGTCTGAGACTGAATATAGACTAGAAGTGTGTTCCACGGAACACTTGTGCCACCTGCCATGTGCTAATCCCAGTTATGAGCTTGGTTAGGTTGCAGGTTAAAGTTTAATAAAAAGGGGCATAACTCTGCCAAAATGAAAATCAGTGCGAAGTTTTATGAACACAGGTCAAATACTTTTCAAGTTATGGCCAAGGTTAGGTTGCAGGTTAAAGTGTGACTAATGACGGACAACGACAGAGAGAAGTGATCCCTAAGTGTCTGCCATGATAAGCAGCGTCACAAAAACCGATAGCGTACTATAAGTCAACAATGTTTGTATATCATAACACTGCCTGTGTAACTGTGTAAAGATTTACCTCAAATATCATGAGTATTCTGCCGTCCCTGAGATATCGTTCATACGGGTAACTCTTCATATAGCCAAGTCCGCCCAGAATCTGTAGACACTCGTTGGCACAGTTCCAGCAGCCCTCGGAACTAAACACCTGAAAAACACGAGGTAATTATATTATGTCCGCTAAAAACTGAAACGGGACTATTTACTGATGGTGATGAATGACCAAGCAACAAAACTGTGCTAAATAAGCCTGAAATTTAAAGAAAATAGAAAGGTAATGGTAAGTAACAATTTGATTTTTGCTGTTGCAATATATGATGTAAAAGGAGAGGTCCATGGACCTGAAAGTGCTCTTTTGCAAGAACATGGGATCTCATCACCTCACCTCACTTATTTTTTGATAGATATTTAAGTTGTTGAGAACCAGCTAGATGCTATGCTTTGATATAGGAATGTATTAAGATCTATTAAGGTTTTAGAAAAGTAAAGATCACTAACTTTTCTATTTGTAGTCTACCGGTAATACTAGGAAGTCAATTAGTGGACCCACTAGTCACAACAAGTCATAGTGATCACAGTTTGTTCTGTTCTAGTATCGGCCAGCTAGACCGTATCATGCATATGTCTTACAGGGCCTTTTTTCCTTCTATAATAGAGGCCGATATTCGGTGACTTCCCAATTGCAAGAAGCCTCTTTTTTTCCCAATTTTGGTGAAAGAATTTCCCAAAAATACAATGCTGAAATTCCCAGTATGTTGACATATGTTTCTCCCGAAATCTATTTCACACGTTCGGTTAATAAAACTACATTATTTAGCAGCGAAGGAAACCAAAAGCAGGCTTTTTATTGGCTTACCGAAATAAATATCGATTCAGAATGACTCGGCACTGCACTGCAGTCCGCTTATGACCGAGAAGTTACGATCTCTTGGCGCCATTTGTTTTGTTTAATGGAGAGAACGTGAACCGAACCGAGTTATTTTACGCAATTTATTAAACTGCATGTAGACTTGACGCGGTCGTCATTTCCTTATTATTTTATATTGAATCGTTTGAAATGTTATATAATTATTTTTTATAAAAACTTAAAATTGATAAAAAAAAAAGAAAAGTTTTTCTTAACCAAACACTGTAGAACATATTCTAACACGGTTGTCGTAAACAATATTTGAAAAAAACAAGTACACCGTAAACAAAATGCGAGTAAAAAATCTCGAAAAATGGAAAATACTACAGAAAATCTGTTAAAAGGGCTGCAGATGATAAAGGCCAGAGCAGCCTTTTGACCTTTGGTGTTAAAAGGACAAATTCCTTATCAACACAACTTGCCAAATCTCCGCCTACTGAAGTGCCGGGTCAGTCGGACTCGCAACTTATGACACAGAGCACCGCTGTTGTTGAGCGTTCTTTCAGCCTGATGAATGACCTATGTACATTTCTGAGGTATTCATTGAAGACAACAAACTTGGATGCTCTGATGAGGATTAACTGTGTAAACCCCTAAGAGGAGGACTTTGATCAAATTGTTGATGACTTTAAGGACTTCAAGTCCAGACAGTTACCCTTGTAAATGATGTTAAAATTAGAAGTGTCCTATTATACCAGTCCTGTTTTAGTGTTAAATAATTTTGTTTTCAATTATTAAATTGATGCAACTTTCTATTTACTGTATGTATGTAGACTGCCATTTGTTTATTGATGTATCTTGAAAGTCAGTCTACCTTTTCCCAATTTGGCCGAAAATCGCGCTTGAATTTCCCAAAATGAAAGGCTAAGGCCCCTTCCCAATTTTTGGAAAAAAGGCCCTGTCTTACTTGCAGATATCGATCTGGGCAGATTAGGCCAATTAAAGCGCCCACTAGTGATTAGCACAATTTATTCGCGCGTTTTGGTCACGTGCATAAAGTCAACGTTTGCGTGACGTCATGTTGTAAATAAACGTATAACGTCAATTGTTGATGCATCAGTTAAACTTTTTAACGTCACGTGCTGCTTCTCATAAGTTAAAAATAAGAAATTATTATTTAATTAACTTAAAAGGAATGTTTTTTGAAAGTCTCGTTGAATCTCTCAAAATCTCCCCAAAATCGCCGAAAACTTTGGGGCAATTTCAAACATCCTGTTTTCCCCAGGCCCTGGTTCTGGATCCGTGTAGCATAGCGTAAAGAAGAAATCAGAAGCGGGCTGGGTGACCGAGGCTAGCTCTATTCATAATTTTTTATTGCAGAGATATTGAGATTTTATCATATTTTCAGTAGGTGATAAAATGTGTGTAACTCGGTTTTTATCCTTATCTTCTATAGCAAAATAAAAATCTTCCAAGTAAAAAGACGATACTTTTCAAGATTTTGACTTTGAAAGATACATACCGTATTGTTCCTTTTTAACGCCCCCTCCCTAATAAACGCCCCCACCCCCCAGGCACCGTGAGTGAACACCCCCACCCACCGTGCATAAACTTTTTAAAGTAAACAAGAGGCCCAAGAGGGCCTGTGGACGCTCTACTGGCTAACATGGCTCTTATAACATCAATGAAGCGAGTGACTGCCATTTACGTTTTTTGAAATTTTTGGGCAAAAAACAGCTTTTAAACTAAATCAAGGGCCATAACTAAAGAATCTGGTAAAATTTGGTAAAGATCAGATGAAAAATGAAGGCTATACCGTATTAACGAGGCAAAATATAGCATTTTTAACTAAATCAAGAGCCATAACTCCTCTGTTAATGGTCCGACTGGTCCATCATAGAGCTAAAAAAAAAAAAAATGGAAAAAAGAAATTAAAAAAAAAAAATATTAAAAAAAAAATCAAAAAAAATCAATAAATAATAGTAATAATTAAAAAGTAAAATGAAAATTAAAAAAAAATAAAAAAAAAAAAATAAAAAAAAAAATAAAAAAAAATTAATAAAAAAAAAAATATCAAATAAAAATAATACTAATATAAAAATAAAGTCATAAAATCTGGTAAAGTTTGGCAAAGATCAGATACAAAATGAAGGCCCTATCGTATGACGAGGCAAATTATAGCATTTTTAACAAAATCAAGGGTCATAACTCCGCTGTTACTGGTCCGATCTGGCTGGTTTTCGAACTTGACCAAGCTTTCATAGACATTAACAATCTGATACAGTTTGGTAAAGATCGGATGAAAAATGAAGGTCCTATCGTCGTAACGATGCAAAATATATCATTTTTCAACTAAATCAAGGGCCATAACTCCGATGTTACTGGTCCGATAAGAATGGTTTTCGAACTTGTCCGAGCTTTTATTGATATTAACAATCTGATAACGTTTGGTAAAGATCGGATGAACAATGAAGCTCCTATTGTCTTAACGAGGCAAAATACAGCATTTTTAACTAAATCAAGGGCCATAACTCCGCTGTTTCTAGTCCGATATGGCTGGTTTTCGAACTTGTCCAAGCTTTCATTGATATTAACAATCTGATCAAGTTTGGTAAAGATCAGATGAACAATGAAGCCCCTATCGTCTTAACGAGGCAAAATATAGCATTTTTTAACTAAATCAAGGGCCATAACTCCGCTGTTACTGGTCTGATATGGCTGGTTTTCAAACTTGTTCGAGCTTTCAATGACATTAACAATCTGATAAAGATTGGTAAAGATTGGATGAACAATGAAGCCCCTATCGTCTTAACAATGCAAAATATAGCATTTTTAACTAAATCAAGGGCCACAACTCCGCTGTTACTAGTCCGATCTGGCTGGTTTTCGAACTTGTCCGAGCTTTCATTGATATTAACAATGTGGTAAAGTTTGGTAAAGATAGGATGAAAAATAAAGGCCCTATCGTCTTAACGAGGCAAAATTTAGCAATATAGCATTTTTAACTAAATCAAGGGCCATAACTCCGCTGTTACTTGTACGATCTGGCTGGTTTTCGAACTCATCTGAGCTTTTATTGATATTAACAACCTGTTAAAGTTTGGTAAAGATCGGATGAAAAATGAAGGCCCTATCGTCTTAACGAGACAAAAGTTAACAACAGACGACGGACGACAGACGGACAACTCGGCATCCCATAAGCTCTGCTGGCCTTCGGCCAGTAGAGCTAAAAACATTACCTTAAAAAGTGGTATTAATCCGCATAACACGACTAATATATCCACAAAAACTTTTATTTCCATGTGTATTTCAAGTATAGTGCACTAAGGGTTTTAGAGTTATAATAGAGTTACATAAGGGTCAATGAATGAACAGTTACACTCTAATAAACGCCCCCCTTTTGAAAAATGTATAGCCCCCGGGGGCGTTAAAAAGGAACAATACGGTATATTGAATCAATTTGCATGAATGTGCATGAAATATGCAGGGTTTTAATAGAATCACACAATAGATACCTTAATTTTAACAGTAAACTTGGTTGAATCTCAAGGATAAAGACCGAGTTTATCACCTACCAGAATGTAGTATGTATGTCTTATTTCTGGTCACTGATTGGTCAGTTTTTTTGATGATACTCTATCAAAATTATGAATACAGATATATGTAAACAAAGATGGCCAAGAGACTGGCAAGAGTGGTGATTTAGGAGGTCAGTTCAAAATTAATTATATTCAAAATAAGCATTATAGCTTTGCTGCCTCTTGTGATAACATCTTCGGAATAAATTCAGAAATGGTGGCCATCTGGAAATTTGCAAAACATTTATGACTAAGCACCACCTTTACATCCTGAAATGGAATGTTCCTGTGAATTTGAATGATGGTAACATTTAGTCAGATCAGTAGTTTAGGAGAAGAAGTGATCACAAGTATTTCCTATATAACATAAAGGATGTAATCAAAGATAGCCACTGGCAGCCTTCTTGTTTTTGGTTCAGAAGTACAACATGTCATGCAGACCACTTTAGTAAAGATCCTGTAATAATACCTCTTACTGTTTTAGAGGAGTATTAATCACATGCTATTGTTTTTTTGTTTGTTTTTTAAATATCCACTTGACCTGACATAAGTTAAAAATGTGATCCTAATATACAGTTACAGGCTGCTTCCTGTATACAGAAACAAATCTGAAGGGTATCCTCTCAAAATGAATATCATAAATTGATCACTAAAACCATACATAATAACACACTTTTTAGCTCTCTGCTAACATATGTTTGTATCTGTCAAGAGAGAATCATTACCATTTGGATTAATTTGAAGTTCCACAATGGGTATTCAAAGTGGCATTCTGTTACTCATGATATTCACAATAGTACGGATACCACCTACATTAGCCAGTGTGACAGATGAGTTAAAACCTGGGGAACCAGTATGCCTCTCCAGGTTTGATCATGATTATAAAGTTATCCAGAAGCTTGCAATGCTAGAGATTGAGCAGAAAGAATTACGAGAGACTATTGCTATTCAGAATACGATGATTGACGGACTAAGCAAAGAGCTATCAGGTATGTTATATGAAATAGTGGATTTGAGAAAGGAAGGAAAGGAAGTAAGTGGTATTCCAGTGTAGGATAGTTTTATTATTTTCGCAATAGGATGCCAGAATACGTTTTTGTCAATTTTGTGCATTTTTTTTTAAAAAAAGCAGCTGCGAATTTGAAAATGGTCTAAGAAAACGAATCATAGTTTTGGAAAATCGGGGAAGTACAAAGAGTAAAACATTGAATTTTCTCACTTCTGAATGAAATAAAATGCATTTTATTCACTCCAAAACAAAAGATTTTCTCTACTTATTTCTAATACTTTGATGCGAATCTTTTTTTACTTAAGTTGTACTGATACATTATCAAACTTATTCTATTTTGTATTAAAGGAGAGAACAAATCAGGTAAAGCTCTTAATCTTGATGCTAAGTCCTAAGAATGTGTTTGTCGCTCAGGAACCACGGCGGTGGCTTAGTGTTAAAGTGTCCGCCTCACATGCGGGAGGTTGTGGGTGCAATCTCTGGCAGGGCACACCAAAGACTTTATAAAAATGGTACTAGTAGCTCCCTTGCTTGATGTTCAGCATATAAAGGGTAGATCTAGGACTGGTCAGCCCAGTGTCAGTATGATGTGACTGCATGAGCTTTTATGTCTTGAGTCTATGGCATGGTATTCCAAGGTGGCAGCACTATAAAGCTGAGCATTGAGTAAAATGCTACAAGTAGACACTGTCTCGGTATGACTGAAAGATTGTTACAAGTGGTGTTAAACCCCTACATTGTCACTCAGGTATTTGTATTTATAACAATCTGACATTACCATGTGATCTCCATTACACAAGTTATCAATTGGACCCCTCTAGCTTCCCTCTAAATAGTGAAACCATAATCCATCAAATGGAACAATCAAATTCTCAAATGAAGATTGATATTTTGCAGGTGTATCTCGACCAGCAGTGGCATTTAGTGCACAGGTCACAACCGACTTGGTCAAGTTGCCCCAGGGTACTACAATAGTGTTTGATCATGTGATACTTAATGTCGGCAACGCTTATGATCCTCAACATGGAGTTTTTACAGCTATGCATGCTGGGATATACTACTTCTCAACGACCCTGTCTGCACCTACCTCCTCTCAATTATGGATTATGAAGAATGGCGTAAGTTACGAGTACACGTTTGCGCCAGAAAGCACGTGGAACACAGGGACGGCCGCAGTGACACTACAGCTGGTGAAGGGGGACAGAGTGTGGGTGGAGGGCAATAAGATGGCTGCAGGCTTCAACAACTGGCCGTCTGGGGGAAGGAAGTGTCACCACACAGGATTCACTGGATTCCTTATTTCAATAATTTAAGGTTTCAGTTATTGTCAGGACTTACTTTTGAAGTACAATCAATGCTGGTCGCAGGGACAATTTACAATTGAGATTAATATTTCCAAACCCTTTAAATCAAACTTTAGAGTTTAAAAAATTATCTTTTACAACAAAAGGGATTTTAAATTTAATTTAAAGAAGGGTACAACATGCATTTGATTTATTCATATCTATTCTACAGAAAATAACTATGACTCGATCATATACCATATTTGGAATGTTAGCACCTTTTCTGAAATTATTAGTTCTATATGGCTGGCAAGTAATCCCTTAAGGACGCGATATTTACCCTTATTAAACAATTGTACCAAGGTGACTGTGTCAAAGAAGACTTTTACTAGTTTGTATATTATTCTGAAATGGTCAACATAACACTTTAGACGCCATTCGACATGTAGGCAGATAGCCATAGTTAACTCCAGCTGTCATTTTGGACTTTATAGAATATTCGTAACTTCATACTGCACATTGTAAATCGTATGTTTGAACATATGGGACTGCATATAATATGAGTAACTGCATTTTGAATAAATTCAAATGAAATTTTGGATATGAATGGATACTGATAATAAAAGAGAGTATTATGAATATACATCTATAATAATAATTTGTATGAGTACATCTTTTGAACACATAGAATGGTATTTATAAACAAGAGGCCCAAGAGGGCCTGTGGACGCTCTACTGGCTAATATGGCTCTTATAACATCAATGAAGCGAGTGACTATCATCTTAAAGAGGCAAAATATAGCATTTTTAACTAAATCAAGAGCTATAACTCCACCATTACTGATCCGATCTGGCTGGTTTTCGAACTTGGCCAGTATAGACAATAAAAAAAAAAAAAAAAAAAAATCAAAAAAAATTATGAAAAAAAATAAAAAAAAAAAATAATAATATAAAAAAGAAAGTCATAAAATCTGGTAAAGTTTGGCAAAGATCAGATGCAAAATGAAGGCCCTATCGTATGACGAGGCAAACTATAGCATTTTTAACAAAATCAAGGGCCATAACTTCGCTGATACTGGTCCGATATAAATGGTTTTCGAACTTGTCCAAGCTTTCATTGATATTAACAATCTGATAGTGTTTGGTAAAGATCGGATGAACAATGAAGCCCCTATCGTCTTAACGAGGCAAAATATATCATTTTCACCTAATCAAGGGCCATAACTTCGCTGTTACTGGTCCGACCTGGCTAGTTTTCGAACCTGACCGAGCGTTCATTGACATTAACAATCTGATAAAGCTTGGTAAAGATCGGATGAAAAATGAAGGCCCTACCGTCTTAAGACAAAATATAGCATTTTTAACCAAATCAAGGGCCATAACTCCGCTGATACTGGTCCGATATAAATGGTTTTCGAACTTGTCCAAGCTTTCATTGATATTAACAATCTGATAGTGTTTGGTAAAGATCGGATGAACAATGAAGGCCCTATCGTCTTAACGAGGCAAAATATATCATTTTTACCTAATCAAGGGCCATAACTTAGCTGTTACTGGTCCGATAGGGCTGGTTTTCAAACTTGTTCGAGCTTTCAATGACATTAACAATCTGATACAGTGTGGTAAAGATCGGATGAACAATGAAGCCCCTATCGTATTAACGAGGCAAAATATAGCATTTTTAACTAAATCACGGGCCATAACTCCGCTGTTACTAGTCCGATATGGCTGATTTTCGAACTTGTCCGAGCTTTTATTGATATTAACAATGTGGTAAAGTTTGGTAAAGATAGGATGAAAAACTAAGGCCCTATCGTCTTAACGAGGCAAAATATAGCAATATAGCGTTTTTAACTAAATCAAGGACCATAACTCCGCTCTTACTGGTCCGATTTGGCTGGTTTTCGAACTTGTCCGAGCTTTCATTAATATTAACAATGTGGTAAAGTTTGGTAAATATAGGATGAAAAATGAAGGCCCTATCGTCTTAACGAGGCAAAATATAGCAATATAGCATTTTTAACTTAATCAAGGGCCATAACTCCGTTGTTACTTGTCCCATATGGCTGGTTTTCGAACTCATCCGAGCTTTCATTGATATTAACAACCTGTTAAAGTTTGGTAAAGATCGGATGAAAAATGAAGGCCCTATCGTCTTAACGAGACAAAAGTTAACGACGGACGGACGGACAACGGACAACTCGGCATCCCATAAGCTCTGCTGGCCTTTGGCCAGTAGAGCTAATAAATATCAGCATTCTTTATTAAAGGCAAACTGGATACTGAATATGACCTCAAGTAAGTGTAAATAAATATCAGTTCCATTAAAAGTGTTAGGAATATAAAGAAACTTTGAGACAGATTGAGTATAAGATGGCCACTGGCAGCCATCTTGTTTTTGGTTCACAAGTATTCCTCATTTAGAACCAACAACATGACATGCAGACCACTTTAGTAAAGATCCTGCAGTAATACCTCTTACTGTTTTGGAGGAGTATTAATCACATTCTATTTTTTGTTTGTTTGTTTTTTAAATATTTACTTGACCTGACATAAGTTAAAAACTTGATCCTAATATACAGTTACAGGCTGCTTCCTGTATACAGAAACAAATCTGAAGGGTATCCTCTCAAATTGAATACCATTCTTTAATCACTAAAACCAGAGATGTAATAACACACTTCTTAACTAAACTTCTCTTCTAAACAGATGGTTGTACCTGTCAAGACAGAATCATTACTATTTGGCTCAATTTTAAGTTCACAATGGATATTCAAACTGGTATTCTGCTACTGATATTTACAATAATATTGGTACCACCTACATTAGCCAGTGTGACAGAGGAGTTAAAACCTGGGGAACCAGTATGCCTGTCCAGGTTTGATCATGATTATAAGGTTATCCAGAAGCTTGCAATGCTAGAGATTGAGCAGAAAGAATTACGAGAGACTATTTCTATTCAGAAGACAATGATTGACAGACTAAGCAAAGAGCTAGCCGGTAGGTGTTTCGTTTAATTACATTTTGTGTGCATTAAAACTGTTTAACAAATAGGGGAAAAACATTTAAAAGTCTGTTCATTGGAAAATCATCTTGTACATAGAACTGATATTTTGGCTACTTCACTGGTTCAGATAGGAAGTTTCTTATCTGTTAATTATTAGGTTTGTGTTATATCTTAACAAGAACTGGTATCTACTTTATGCTTAGCAATGAAACAGTGGATCTGAGAAGTGAAATAAGTGGTATTCCATAGTGTAGGATAGTTATATTATTTTCATATTAGGATGCCACAATACTTTTCTGTCTATTTAATACATTTTTTATTTTAGAAAGATACTACTGGCTTGAAAATGGTCTAAAAATACAAGTCATAGTATAGGAAAATCGGGGAAGTTTAAAAAAAAACAGTGATTTTTCCCACTTATAAATGAAATAAACTGCGTTATTCACTCCAAAAGCTACAAATTTCCTCTACTAATTTCTAATACTATTTGTCAATCAGGAACCACGCCGGAGGCTTAGTGGTAAAGTTTCCGCCTCTCATTTGAGAGGTCGTGGGTTCAATTTCCAGCAGGTCATACCAAAGATTTCATAAAAATGGTACTAGTAGCTCCTTTGTTTGTCTACAGCGTTGAATTTCAGTGTGGCAGCACTATAAACTTGAGCATTGACCTCACTACAAGAAGCAGACACTGTAAGAAAGCATGTGGAGCCACTGAGACCATACATAAGGTGCTATTAATTGGGCCATTCCAACTTTCCTCTAAACAATGAGACCATAGTCCATCACAGGGAACAACTAAATCCTCAAATGAAGATTGATATTTTGCAGGTGTATCTCGACCAGCAGTGGCATTTAGTGCACAGGTTACAACCGACTTGGTCAAGTTGCCCCAGGGTACTACAATAGTGTTTGATCATGTCATTCTTAATGTCGGCAACGCTTATGATCCTCAACATGGAGTGTTTACAGCTATGCATGCTGGAATATACTACTTCTCAACAACCCTGTCTGCCCCTGCCAACTCCCATGTATGGATTATGAAGAATGGCGTAAGTTACGAGTACACGTTTACGCCAGACAGCACGTGGAACACAGGGACGGCAGAAGTGATGCTACAACTGGTGAAGGGGGACAGGGTGTGGGTGGAGGGCAATAACATGGTCGCAGGCTTCACCTACTGGCCGACTGGGGGAAGGAAATCTCACCACACAGGCTTCACCGGATTCCTTATTTCAATAATTTAAAGTTTCGGTTATTGTCAGGACTTACTTTGCTGGTAGAATCGAGATTAATATTTTCAAACCTTTTGTAATAGAACTTCAAACTTTAGAATTCTTCTTAAAAAAGAGAGCATTTTAACGACTCTCCAGAGAACTCATATTTGAACTGTTAGCTGACACTGGGATTATTAATGCAAGAAGGCTGGCCAATAATCATGTAAGGACGTGATCTTTACCCTAATTTAACAATTGTACCAAAGTGGCCATGTAAAAGAAGACGTTTACTAGTGTGTATATTATACTAAAAACAATTTATGTAACCCTTTAGATGCCATTCGACATGTAGGCAGATAGCCACAGGTAACTCCCGCTGTCATCTTGGTCATTATAGAATGTTCATAACTTCATACTGCATATAGTTAATCGTATGTTTGAACATTTGAACTGCATATAACATGTATAATAACTGCGTATTGAATAAAAATAAAATGTTGGATATGAATGGATACTGATAATAAAAGACAGTACACAAATATACATCTATAGCAATTTGTATGAGTGCATCTTTTGAACACATACCACATAAAAGAATGGTATTTATAAATAAATATCAGCATTCTTTATATATGGCAAACTGGATACCGAATATGTCCTCAAGTAAGTATAAATAAATATCAGTTCCATTAAAAGAAAGTTATGAAATTAAAACGAGCCTTCAATACAGACTGAGTCTCAGATGGCCACTGGCGTACAGACTGAGTCTCAGATGGCCACTGGCATACAGACTGAGTCTCAGATGGATACTGGCATACAGACTGAGTCTCAGATGGCCACTGGCATACAGACTGAGTCTCAGATAGCCACAGGCAGATATCTTGGACTTAGTGAATTCCTCATTTAGGACCAATGTCATGCAGACCACTGTCGTAAAGATCCTGATCAATGATTAACCTCTTACTATTCTTGAGGAGAAGTAATCACATTCTATTTTTTATAACATCCCCATGACCTGATATAAGATAAGAACTTGATCATAATCTCGCCGACTTAAAATTCATCTATCATTTCACGGTGGGGAATCAAAGGCACCATAACGCTATTGTTATGCGTTAAAATTGTCACCGTGCATTTTCCGTTACGGTGCCCAGCGCAGAAATTGTCGTCAAAAGGTGAGTGTGAAATTGTGTTGTTTTTTTATCAAGACGTTTTATGTCCAATTCCCCAAAATCGGGGAATGTCATTCCGGACAAATATGTCCGACCTTTATTTTGAAAGCAAAATAACTGAAAAAATGCCAAAATCTAATCGTGTAGCGCGTTTGGACTTTGCAAGAGTTCATTGTTGATTTGTCAAAATCAGAATTTTGTGACCATTCTTCAACGATCTGCAGGTCTACGCTAATATTTGACCTTCATACAACTGATTAATGGACAGACGGATGCTCTGGTACAAAAAAATGAATATAAAACGTCTTGATAAAAAAACAACACAATTTCACACTCACCTTTTGACGACAATTTTTGCGCTGGGCACCGTAACGGAAAATGCACGGTGACAATTTTAACGCATAACAATAGCGTTATGGTGCCTTTGATTCCCCACCGTGCATTTAGTTACATTATTTCCGTCTTCTTGCATCATTATTTCTGGCTTCCTGCATACAGGAAACATTAGTCCCGGCTTCTTGCATACAGAAAACATTAGTTCCGGCTTCTTGCATACAGAAAACATTAGTTCCGGCTTCTTGCATACAGAAAACATTAGTTCCGGCTTCTTGCATACAGAAAACAAACTGAAGTGTACCAATCTCACACTGAATATCATAAATTTATCACTAAAACCAGAGATGTAATAACACACTTCTTAACTAAACTTCTCTTCTAAACTTACGCTTGTATCTGTCAAGACAGAATCATTACTATTTGGCTCAATTTGAAGTTCTACAATGGATATTCAAACTGGCATTCTGCTACTGATATTTACAACAATACTGGTACCACCTACATTAGCCAGTGTGACAGAGGAGTTAAAACCTGGGGAACCAGTATGCCTGTCCAGGTTTGATCATGATTATAAGGTTATCCAGAAGCATGCATGCTAGAGATTGAGCAGAAAGAATTACGAGAGACTATTGCTAGAAAACGATGATTGACGGACTAAGCAAAGAGCTAGCAGGTATTTGCATTATATTTTATATGCACTGAAAGTATATTACATGGCGTAGAGTGGAGGGTTGGGGCAGGAAATATTTAAAAGTCTCCTCATCTGAAAATAATAATCTTGTAGAGGTAAACTGATGGAAAGCAATGCCACTAAACACACTTCTAAAAGATAAACATTTGTAACTATATCCATCTAATTACTATGTTTAATTCTAAGTCATTTTAGGGCACGGTATTTGATAAGCAGATCTTATAAAGGTTTTAATTTCTTTGTTGAATAACCTTATTTGCATTTTAATGTAACAGTGCATGTGCTAACAATGCTGTAAACACAAACCTAATAACAAATAGATAGGAAACTGTGAAATTTAGATATGAAATTTATCTTAATGTCACACGGCACAGTGTGGAGTTTTCACGAAATATTACCTGACTTTAAACACACGTATAAAGCGTTTTATGTATACACATGTCATAAAGAACAAGAGGTCAATGACCTTGAAGCTCTACTGATTGATTTTGATTTCAGGAAGTAGTCGCTACAGACTTGTTTTTTGAAAAAAATATTTTTAGCTGTGGCGGCCATCTTGAATTTCCGGCCGACCTGAAATTTTTCTAGGATCAATTAGACATCAAGAGCAACATTCCTGTGAAGTTTCTTGAAAATCCGTCAAGTAGTTTCACAGGAATAGTCGCTACAAGTTTTCATTATATAACTCTATGTAAACAAAGATGGCCACTGACAGCCATGTTTAACGTCGAATCAAAATAATATTTGACTCTGATAACCATCATGTCATGCTGATCATTTTACAAAAAGTCCCATATCAATATCACTTATAGTTTTCAAGACGTAGTCGCTACAAACTTCTTTTTTAAAAAATCTAATTTTAGCTATGGCGGCCATCTTGAATTTCTGGCCGATCTGAAATTTTGCTAGGATCAATTAAACATTAAGAGCAACATTCCTGTAAAGTTTCATTAAAATCTGCCTAGTAGTTTCAAAGGATTAGTCGCTACAAGTTTTTACTATATAACTCTATGTAAACAAAGATGGCCGCTGGCAGCCATGTTTAACGTTGAATCAAAACAAATTTTGACAAGGACCAACATCATGTCATGCTGATCATTTTACAAAAAGTCCAATATCAATATCACTTATAGTCTTCAAGTAGTAGTCGCTACAAACTTGTATTTTGAAAATCTATTTGTAGCCATGGCAGCCATCTTGAATTTCCGGGCAACCTGAAATTTTGCTAGGATCAATTAGACATCAAGAGCAACATTCCTGTGAAGTTTCATGAAAATCCGTCGAGTAGTTTCAGAGGAGTAGTCGCTACAAGTTTTCATCATATAACTCTTATGTAAACAAAGATGGCCACTGGCAGCCATGTTTAACGTCGAATCAAAATAATGTTTGACTCTGATAACCATCATGTCATGCTGATCATTTTACAAAAAGTCCCATATCAATATCACTTATAGTTTTCAAGACGTAGTCGCTACAAACTTCTTTTTTAAAAATCTATTTTTAGCTGTGGCGGCCATCTTGAATTTCTGGCCGATCTGAAATTTTGCTAGGATCAATTAGACATCAAGAGCAACATTCCTGTAAAGTTTCATGAAAATCTGTCAAGTAGTTTCAAAGGAGTAGTTGCTACAAGTTTTTACTGTATAACTGTATGTAAACAAAGATGGCCGCTGGCAGCCATGTTTAACGTTGAATCAAAACGATTTTTGACAAGGACCAACATCATGTCATGCTGATCATTTTAGAAAAAGTCCCATATCAATATCACTTATAGTTTTCAAGAAGTAGTCGCTACAAACTTGTATTTTGAAAATTTATTTTTAGCCGTGGCGGCCATCTTGAATTTCCGGCCGACCTGAAATTTTGCTAGGATCAATTAGACATCAAGAGCAACATTCCTGTGAAGTTTCATGAAAATCCGTCAAGTAGTTTCAGAGAAGTAGTCGCTACAAGTTTTCATTATATAACTCTATGAAAACAAAGATGGCCGCTGGCAGCCATGTTTAACGTCGAATCAAAACGATTTTCGACAAGGACCAACATCATGTCATGCTGATCATTTTAGAAAAAGTCCCATATCAATATCACTTATAGTTTTCATGAAGAAGTCGCTACAATCTTGTTTTTTAAAAACCTATTTTTAGATCTGTCGGCCATCTTGGATTTCACATCAACATGAATTTTTGCTAGGATCAACTAGACTTCATGGGCAACATTTCTGTAAAGTTTCATGAAAATCCATTCAGTAGTTTCAGAGGAGAAGTCACTACAAAAAAAAGTTTACAGACAGACGGACAGACAGACAGACAGACGGACAGACGGACGACGGACGCCGCACCACGGCATAAGCTCTGCTGATCTCTGATCAGTAGAGCTAAAAATGTAGGAGGAGTTGAACGGATAACCTTCAGATTTGAAATTAACTTCAAAGTCCCATAACTCCGCCAAAAAATATTCAACAAGCACATCCTGACAACATGCGCTACTAGACATCATCCTGATACTACCTATGAAGTTTCATGAAAATCATAAGAAAAATGTAGGAGTTGAGCAGACCATAAAGCGGGACAAATGGATGGACATACATACGGACGGGCGTACATACAAACATTTTGAAAACTATATGCCCGACCAAAAACAAATTTGTGGGAGAATAATTAAAGATAAATTAGTCACATTTGGCTACCTATTCCATTTGGCTATTCATTATGAATCTTTTGAATGTACCCGGTATTCCCATCAAAATCAATGAATATTTGAGAGGATTTTGAAGGGAAAGTAAAGGTGCCACATGATATTTTGGCTACTTTAATGGTTTAGATAGGAAGTACTGCTTTATCTAAGTACTGGTATCTACATTATGCTTAGCAATGAAATGGATCTGAGAAGCAAAATCAGTGGTATTCCATAGTGTAGGATAGTTTTATTATTTTCACATTAGGATGCCTGAATACCGTTTTGTCTATTTTGTACCTTTTTTTTTAAGAAAGCAACTGCTAGCTTGAAGGTGATCTAAGAAAATGAGTCATAGTTTAGGAAAATCAGGGAAGTTTAACTAGTAAAAACATTGAATTTCCTCACTTCTAAATGTATTCACTCCAAAACAACACATTTCCTCTATTTATTCCTAATACTTTGACAAGTCATTTTTTACTTAAGTTGTACTGATACATTCTCATGCAGGGGGTTGTGGGTGCAAACTCTGGCAGTGTCACACCAAAGAATTCATACAAATGGTACCAGTAGCTCCCTTTTCTTGATGTTCAGCATATAAAGGGTAGTTTTAGGACTGGTCTGCCCGGTATGAGTATAACGTGACTGCATGCGCTTCTACGGCGTGGTATTCCATTGCGGCTTATTTTTATAAAGCTGAGCATTGAGTTCAATGCTTCAAGTAGACACTGTCTCGGTATGACTGAAAGATTGTTACAAGCGGAGTTAAACCCCTACATTGTCACTCATGTATTTGTATTTATAACAATCTGACTGGGTAATATATTCACGTGGGATCATAAGGACATGTGTAAGAAAGCCAGTGGTGCCACTAGGACGTTACCACGTGATCTCCATTACACAAGCTGTTATCAATTGGGTCACTCCAACTTCCCTATAAATAGTGAGACCATATTCCATCAAATGGAACAACTAAATCGTCAAATGAAGATTGATATTTTGCAGGTGTATCTCGACCAGCAGTGGCATCAAGTTGCTCCAGGGTACTACAATAGTGTTGGATCATGTGATACTTAATGTCGGCAACGCTTATGATCCTCAACATGGAGTGTTTACAGCTATGCATGCTGAGATATACTACTTCTCAATGACCCTGTCTGCATCTGTCTCCTCTCAATTATGGATTATGAAGAATGGCATGAGTTACTACAATTAATGCTGGTGAAATGGAAAATTTAGAATCAATATTTATACTTCCAAACCCTTTTAATCCAACTTCAAAGTATAAAAAAATCTTTTTTAAAACAAAAAGGATTTTAAATTCAATTTGGAGAAGGGTAGGACATGCATTTGCTTTATTTGTATCTAATCTCCAGAAAACAACTTTGAATCCATCCCACCATATTTGGAATGTCAGCTGGCACGTTTTCTGAGATTATTAGTACAAGATGGCTGGCAAGTAATCCCGTAAGGATGCGATCTTTCCCCTTATTAAACAATTGTACCAAGGTGACCGTGCAAAAGAAGACTTTTTACAAGTTTGTATATTAAAAAGGATCGGTCACTTCTTAGACGTCATTTAACATGTGGTAAGATAACCACAGGTAACTCCAGTGGTCATCTTGGCCCTTATAGAATGTTAGTATTGCACATAAATTGTAATGTATGACAGCTTGCGTATATTTCCTTTTGCAAAAAGCAAATCGTAAAGTATTTCTGCTTGCGGGTATTCTCCTTATTCAACTAATACCCATTAATATAATATCCTATCTAATAATGTGTACATTTCACAAGTTTTAATTTATTTACGGCTGAGTTGCTAGAATATATTTGGCACTGGTAACAACACTAAGTTACTTTGTGTCGAAACGGTTAATAACAGTTTAGCATACACAAGTTCATTCAAAATTAGGTTGCAGCAAAAGTATAGTTATAATCACTAATATTGTATAGTTTGAACATTAAAACAGAGGTTTTTAATCATTTGCAGCCAATTTTATATCATTACAGGCTTGAGGCATGTTTGTTCTTTCATGAATGAGAAAGCAAATGAATAAAAGAAAACGTTTAAAGAGACTGTTCTTGCGTAATTTATTTTGTCATAAAGAACCTGAAGACATTAAAGAAACTAAAACTGCCAAATGTCATAACAAAACAGTCCTTCCAAACTCTCCAAGTGTTGTGCCAATTAAAAGTCTAGATTCATTCACAGGCACTTAAAATATCCGTGACTGAAAATGCGTAAACTGAATTAATTAACTCATAATTATTATATTACAATCATAACCACGTACCATGAACAGGTTATACAAGTTTAGTTACCTTGACCATTGCAGCTTCCACTGAGGCATCTGGTTCCTGGTAGGCATCTAGTGTCTGTGCTGTCAGGTAGGCCATACTCTCCATGGCGTATGTCGTTACTGCCATCTGAGCAAACTTCTCCTGTACAACATCAAGTGATTATTATAACGCGAGTTCCAAATCGAAAGTTAAACTCTAGTGTGGTCAACTTGGTTATCTGCGAGGCCTGAATTTAGGGCATTCAAACTACATATCATAAACAATTATACATAATTATTGATCATTTACAGTTTCAGACAGGCACTGATCACTTGTTTTAAAAGGGACAGAGGGCAATCTTGTTTTATTTTCATACAAAATATTTTCGAGAATAAAAAAGTTTTCAATGCTGTTAAAGTGAAATTTAGGTTCTATAAGTTCTTTACTTAATTTCAAAGTTACTGATGGAAAGGGAACCAAGTAAAAGTAGATCAACTGGTATACGTTTATTCGAAGTTAAGATACATGTAGTAGATAGAGTCTGGTCTCAGCGAGTTGGCTTATTTAAATTTAGATTATTTTAAATAACCAACGAGCTGAGACAGACTCTATCTTTTTTGTAGCATGGTGTACTTAGTAACACTGTGACGTCATAGTGACCGTACTCTAAATTCCAATATCCGGTAGTTGTAGTAAGGCATAGCCACGCCCCTTTAGTTACCCTAAATTAAACGATTTAATGCTCTGATATCATCAAAGGAAATGTCACCGACCATGCTACAAGGCATATTATAACCACATATCATTATGAGTAACTGAGATAAATTTAATTCATGAGAAAACATTTTATTACATTGCTATTGGTGAAAGATTGGGATTTCTGAATATAAATAACTAACTCCAAACATAATAACTGTGACGTTGAGTCATGACGTCAATAATGTGTTGCCTACGTTGACATCATCCTCCAATGCCGTTCAATAAAGCGAATAATTTCAGTTAAAATCATATATAAACAGATTTAAAATGTAATTTGATTGTAAGAAAATCCTTCACTCGCTGGTAGGTATTTTGTTTTTTCACTCACTCGCATACACAAAACAGTTCCTATTGTTCTCCCTATTGTTTAAATAGCCATACAAACCCAAAAGTAGCCACAAAATCTGTTTTTGTTTATGTAGCCTCATAAACAGAATCAGTTAGCTGGCAGAAACAGACGTACACAAATAATACAGAAAATACCAATTTACCTGAATAATACCGAACTCTGAGAGCTTGTGTTTAAATTGTGTTCTGGTAGTTGCATGCTCAGCTGTGTAACCTGTTATGTACAAACACTTGGAAATTAGCACACAGTCAAGTACTGCAATAAATCAAGTATTTCAATTCAAAACAGTCTGCAATGCTCGTCAGAGAAAATAAGAATGGAGACACAGTCTTTATTTGTACAGAACACTTATATTTGGTCAATTCTTATTTAGGCTTCATTGAACAGTTTTCCATCCTACGACAGAGTGCTTAGTGAGCACTGTTTAAAACACATTATTTTCTCTTAGTTGTCTTAAGCCAATACTACTGACAAGAACACTAACTATAGTTTCCTGTGTGACCTTGGTAGCTCAGTGGATGAAGCATTGGCTTGCACTATGCAGCTACATGAGGGTTCTCTTCATGGTGGTGGCATGTCTCAGAATCTTATCAACCATCTCATTTCCTTCTGTGGTCGCTATCAAAACATTTTTCATTCATTCAATCAATCATCATTCATTCATTCATAGTATTCCACTATTCCATATACTGATCTTATTTATTAGATTGACGATCTTCTATCGGCCAGTCTGCTTTTCACATGCTATATGTGTTCCTATACATACTTACATGTACATTCCGGGATCCTTACCTATGAGGCGTTTCAGTATCCCAGCGCCAGAGCTTCCCATACTGAATCTGCCACTGTTTAATATGTTCATGGCTATCTGTCAATAAAGAAATTAGGATAAATCAAGGAGAGGAATTTATCCTGTCCATGCTTACTTGAGTGCTTATGTATTATTGAATTTATTAAAAGGGTTTGCTTGCTTGGCTAGCATCATAATCATGTTTGCCAACACTGAAGATATGACCTCTCATGCTTACCTTGAAACAGAACATGGTTACACTGAAATCCATCCAACTTCTCATGTTTATGCTGAAACCTCCCCAACTTCTCAGGCTTACCCTGAAACCTTCCCCAACCTCTCATCATGCGTACCTTGAAGCCTCCTCCAACCTCTCATGCATACCTTGAAACCTCCCCCAATATCTCAAGTTTACACTGAAATCTCCGCAACCTCTCATGCTTACTTGAAACCTCCCCAACCTCTCATGCTTACTTGAAACCTCCCTCAACCTCTCATTCGTACCTTGATGCTCCTCCAACCTCTCATGCGTACCTTGAAATCTCCTCAACATCTCATGTTTACATTGAAACCTCCCTCAACCTCTCATGTTTACACTGAAACCTCCACCAACTTCTCATGAATACACTGAAACCTCCCCAACCTATCATGCTTACATTGAAATGCCACTTAACCTCTCATGCTTAACTTGAAACCTCCCCCAACCTCTCATGCTTACCTTAAAACCTCCACCAACATCTCCTATCACATTCTCTATAGGCACAGGGGTGTTGTCAAAGTGTACCTCACATGCTGCAAGAAAACAATGCAGTCATTTAAATAAAAACAAATTAACATTAATAAAACAAGAGGCCCAAGAGGGCCTGTGGACGCTCTACTGGCTAACATGGCTCTTATAACATCAATGAAGCGAGAGACTGCCATTTACGTTTTTTGGAAAGTTTTGGGCAAAATACAGCTTTTCAACTAAATCAAGGGCCATAACTAAAGAATCTGGTAAAGTTTGGTAAAGATCAGATGAAAAATGAAGGCCCTACCATATTAATGAGGCAAAAAATAGCATTTTTAAATAAATCAAGAGCCATAACTCCCCTGTTACTGGTCCGACTGGTCCAACATAGAGCTAAAAAAAAATGTAAAAAAAAATCAAAAAAACATTTTTTTAGATTTTTTTTAAAGAAAATGTAAAAAAAAAAAATGTAAAAAAAAATCAAAAACAAAAATTCAAATAATAATATAAAAAGAAGAAAGTCATAAAATCTGGTAAAGTTTGGCAAAGATCAGATGCAAAATGAAGGCCCTATTGTAAGACGAGGCAAATTATTGCATTTTTAACAAAATCAAGGGCCATAACTCCGCTGTTACTGGTCCGATCTGCCTGGTTTTCGAACTTGACAGAGCTTTTATTGACATTAACAATCTGCTAAAGTTTGGTAAAGATCAGATAAAAAATAGTCTTAACGAAGCAAAATATAGCATTTTGAACTAAATCAAGGGCCATAACTCCGCTGTTACTGGTCCGATATGAATGGTTTTTGAACTTGTCCGAGCTTTCATTGATATTAACAATCTGATGTAGATTGGTAAAGATCGGATGAACAATGAAGCCCATATCGTCTTAACTAGGCAAAATATAGCATTTTTAACTAAATCAAGGGCAATAACTCCACTGTTAATGGTCCGATCTAGCTGGTTTTCGAACTTGTCCGAGCTTTCATTGATATTAACAATCTTTGCAAGTTTGGTAAAGATCAAATAATAAATGAAGGTGCTAGAGTGTTCACAAGGCTTAATATGGCATTTTCAGCAAAACAAGGGCCATAAGTCCTGTGAAATTATTTCAATCTTGCCGATTTTCGAACTTGTTTGAGCTTTCATTGATATAAAGACACTGGCAAGGTTAAGTAAAGATCCGATTAATATTGAAGGCCCTAGAGTGTTCACAAGGCAGAAAATAGCAGAAAAAACAAGGGCCATAACTCCGGTGTTACTGATCCGATTTAGATGGTTTTCGAACTCGTTCGAGCTTTCATTGATATTAACAATCTGTGAAAGTTTAGTAAGGATCAAATAATAAATGAAGGTGCTAGAGTGTTCACAAGGCAGAAAATGGCATTTTTCAGAAAAACAAGGGCCAGAACTCTGGTGTTACTGACCCAATTCAGCTGATTTCCGAACTTGTCCAAGCTATAGTTGGTATTAACAATCTGTGCAAGTTTGGTAACAATCAAATAATAAATGAAGGTGCTAGAACGTTCACAAGGCAGAAAATAGCAATTTTCAGCAAAAACAAGGGCAATAACTCCGTTGTTACTGATCCGATTTGGCTGGTTTTCGAACTTGTCCAAGCTTTCATTGATATTAACAATATGTGCAAGTTTAGTAAAGATCAAATAATAAATGAAGGTGCTAGAGTGTTCACAAGGCTTAATATGGCATTTTTCAGCAAAACAAGGGCCACAACTCCGGTGAAATTATTCCGATATGGCTGGTTTTCGAACTTGTCCGAGCTTTCATTGATACAAAGACACTGGCAAAGTTTCAAAAAGATTTGATTAATAATGAAGGCCCTAGAGTGTTCACAAGGCAAAAGTTAACGGACGACGGACGGACGACGGACAACACACCATCCCATAAGCTCTTCTGGCCTTCGGCCAGTCGAGCTAAAAATCAAAAATTAAAATCAGGATCAATATCTATACCCAAATGGTCACACAGTGCAACTTAGAACATATAGTCATAAACTGTACCATTGTTATAATCAGCAACTTTGTTACAATAAAACAAACTATTACTGAATGAAATGAAAATGATGATAAAGGCGTTGGTGATTCTGCTTGACACACATCAGGTTAAATTGGATTTTAAAATAAACCTTGGTAGTCAATAATGACATTCCTTTAGACATTTCGAAAACTGACTGGAAGCAAACCAACGACAGTCTGATTTTGTAGCGCTCAGATATAAATGTCTACATATGTACAGCACATCAGCTAACGAGACGACTGGGGAGAAAACTAAGGATATGACTGAGCATATATATTTTACTGCACAGCACTGTAGTGTTTTTAAATTTTCGTTTTGTTCAAATGCAGTGAACTATATATAAATGTAAACCTCTTGTCTAGATTTCAAAAGTTTGAATGCTCCAGAGAACTGTCTATAAATTTAAACCACTTGTTTAGATTTCAAAAGCTAAATCTGTCACCATGCATGAGGAGTCCAAGTTTTGCTTTCAATATAAAATGTAAGGTAATGTTAACAATAACCAGCTCTGGAAGAAGTTTGATATTGTTCACAGATGACAGCACTCAATTGTTTAACTGTACGCACTGTTAGAGCCTCGGATGCCAAGCTTGTCTTCGGGCTGGCCACTTGTTATACCACCAAATTCCCGCTCTACAATGAATGCTGTAACCTTGTCTTGTTTCTCGCCCTGTGTGAAAGACACCACACATGTATTTGTTAATGCAATTTTCATGTACTGGCGGGCACCCTCGTAGAGTCACCGACAATCCGCAAGCCAGCTGGATAGCTTCCTCACATAAAGATTACTGCCCCTCATGAGGACTCAAACCAATAGCAATGAGGGGCAATTGATTTCAAGTAAGAGACTCCAACCACTCGGCCACGGACGCCCCAAATTAATTTATGAAAAACATTTGTTATAAATCCTGATTACCATATCAGATAGTTTCATAATCCACATGAAAACAATTCATTTACAATGCTGAAGATGACACAATTACTGCTGTCTTTTTTAACCAGCTTATATACAAAATTTAAACCAACTACTTCTAAGTATAAAAGGGTACTTATTTTTGTTAAATTAAAAGCATAACTTACAGAACCTGTTTTTTATGATTCTGTCTAATGATGTCGAATACATTTTCTTTTGCTTTTGAATGGTGTTTTACTTCATGTTTAGCACATGATAGGCCATATATGATGGTCACATGTGTTAAGTTTCAATTCATTATGTGAAGTAGTTTCCAAGCTAACATACAACACTTTAAAAAAACCAGGGGATGCAGATGACGATAAAGTGATGACAATAGCTATTTCGTGTTCAAAAATGTTGAACTAAAAATTGAATGTAAACTAACCAAGTGCAAAAAGTAGGTGATTTGTTCGTTTGAATGGTGTTTTACATAATCTTTAGCACATTTTAGGCCATATATAACGGTCGATTTGTTGTGGTAGAGGCAGGCCCCCATTTTTCCTGGGTAGAACCAGTACTGTATACTTCCTGCGATTCGTAAGAATCGACACTTTCTAAATTACAAGTTGAGCTCCCAGTTGGATTCGAACCCACAGGGGTGAGAGGGTTTGCATCGCAACATCATTAACCCCTCGACCACGGAGGCAAGTCATTCATATTGACTTTCTTTTGTTAAGAATATACTGCTGTAATCTAGATGTAAATATGTGTGAAGCTCAAAAGTTCTAAGGCTTCTGTTGTCTGAGAAATGCTCTTTCACACCTTTATCATATGAGGAAGTCATACACCAAATTTGGTTGAATTCAACTTGTTGGTTTAATGGGAAATATGGTAATGGAAGGACAAACTGATATACAGAGGTGTTAACATTATCCCTGAATGCTTTTTAAGAATGGGGATAAAAACTGGCTTAAAGACTCAATTTCACTCAAACCTAAATGTCAGAGCTCATTTCATAAAACTTAATATTAACTAAACTATCACTGAAGGTGGTGAATACCCCCACTTTTCTGATATAGCCTGTGAGGATGGGCAAAATCAGGAATAAAAATGTCTAAAATATCTGTTAGGCAATCAACAATGGGTGATGTAGAGGGACATAAGGTCATCAGTTGTTAGGTGTATATGAAGTTTGGGAACAACCCATTCAAAAGTGTTTGAGCAATGCAAGTAATAAAAATATGTTACGCGACGTGATGCAACAAAATATTTTACGCGATGGCAAGTTACAGACGTGATTCCTATATAGACCCCACTTCACATTGTGAAAGCAGGGGTATAAATAGGAGCTGTAAAATCTGTATACAAATGATTACCTGTGCATCTGTTACTTCTGTCTTGGCAAACACAGTGAATATGTCAGCAATGCCTCCATTCGATATCCAGATCTTACCACCATTCAGGTGAAATGTTTTTCCATCAGCAGAGAGTGTGGCACGCGTCTGTATAGAGGCAGCATCACTCCCACTACAGAGTGGCAGTAAGATGAAAGAAATGGCATCAGAATGCGTCTCGAACATGTCACATCATTACTTATAAACAAACTTTCAATAATAAAAACCTTGAAAACAGCCTTGGATCAAACGGACTATACTCCACAATCATGTGCATATACCTTATTCCAAGTTTCATTAGTATAACAATTATGTTAGTTCAGGACATAAAATATAAAACTATTCCAATACAACTGTCTATAGTTGAAATGTCAAAGCGGATAAATGCATGTCATGGCTAATGATTCTGGTACTACGCATAAAAAATATTAGAATGGATGATAAAATTATAGTAAATTGAAAAGGTAACCACTGGTGAAGACATTTTACAAGCAACTCATTGTTTACATGTATGTGACAGACTTGATAAGTTGACCAAAGAACAATTTATCAGCTATGTACAGTGTGCTAGTGTGAGCTTTTTGTGGATGTTAGATGAAAGGGCAAAGTTTGTAAACTGTTCTGAGAGGGATACCTGGACAGTTCTGTGGGAACAAAATGTGCATACCTGGACAGTTCTGCGGGGGACAACGTTTGCATGCCTGGAAAGTTCTGTGGGGGACAAAGTGCGCATACCTGGACAGTTCTGTGGGGAACAAAGTGTGCATGCCTGGACAGTTCTGTTGGGGACAAAGACAGTTCTGTGGGTGACAAAGTGTGAATACCTGGATAGTTCTGTGGGGGAACAAAGTGTGCATACCTGGTCAGTTTTGTGGGGAACAAAGTGTGCATACCTGTACAGTTATGACGGGGAACAAAGTGTTCATGCCTGGGCAGTTATGTAGGGGACAAAATGTGCATACCTGGGCAGTTTTGTAGGGGACAAAGTTTGCACACCTGGATAGTTCTGTGGGGGACAATGTGTGCATACCTGAACAGTTCTGTGGGAGACTAAGTGTGCATACCTGGACAGTTCTGTGAGGAACAAGTGTGCATACCTGGACGGTTCTGTAGGGAACAAGGTGTGCATATCTGGACAGTTATGTGGGAGAGTGTTTACCTGGACAGTTCTGTGGGGGACAAAGTGTGCATACCATGCCAGACCTGTGAGAGACAATGTGTGCATACCTGAACAGATATGTGGGGGGCAAGTGTGCATGCATTGACAGTTTTGTGGGGACAAAGTGTGCATACCTGGATGGTTCTGTGATAGTGGGGACAAAGTGTGCAGAGCTGGACGGTTTGTGGGGGACAAAGTGTGCATACCTGGATGGTTCTGTGGGGACAAAGTGTGCATACCTGGATGGTTCAGTGATAAGGGGACAAAGTGTGCAGAGCTGGATGGTTTGTGGGGGACAAAGTGTGCATACCTGGATGGCTCTGTGGGGGACAAAGTGTGCATACCTGGATGGTTCAGTGATAGGGGGACAAAGTGTGCGTACCTGAATGGTTCTGTGGGTGACAAAGTGTGCATACCTGGACAGTTCTGTTGGGGACAAAGACAGTTCTATGGGTGACAAAGTGTGCATACCTGGATAGTTCTGTGGGGAACAAAGTGTGCATGCCTGGACAGTTCTGTTGGGGACAAAGAGTTCTATGGTTGACAAAGTGTGCATACCTGGATAGTTCTGTGGGGAACAAAGTGTGCATACCTGGTCAGTTCTGTGGGGAACAAAGTGTGCATACCTGTACAGTTATGTCGGGGGGAAAAAAGTGTGCATGCCTGGACAGTTATGTAGGGGACAAAATGTGCATACCTGGGCAGCTATGTAGGGGACAAAGTTTGCACACCTGGATAGTTCTGTGTGGGACAATGTGTGCATACCTGAACAGTTCTGTGGGAGACTAAGTGTGCATTCCTTGACAGTTCTGTGGGAGACTAAGTGTGCATTCCTTGACAGTTCTGTGGGAGACTAAGTGTGTATACCTGGACAGTTCTGTGAGGAACAAAGTGTGGATACCTGGACATTTCTGTGGGATATCTGGACAGGGGGACAAAGTGTGCATACCTGGATGGTTCTGTGAGGGCAAAGGCAGCTATGTGTTCCCCTGTCGCTAATTTTGGAAGGTATTTCTGTTTCTGGGCTTCATTACCAGCTATCAAAATACCCTGAAACATAATATGCAAGCAAACACATTGATTAATATGAAGAAGAGTTTACACATGATCAAAATGGGTTTCAATTTTCTTGTAGAGTTATTACTTCATCTGATAATCTAAAACTGCAAATATAAATCCTTGCCTATGATTGGATGGAAATACATGCATTTTAATGACATACATTTTGTTTTAAAATCACATTATGACGGAGCACAGGTAACATTACAGTGAAGGAAATGAATGTTATATTATTCATTTATTGTTGAATAAGTTGACCTTTGTGTATGGATAATCTGTGACAGCAGAATATTGCATCATGGGTACCATACATAACATCAATTAATATAAAATATGTATAAACCTTAAGTCCAATGGCCTGATGAGCAGCCAGTGTCACTGCTATAGCCCCGTCCAGTGCTGTTACTTCTGCCAGACGTGCATATTTGGTCGCATTTAACCCCAGTCCTCCTACAGCAACAGAGCATTTACATGTTTATCAAATACACTAATGTCAGGTAGTAACACTATTTGTATTTAAACACAATGCTGGTGAATTTTAAGTATCATTTTACAATGTTGTTTTAGTGACAGTCAATACATACCCATAAAGATACTGTAACAAAATAATTTCTCCTTTAAATAATATATTTCTTACCTTACATACGAGCACTAAATATTTTTTAAATGTTCATATTTCAATAATATTTTTAAGCAAAATATATCAAACTGAATAACAATAACCAACACATTTTTTTTCTAAATCAAATAATAATATTTGCTTTTAACAGGTTCATAATTTGTCAAAAATTGTCAAAAAAACTCCCAAAACTTTTTTTAAAATTACAAGTTTCTAACCTACAAGATAGCTGCATGTTCCTTTAATTGTAAATCAATATCGTGCAATGCTATATACTGTATACATGAGGGAAACAACCACAATTAGCCAAAGCCACAGATAACATTCAGTTGAAATGAGATAACTGTATTACTGCAGTTGGAAAAATATCTATAACTCCCTGATGCTAATTGTAACCATACTACCATACAAGACCTCGGTCTGAGGGTGTCTCGCCCATCGCGGCAAACAGCATATGAAATATTTTATTAAATTTGTGCTTAAATGATGTCCACCAAAGACAACACTTCATATGACCAAGTATCAAACAAATAAAGGCGAGGTAATCATAAGAAGTTAAGTTACTGAAGTTAAGTGGTTTAACCAGGGTGTAGTTTTGGGAAAATAATGCAAAATATGACCTTGACCTTGGTATTTTTTGTCGTTCAGTGATGTCCACCAATGCCAACAATACATATGACCAAGTATCAAAGACATAAAGTGAGGCAATCACATAAAGTTAACTGAGTTTAAGTTACCTAACCAAGGTTAAGTTTGGAGAAAATAATGTAAAATATGACCTTGACCTTTGTAATTTTTGTCGTTCAGCGATGTCCACCAATGCTAACAATACATATGACCAAGTATCAAACAAAAAAAATTAAAGTTATCAGAAAAAGTTACCTGAGGTTAACTTACATAACCAAACTGATGTTTAGGGTAAACAGCGCAAAACATGACCTTGACCATGGTATTTTTTGTCGTACAGCGATATCCACCAATGCCAACAATACATATGACCAAGTATCAAAGAAATAAAGTGAGGCAATCACATAAAGTTAACTGAGGTTAAGTTACCTAACCAAGGTAAGTTTGGAATTGAATGTTGTTTAACGGCTCATCAACACAGTATAGGTTATTTAGAGCCGCCCCAGAGAGAGGGGAAGGATACATAGGAATCCGGGAACCTGCCCTACTCTTATTATCGAATAGATTCCTATGGTTCTTTAACGTGCTCGGAAGATAGACCGATACACGGGACCGCCCGGTTTACGTCCCCATCCGACGGACGAGGCTAAGGTAAAGTGTCTTGCCCAAGAACACACCGACGGAACTCAGTGGCACCACGGAGGATTGAACGGGGAAAATAAGCTAAATATGACCTTGACCTTGGTAATTTTTGTCATTCAGTGATGACCACCAATGCCAACAATACATATGACCAAGTATCAAACAAAGAAAATGAGGCAATCAAACTGAGGTTAACTTACGAGGCTTAGGTTGCTAGTTTTGGGAAAATAATGCAAAATATGACCTTGACCTTGATAATTTTGGCATTACGTGATGTCCCTCGACTATATACTGTGTTGAAATTTAGTCAATTTAAAATGTGGCCACCGCAGCCGCCGGAAAAGGGACTGCTATGTCTCGATACCCACTACTGTGGGCAAGACAAAAAGTAACGGTAGCCTCTCCGTGGCCGAGGGGTTAACAACGTTGCGTATAAACCTGCTCGTCTCTCACCACTGAGGGTTCAAATCCACTGGGATCTCAAATTGTAAAAAAAAGGGTCGATTCTTACGGATGGCAGGAGGTGTACAGTACTGGTTCTACTCAGAAAAAATGGGTGGTCTACCTCCACCACAAAAAAATAGACCGTCATATATAACCTTGCGAAAACGACATAAAACACCATAAAACAAACAAAAGTAGGGGTACACAGAGGTGCATGGAGCAGAAGATGTAGAGAAAGGGACATTGATAAGACTGGAAAACGAGCAGATGAGGGACAAAGATCTAGTATTTAGCAGGTGCTGCAAGAAAAAAAGTCATAGCGCAATTGAAATGGGTAAAGGAAATAAGATTTATTAGGCCATCCTTAAAAATATATTTGTTTGCTGTTTCCCGACACAGGATTTTATAAGTGGGTAGGTAGGTGAATTTTTTTTTTGCCAACGACAGTAAAAAAACGTAAGAAATTAAAGAAAAAACATACTAAAGACAGTAAAAAAAAAAAGTGTTAAAGAATTGCTATAAAAAGTTTTCGGTAGGGCCCTTTTTGTGGGTAGGTAGGGAAACAGCAAACCAACAATTTTATATGGTCGGCCTTAAACATTATGCCTAATATTGGGTTTATTAATTCTCCTACCAACATAGCAATATAAACGTGCACTACCATGTTGAGCTACCACATAACACAATGCCTACTGACCGTATTCCTCTGGTATCTGTTGACCAAACAGTCCCAGCTCCCCCAGCTGCTGTAGAACTGTATCTGGAATCTGGGCATCTTTGTCTATCTGTGCTGAATCAACTGAAATAGTCATCAATTATTACAGTTAATCCATAATTAAAGGTCACTAGTTGTGATTACATACTATAATTTGCGGTTTAACTTTTAGATCAAAATCATACTGAGACTTGTAATAGAAATGTTAAAGTTATGGTAAAAGCGTGAAATCAGTTATAAACAAAATACATTTGAAAGTATATTAAACTAATTTCAAAACTGTAAGAGAGCGATCTTAACCAATATTGTCAAGTTTATCTACTTACTTCCTTCATTGAAGAATTTCTCAATTGGAGCCACCATTTCATTTAGCTCATCCACCTCTCTGCTGTTAGCTAGTTCTGGGTAAACTAGCATGTCCTTAATAGAAATAAAACATTCATTTTTACATTCGGCAGTATACATACATACTTAAAAGTTCTCCTGCCATGTTTTGTTTCATGAACATGTTTATGTTTATATAATTCGAAATAAATACACAACAATAGATATTTATAATTCACGCATTGCAATATCTGTGAAAAGCGAGAATAAGATTTTATTTGATGATGGAAAAAACTTTGAACAGGTAAATTAATCCACAGGTAACTGTATTTATCAATTATCTGGCAACAGTTGTGCAGCTATACAATTCAGATTTACCTCATTTCCCCGTGCAGTCACGCAGTGGTAACAGTAGTATCTACGTCATGCAAATAATACTTATTTTTTACATACAACTTAGTAGCGGTTTTACATATATATTTCTCTCCGGGACGATCAAGAAATGTTCATATGATGTTTAAGTTAAATTTGTTACTAAAAATACTAAAAAAAGGGGTGACCATTCATCTTTAATATTGGGCAGTATACATACATGCTTTATACTGGCCAGTATTCATACATGCATTATGTTGGCCAGTATTCATACATGCATTATGTTGGCCAGTATTCATACATGCATTATGTTGGCCAGTATTCATACATGCATTATGTTGGCCAGTATTCATACATGCATTATGTTGGCCAGTATTCATACATGCATTATGTTGGCCAGTATTCATACATGCATTATGTTGGCCAGTATTCATACATGCATTATGTTGGCCAGTATTCATACAGACCCAGTTGCATTCAAGTATACCAAATAAATGCAGAACGAACGCAGAACAACGCTGAACGAACGGAAAATGAACGTTGTACGATCTATATTTTAAAAATGCATTTGCATTCGTTTCGTTCGTTGCATTTGTTTTCAGTGTTCATCGTTTAAAAAAATGATCGATGAATGCATTTTTTAACTAAAGTCTGAAAATGAACGTAAATGCATTTCGCTATTTCGGATAACTTCTAGTATTATCCTTTTGAGTTGATATTTAAAATCTCGATTTAAACAAAGAGTGATTTCAATATTTTAATATAAAGAATTACAATGTGTAAATGGTGTTTTAGAACCACTCAAGTATGATTACACATTTACTTATGTTTACTGTTTCAAAATGGGAAATATCTTATTTAATTTGTAGCACAAATTTAAATTATTTCAATATAAAACTAAAATAATGTTGATAAAAAACAGCCGGTATATCATTATATAGTGTTATGTATGTTACATTTTTGATGAAACTAACATAAACCTGGAAGAATACAGAATAATCATCATGTGCACCACCAAATAATGTCACCAAAAAGACGCATTTTTGAATAAGATCACATAAACATAATTCGCCGAATCATGATAAAAATCGCATGGCTAGATATCAGGCATAATTTACTCTTGAGAGATGTTGCGATTGGTAAACGCTGAACGAATGAACGCAAATGCACTTTCTCCGTTTGTGCATTTAAATGCAAACATTCTGTTGCGTTCGTTCCGTGCATTTAGATGCTTTATACTGGCCAGTATTCATACAAATAACATGCTTTATATTGGCCAGTATATTTGCCAGTATAGCCCCTTGTGGTTCTCGGGGGCCCCGTTTGGTCACGGGGCAAAGAATAGGGCCACTGCAGATCCCTTTGGAGGGATAGGCAGAGGGGTAGAATCCCCCCAAATTCATGTTCATTTTATCATTTTTTGTTCATGTTCATTAAAGGTCTTCATCATGATCCCTGCATTGTTTCAGGTGCTATCTCGCTCGCATCAAAAGAGCAGTGGCAGAAAAACAATAACGTGGCTCCAGCGTAAATGGAGTTTCTACGATAGAATTTGCAGCAACTCTGCAGTTCAGGGTGAGAAGGTTCCAGGCCCATTTTCCATATTTTATCTCGATGTACATGGAAGATGAGCCTGGCATGTTCATGCCTTTTAGGTGCCATATAACCTTTTCATGTGTTGGTGCGCCTTAAAACCCCAATTCAATTCAATTCAATTGGCCAGTATACATACATGTTTTATATTGGGCAGTATTCATTCATGTATGCTTTATATTGGGCAGTATTCATACACGCTTTATATTGGGCAGTATTCATACATGCTTTATATTGAACAGTATACATACGTATTTTATATTGGACAGTACCTGTTTTGCACCTATTCTGATTTATTTACAAAAAAGGCTTAACTCCAGACCATGGACTTCTTTTGAAAGAAGCCTTGCATGATGTCTTGATGATTGAGACTACTGTAGTGTAGAATAGAAGGTGAATAATTGGTCACGCTCACGAAATAATGATAACATGTTCAGGCCTGGAATTCACCAACCATTCTTGAGAATATTCTTACGACTTGAGCTTAAGTATGTAAATTTCAATCACAAATATTTCTATAAGTTTAAAGGATAAAGAAGCTGCTATGTATAAATATGATAAATTCTAATAAATAGCAAGTTCATACGATTGTTTATCTATGAAGTTCATGGGAATATTTGTAAATGCAATTTTAGTACTTGAGCTCAAGTCTTAGAATAGTCTGAAGCATGGTTGGTGAATTCCAAGCCAGATTTATAACAATTACATAAGCTATGTTGAGCTTTTAGAAAAATATATTTAACAGTTAGAGAAAAAAATTGATCCTCAACCGAGACTCAAACCCATGGCTCATGTTAACCGTACCGGCACTCCACCAACTGAGCTATCGAGGACATACGGTTGAGAATCAATTATTCACCATTTACCTGTAACTGGTTACAAACACCCCCACCAGACTGAAATTCGTCCATGATCAAACTTCGGATCTATCAGGGATACATACAGCCCTAGTCTCATTTATTTGACGTCTTGGGTGCTTTTTTACATACCGACGTTTATAGATGCACCAGGGTCCCCTTGACATCTCATTGCTTCTGACCAAAAATGGGGTGGACAACTTCAGACCGTGTGTAAACGTTTCTTGTATGAGGTCACTGTGCAAGACACCTGTTTTATCGTTCAAACAATGCATAGTACCTAGATTTAAACTTATGTATTTGACTATTTCATATCAAGATCTTTTTTGGATTAAATGTTTAGTGTGAAATGGATAACAAATGATCATTCTTCATTTTAGGTAAGTTGTACATTTATAAAATGCAGTGTATCAGTTATAATAGCATGTATCAAGATTGCTGAAAATTGCTAAAAATAGATTTCATTCGTACAAATATGTATCTATTGTTCAATGGGACAATGTTTTCGTGAAATTTACAAGTCTTATTGTGTGACGTCAATATCGATCTGTGTTATTGATTGTTTATGTTTAAATAATTTTTCTTTGCAGCGGCATGTACCCAAATTTCTTTTAAAATTATGCACATTTCCACATTTTTTAAACTTCCCTTGGAAATTTCATTTCCCTTTAATGGATTTTTTCCCCAATTAAGGGCAAAAGGCCCCTTACCAAAAACTGGTAAAAAGGCCCTGGCACCACGGAGGATGGCGCATATTATCAAAAATCATCCTGCTGTTCATAGACATGTATTTTATGCAGTACATACAGCCCACAAACCCTTCTTGAATTTTGGTGGCAAGCAGTATCTGCTAAACAGGGTATGCTATGAAATTACAAATATGCACGGCATGTATGTTATATATCATCCGAGAATTAAATGCATGGTCCTGTGGAATTTTTTGTGTGGACTTAGCCAAGAGAATTCTGCAGAGATTCTCTGCGCCAGACATAAACAATAAATTTAAACTGATACACTCAATTTTATAAGTGTACAACTTACCGGTACTTAAAGTGAAGAATGATCATTTGTTATCTATTTCACGCTAAAATTTTAATGCAGAATACATTTTGATATGAAAGACACAGGTACTATGCATTGTTCGAACGGCAAAACACAGGTGTCAGTTCAGTGACGTCATACAAGAAATGTTTACATATGATCTGAAACAGTCCACACATTCTTTGGTCAAATGCAATGAGACATCAAGGGGTGCATTTATAAACGTTCGTATGTATAAAAACAAAGCACCCCCAGACCTTAAATAAATGAGACTACTGTACATTTGACCTCTGCCTATGGGTAGCATACTCGTTAGAGGCCAGTTTCCGTCCAAGCCCAGTTTCTGTCATTCTCATTTAAAAAATGCTTTTACACTGCAAATTACTTACGCGATGTCACTTATTGTCAGATGTGTATAACCGAAGATGGAAACGGGAAAAACAACCAAATGGTAAATTAGCGGTACAAAAACGAAAGGGATTTCTCGAAAAATGTGTTTATTTCCTTATATGGCGTTGGGGATGCGCGCGCATACTGCCGCATAATAAACTATTTAAAAATAACACTGTAATGACGTCATATTTTTATCACTCTTCAGTGAACGCAGTTAAAATATACTGTGATTATATAGTTTAACCAAAGAGAAGCAACTCGTACAACCTGTATCTGTTTGATTTACACAGAGTTACTGTAAATTGTCGTCGTTGAACATTTTACATTGACGTTACCAGGCGCATTGTTATAACGATCGATATGACTGATGTAACAATGCAAACATACCATTATTACAATGAAATTGTTGAATAGACTTGCAAACAAGTTTCTAATTCATAAACGTTTACTGTATCTTGACCTTGTTGAATCTATCACTCGATAAAATACATGACGGAAACTGGGCTTGTAAACAAAATGATTTCTCAGTTTTAGTCTATTTATAAAAAGGTCACGTGCCACTTCGATAATTGATATAAAACAAAATTCTTTGGTATCAAATTTCCAGGAAGAGGTAATAGAAAATAGAGTGAACATTGTCAGGATACATAGATTTGTTTAAAAAAATAGTTTGCTTACATAAGTGATGGAAAGTGGCCCCCGACGAGTATACCTCGTGACTATAACTATTCTCTCGACAATAAATTATTCCAACAAAACAATCACCTTGTCAAATCGACCTAAGAAGAGTTCTTTTGCAAATGGTATATTTTTTAACGGTTTGGAAGACGTTTTCGACAATCGTTCTACATCCTGACCCCCTTCATGTTTTGTAACGGCGTCGTTACCAACGTCTGTGGCAACTTTACTGCAGAAACAACGATACAAGTTAATGTCAGATAACCAATCATGTCTGCATTTTGATTTGTTGGCATTGTATAACTTCGTGAAGTTGGAAGAATGTTGATTTAGAACGAGTTTTCTGAACATGTTTGAAAAGTCTGTCACGACAAGTTATCAAAAACACAAAAGTATTCCGATTATTTCACCCAGGTGATGCTATTCCTCGGTTAATTCCCGGTTAAACCCCGGTTGATAAAGGAGTGCAGACACGACAAGTTTGTTTGTGACGAGTGCGTTGATGTTTATGATTTATTTTATATAACTTATTTATGTATTCATTTTTTCATAAACTCTAAAAAATAATGTTGGGAAAAAAAGAAAATAGTAGTTTAATTAAGTCTTGAATATATATATATGATTCTTGGGGGTTCTGGGCCACAACCAAAATCATCGCAAATAATCTAAAACCACCACATAAAATGTTCAGTAATATATATGTATTTTGGGGGTTTTGCTGTAATTTTTTTTTGGCCTCTTCGAAATATGAAATGGTACCTACTTACTCAAGTTTGATTTTTAAAAATCTGAAAAACAAGTATGTACAAGAAATAAAAACCCTCAAATATGAAAATTCAAAATGGTACCTACTTACTCAAGTTTGTTTTTTCTAATTTCTGAATTCCTAGTTGTACAGAAAGTAAACCTTTTAGAATAGGGGTAGTGAAGATTGCAAGTTTATTTTTTTTTTTATAGTTATCAAAATATGATTTAAACCTTAATACGTCTAAATCTGAGACACTCAGCGTTGTACGACTTTAACCTCCAATAATCGTTCTTTTTTTCTAATTGAATCTGCACCACAACCAACACACACTTGATATTTTGCAGAAGTGCCTTTTTTACATATTAGACACGGTAATGCATGATTTGTTTTTAATCTATATTTATGCAAACTGCAATAATTAGAATCTTGTGTTGGCTTATTTTCATAAAGGAAGACTGCAAACGAAAACGATAAGAGTAGAGAAAATAAAAATAAAAGAAACTGCAGCTGGTATGTCTTTTTTACACCATCTACCAAAGATATTTTTTTATCTACATGAAAGAATAAGCCGTAAAAGCATGGAACTCAAATATAACCCATGAATCTATTTTCTTAGCATACTGATAACCAAACAATCTTTCAGCCATGATTATCATACAGAATTGCTACAAGCAAAATAAGTCCCATATAGCCCCAAAATACACACAGACGATGTTAAACAATTACAAAACATGCCAAAATATATACAGACTATACTCAAACGATACCCAGACGATGTCAAAATATATACAGACGATGCTAAACAATCTTCAACTACACACAAAAGATTTCAAACAATCTTCAACTACACACAGAAGATTCCAAACAGTCTTTAACTGTATACAGACAATATCAAATGATACATAGATGGTACTCAGATGATACTCAGGCGATGTCAAAAGATGTCAAACTATATCCAGACGATGTCAAAATATATACAGACGATACCAAACAGTCTTCAACTGCAAACAGACGATACCAAATTTGGTTGTGTTTTAATATTATTTTAAAATAATATTAAAATATATCATAATATAAAAACATGGAAAACAAAAGAGGATACTTGACACAAGAACAAATAGAAGAACTTCGTGGACTACGTGGACACATATCTGCGAACCAAGCGATGAAAAGATATAGAATTGGAAATGACAAACTAAGGACGATATGGAACCCTCGTATTACAAGGGAGGACCCTCGTATTACAAGGGAAGACATTACAAGGGAGGACATTACAAGAGAGAATGAAAAACCATATACGACAGACGAACTTATACCACATGACAACATAGAACATAAACTATTAAAAGAAATAGCTACACCAGAAGATATGGTGTATAATCTGGAAACCATAGCAGAAGAAAGTCGTAAACAGACGCAACTTCTCTCCCGTCTGTTGGAAAAACAAGGAGAAGAAAAAGATGACATAGATTTGTTGCTGGAACAGCAGGAAGATGTTTTGGAAGACGAACAAGAAGAAGAAAAGAAACAAACATATTCCATGCAAGAGATAGGGAAAACGGTAGATGGTTTTAAAAATTTTGCATTCATATGTATGGGTATAATGACAGCTATATCAGTTTTGGGGATAACATGGAAAAATGTAAAGACACCTAAACTACAGGCAACAGCTCCAGTAGAGACACCTAGGCCAAGTTTGTTTAAGAAAGAACCGGACCCATTTGATTTTTAATACAACCTTTTATAACACTGCAGGTGTTTGTAATACACTGGGTTATTTTTGAGTTCCATGCTTTTACGGCTTATTCTTTCATGTAGATAAAAATATCTTTGGTAGATGGTGTAAAAAAGACATACCAGCTGCAGTTTCTTTTATTTTTATTTTCTCTACTTTTATCGTTTTCGTTTGCAGTCCTCCTTTATGAAAATAAGCGAACAAAAGATTCTAATTATTGCAGTTTGCATAAATATAGATTAAAAACAAATCATGCATTACCGTGTCTAATATGTAAAAAAGGCACTTCTGCAAAATATCAAGTGTGTGTTGCTTGTGGTGCTGATTCAATTAGAAAAAAGAACGATTATTGGAGGTTAAAGTCGTACAACGCTGAGTGTCTCAGATTTAGACGTATTAAGGTTTAAATCATATTTTGATAACCATAAAAAAAAAATTAAACTTGCAATCTTCACTAACCCTATTCTAAAAGGTTTACTTTCTGTACAACTAGGAATTCAGAAATTAGAAAAAACAAACTTGAGTAAGTAGGTACCATTTTGAATTTTCATATTTGAGGTTTTTTATTTCTTGTACATACTTGTTTTTCAGATTTTAAAAAATCAAACTTGAGTAAGTAGGTACCATTTCATATTTCGAAGAGGCTAAAAAAAAATTACAGCAAAACCTCCAAAATACATATATATTACTGAAAATTTTATGTGGTGGTTTTAGATTATTTGGGGTGATTCTGGTTGTGGCCCAGAACCCCCAAGAATCATATATATAATATTGGTGTGTTTGAAGAATAATTTGACTTTGTTTCGGCAATTCCCGGTTCAGTTCCACATACATTTAAAGTATAATAATGCATTAATAATTGAGATTTTATTGTTTTATTTCATACAGCATTGTATTCTATTTCACCGGAAAGCGTAGACTAGTTATAGTTGTGGTAGTCAGTTTCACTAAAGATGTGATTTGTTTTATATTCTTTTAAATAGTTAAGTTCATTACGATAAGTTCCTTTAACTATAGTATAGGAAGTGTACCTTTAACTATATTGTAGAAAGTGTACCTTTAACCTTATGGAAGGAAGTATACCTTTAACAGTAACCAATATATTGATATGTGTATTGAAGTGTAACATTATTTTGATTGGACAATTACAATGACCAGTTCATAATGCTTCAATTTTATTGGTTGTATATTTTACCGCCTAAATCATGAAACTCCTTCTGGGCAGTTGGAAGAACATATTTAAAGGGAAAAGATCTAGAATGTTAAAATGGAGTTTTCTCAAATTGTATAATTCAAACTGGACACTTGTAAAGCCATAAGTAATATAAAGTACATATTGGAGAATACAGTGAAAATTAAGGAAGGAGAAATTTGGGTAAGTTTATGATATATTCTTTTGTTTTGAATGGTGTTGATGAATGCAAAACACATGTTTACACGTGTGTAAATTATGTGGAAAGAAAGTGTTTCAAAATCTGTATCACTTTGCGTGTTTTAATGTCTGTATATATTTGTTATAAGAATACTTTAAAGAAGGTATTTCATTGCACCTAATGAAATGACATGTGGAGAGCTTGGTTTGTATTTTATGTGTTTAAATCTAATGGAAATATATGTCTTTGTAGTCATATGTAAGAAATATGAGACGAGCAACTATGCTAATTGTATATGTTAAATAAGGAGACGCAATCAACCTATAATTATATATGTACCTAAAATTTCATTATAGCCTAAATGTGTTCATGGAAGATTTACGTGTGTGTGAGTAAGTGATTATTCCATCATTTAATATACAGGTATGAGAAGTTGACGGTGTGAGATATATCTGGGCTGATAATGTCATATAAAGCCCTGGGTATATTGACGTGATTGTATAAAATCATCAGGAACATCATAGCACCATATGCTTGTAAGTTGTTTGTAGAAGATTAATGTAATGCTATTGAGTCATTCATATTTAAAGGTGTCATGTATCTTTAAATGTAATTAATGATGAGCATTGTATTTTAAATATGTTTTGAATTACAAGATGATCATTGGCTATTTATTAAATGTTATGGTAAATGATAGATAGATAGATAGATAGATATTTTTTATTGATTTAAACTTTACAAGTTTATCATCATATACAATATGCAAACATTTAATCGTGACAGAATAAACAAAACAAACACACAACAAAAACATAATTTTGCACACTAGTTTCAAATACATGGTATTATTGAATAATTTGAAATATTAAATAAATGAATAAATATGTGGAAATGACACTGAACTTTAACTTACGCAAATTAAATTAAAGGGGTTGATGCACTATTTCCAAACACAGTTTATTTTAAAGGGCTCTGAAAAACTTGAAAAAAAAAGAAAGAATTATCAAAATGCCATGAAAAATAAAGGAGATATGACCTATTGAAAATATGCAAAGAACATAAATGGAGGCGGCCATCTTTGAACGATGACGTCATCGCGCCGTTTTACCATATATGGCATATTGACAAAATGTATTTTAAAGCAAAGAAACCCACTGCAAATTGATTAAAAATAAATATAAAGATGTAAAATGTATACATTTTAGTATTATTTTTCATTTCCAGTGATTTTCTTTGCTTTAAAAGACATTTTATCAATATGCCATATATGATAAAACGGCGCGATGACGTCATCGTTCAAAGATGGCCGCCTCCATTTATGTTCTTTGCACATTTTCAATAGGTCATATCTCCTTTATTTTTCATGGCATTTTGATAATTCTTTCAGCTTTTTTCAAGTTTTTCAGAGCCCTTTAAGATAAACTGTGTTTGAAAATAGTGCATCAACCCCTTTAAATATTAAATTAAAAAAACAAAACAATTTTCTTCTCATTATCACAAAAGCATTAACATAAATAATTAATTGATAATAGTTTTCATTCGAGGATAAACCTAGTTTTGATTAAACAATAAATCATTACGAGAATCAAATGCTTCTTTTATAAACCAAGATAAATTAAACAACTCTTTCTTATTACTTGTTTCCATTAGCTCTATGAATTTTAAAACACTTGGATGTTTATAATAGTACTTTGTAATGTATTTTCTTCTTATATTAACATAAACAGGACAAATCAAAACAAAATGGTATTCATCTTCAATGTCATTAGAATTACAAATGGTACAACAACGTTGGTTTCTTTCTAATCTGTTCTGTGCGTAGCGCCCAGTTTCAATTCGCAGTGAATGCGACGATAGTCTTAGTTTTGATAAAACAATTCGCAACTTATATGGCAAAATATCGAGATATGGTTCATATTCAAAATTGCCTTTAAAATGTAAATACATTGACAAAACTCTATTATTTACAACATCGCTGTTCCACTTTTGAACAAAACAATCGACTAAATGCTGTTTAAAAACAGTATGAAATGTTTTCAAAGGAACACTATTTGGATTATTCCAAACATAGCCAAAACCATACTCGTTTAGAAGCTTTTTAATATTCCCAGCCCAATTATTACGCCAATTTTCTATGTTATTGACGGCATTATTGTAAATACTAGAAATTATAATATTGTCAGAGTTAACTGTTTTGCACCAATATTTATCGATTCTAACATAGCGCAATGTATACAATGGATACCGCCCAAGTTCCCCGTAAATACCCGCATTGCTAGTAGAAGTCTTAACATTTAAAATATATTTACAAAATTTTAAGTGAATCCTTTCAATTTCGTTCGACTTAGAAAACCCCAAGGCTTCGCAACCATAATTCAAAATGGATCAATCAAAGGAGTCGAATAATTGACACATTGTCTTCGGTTTAAAATTAAACTTCTTAGTATTAACAATTAATATATGTAAAGCATTTCAACCCTTCCCTGCTACACTTACTTGATTTAAAACAAATGTTCCGGTATAATTAAAAATAACTCCCAGATAATTAAAATCGTTAACTATTTCTAAGAAGTTGTCGTTATATGTCCATGACTCATTTTGTCTTAATTGGCCCCTTTTCCTAAAAAACATAATTTTGTTTTTGACGGAATTTACTTCTAATCCCCATTTATTACAATAAGCTAGTAATAAATCTAAATTTTGCTGCAAATCATCAGGTGATTTTCCTGCTTAAACCATATCATCTGCAAACAGTAGAAGAATAAGAGTAATATCGTCGATAGTAAGACCTGAACTAATATCATTTTGTAAAAATAACTCTAAATCTTCAACGAAAAGGGAGAAAATTATTGGGGAAATTACCTCCCCTTGCCTTAGACCGATTGAACATTCGAAAAAATCTGAATAACTATTGCAACTTTTAACACAAGATGTTACTTTAGAGTACATGTCTCTTATTATTCTAAGTAGCTTTCCATTTATGCCTATTTTATAAAGTTTTAGCCATAAGGCATTCCTATAAACGCTATCAAAAGCTTTTTTCAAATCAACAAATGCACAATACAATCGACCTTTCTCATTTAATGGCATTGCGATATATTGTAAGGCACTATATTGTAATTCACAGTATTGTATTGTAAATTGTGTTGTGGGAGAAAGTATTAATTATATTGATGTTAAGTGAGAAAGTAATATGATGTATTGTTGAATGCATATATTTATTGTAATTTTAATATATTTCAGTGGTTATCGATTGATTTATGTGATAAATGTGGAAACATGAAGAAGTGTTTTTGTCTGTAACTACGGGTCCCTACAAGACCCTACTACATAGTGCTAAAGAAGAACCCAATTTCTTAATAATGCGAGAGGATGTACATTTTATAATCAATTTCAAGAATCTTAAAAGGTCTACAGGCATTTCGAATGCTTCAAAAACTAGAACCGATTTCTCGGAAACGAAATCTCTACCTGAAACTGTTTTAAAACTCATAATCCTATGAGTTGAGCCTTTAAAATGTATTTGGCAACTGGTGCTGCTTGCCGTTTAAATAATAAATTCTGAATGTTCCATTCGTTTTGATCATCAATAAAGAGTGTTAGTTGGGTTGTATCTTGTAGGCATTTATATCAGGATTTCAGTTTTTTCTTCTTCCAAATTGCATTAAAGGCAGTAATATGCTTATCATTTAAACCAATCAAAATGTGTAATTTCATGTTTATCTGACATTTTAAGAATTACCTTGTTTTTACCACCAATCATTTATTTGCGCCAAACTAGTATTTGCATTATCAATTTTAATTATTTCGTCGTAATTTTTCGGGAGTTATTTCAGTTAATACTAATTTCCGTCGCTTACTGTTTATTGAAATATTCCCTCTTGATTATTTTCTTTTTTAAATGTACACAGAGAAAACTTACTTCACTGTTCAAAGACTTCTCTGCTCAATTGTTCATGTCGGTTCAAAAGCCTATTAATAGCTTATGTTGATTGTTTATATGTCTTGCCGACCTTAAATAGCATTTACTTGACTTGCTTTTACTAACGATGCAGAAACAACACTTAATCTTGGAGTTGATTCTTCAACACCTATACAACAGAAACGTACATCAGTGAAGTCCCTTCTTACTTCACTGAGAAAATATTCTCTGGTCAATTATTACAATAAAAATCAGTTTTAAATTAAACTTAACTATTGTGTCAAATGCAAATACTTTGAATGAGGTCCTCAATGAAGTCATCAACGATTAATTTGGCCACTGTTGTCAGGACATTTTACATGTTTTTTTAATCAAAATTAATGTGAAACATTACAATTTCATAGTTTCTGGAAGGTGAATATATATTCCATTTTAAAGACAAAAGCTATTTTCTACGGAAGGCCTGGTGGGACATTTGGACTTAGCACTTAACACTTATTACTTAACATTTAGCACTTATTACTTAACACTTATTACTTACCTTTTAGCACTTATTACTTAATATAATGCTTAACACTTAACACGTATGACTTGTTGCGACTCGCGGTAAAAGACTTCAGACTACGCATATATTGACCAGGGAGAAGCCATGTACATGTGAACAGGTCTATTATTATTGTTTTATAGTGAAATTACTTTTTATCCATGCATATTTATTCTTGTGAAAACTCGTATTGCTTTATACATTGGATTAAGACGTTAACCGGGAGATCTCGTCACGCATGTATCTGCCTATCCTCAGAGCATGTAAACGTACCTTAACATATTTTTACATATAAGAGCCCGGATTCTTCAGTATCCTTTCTCCCTCTCTCTTCTCCTTCTCTCTGGTTGACAGCTCCATCTGAGCTTAGCTGTTAGAGGCCCGATAAACCAAATTCAAGTTCAGTCTTGTGTATAGACCTTGGCATTTAGTTGTTGGGAATAATTGTCTTCATGTTTCATCATGAGTGAATTATAAATGTTAAAGCTACTGAGCACAAACCATAAACATCATCAATTGTCAAAAATCCAAGGGCTTTAACTCCTGCAAGATAGCTGCGGTCTGGCTGATATATTATGCCCATAAACATTGTCCTAAAGTTTTATCAAGATTGAATTATATATGTTTAAGCTATTGTTTGGAAACCATAAACACATTCCAAGGGCCATAACTCTGACATTATAGGCGAGATCTGGCTGGTTATCAAACTTGACATAGATATTATGGCCATAAAAATTGTCCTAAAGTTTCATTAAGATCGGATTATAAATATTATTATTGGTCGGAAACGAAATTGAGTTTGGCGGTGGACAAAACATGTTAGTTAAAATAAAAGCACACATACCAACGGGCTTACACATAAAACCCAACGTAAATATATCTATCTATTGATTTGTATTTATAACAATTAACATTACAAGCTTTGTATTATTTCAGTTAATGATAAATATAATAACTCAATGCATCTGTACAGACAGCTCATATAGCAACCGGTACCTGTTTTCGACAGTAATCGTAGCCCAGTGATTCCGAGTGAAAACGTCACGCAGCTATACAGCTACTGTTTTTGTTGTTGATCACGCAGCTTATACAACAGCTATTGCTATTGTTATTGTTCACGCAGCTTATACAGCTACTGATATTGTTGTTGTTCACGCATCTCATACAGCTACTGATATTGTTATTGTTCACGCATCTCATACAGCTATTGTTATTGTTGTTGATCACGCAGCTTATACAACAGCTATTGTTATTGTTATTGTTCACGCAGCTCATACAGCTACTGATATTGTTACTGTTCACGCATCTCATACAGCTACTGATAATGTTGTTGATCACGCAGCTTATACAACAGCTATTGTTATTGTTATTGTTCACGCATCTCATACAGCTACTGATATTGTTATTGTTCACGCATCTCATACAGCTACTGATATTGTTGTTGATCACGCAGCTTATACAGTTATTGTTATTGTTGTTGATCACGCAGCTTATACAGCTAGTGCTATTGTTGTTGATCACGCAGCTCATACAGCTATTGTTATTGTTATTGTTCACGCAGCTTATAAAGCTATTGTTATTGTTGTTGATCACGCATCTCATACATCAGCTATTGTTATTGTTATGGTTCACGCATCTTATACAGCTATTGTTATTGTTGTTGATCACGCAGTTTATACAACAGCTATTGTTATTGTTATTGTTCACGCATCTCATACAGCTATTGTTATTGTTGTTGATCACGCAGCTTATACAACAGCTATAGTTATTGTTATTGTTCACGCATCTCATACAGCTACTGATATTGTTATTGTTCACGCATCTCATACAGCTACTGATATTGTTGTTGATCACGCAGCTTATACAGTTATTGTTATTGTTGTTGATCACGCAGCTTATACAGCTACTGCTATTGTTGATGATCACGCAGCTCATACAGCTATTGTTATTGTTGTTGTTCATGCAGCTTATACAGCTACAGATATTGTTGTTGATCACGCATCTCATACAGCTACTGTTATTGTTGTTGATCACGCAGCTTATACAGCTATTGTTATTGTTATTGTTCACGCAGCTTATACAGCTACTGTTATTGTTGTTGATCACGCATCTCATACAGCTACTGTTATTGTTGTTGATCACGCAGCTTATACAGCTATTGTTATTGTTGTTGATCACGCAGCTTATACAGCTATTGTTATTGTTGTTGATCACGCATCTCATACAGCTACTGTTATTGTTGTTGATCACGCAGCTTATACAGCTATTGTTATTGTTATTGATCACGCAGCTTATACAGCTATTGTTATTGTTATTGTTCACGCAGCTTATACAGCTACTGTTATTGTTGTTGATCACGCAGCTTATACAGCTATTGTTATTGTTCACGCAGCTTATACAGCTACTGTTATTGTTGTTGATCACGCATCTCATACAGCTACTGTTATTGTTGTTGATCACGCAGCTTATACAGCTACTGTTATTGTTGTTGATCACGCAGCTTATACAGCTATTGTTATTGTTGTTGATCACGCATCTCATACAGCTACTGTTGGTGATCATGCAGCTTATACAGCTACTGTTATTGTTGTTGATCACACATCTCATACAGCTATTGTTATTGTTGTTGATCACGCATCTCATACAGCTACTGTTATTGTTGTTGATCACGCAGCTTATACAGCTATTGTTATTGTTGTTGATCACGCAGCTTATACAGCTATTGTTATTGTTCACGCAGCTTATACAGCTACTGATATTGTTGTTGATCACGCAGCTTATACAGCTATTGTTATTGTTATTGTTCACGCAGCTTATACAGCGACTGATATTGTTGTTGATCACGCATCTCATACAGCTACTGTTATTGTTGTTGATCACGCATCTCATACAGCTATTGTTATTGTTGTTGATTCCGCAGCTTATACAGCTATTGTTATTGTTATTGTTCACGCAGCTTATACAGCTACTGATATTGTTGTTGATCACGCATCTCATACAGCTACTGTTATTGTTGTTGATCACGCAGCTTATACAGCTATTGTTATTGTTATTGTTCACGCAGCTTATACAGCTACTGATATTGTTGTTGATCACGCAGCTTATACAGTTATTGATATTGTTGTTGATCACGCAGCTTATACAGCAACTGCTATTGTTGTTGATCACGCAGCTTATACAGCTACTGTTATTGTTGTTGATCACGCAGCTTATACAGCTACTGCTATTGTTGTTGATCACGCAGCTTATACAGCTACTGTTATTGTTGTTGATTACGCAGCTTATACAGCTACTGCTATTGTTGTTGATCACGCAGCTTATACAGCTATTTTTATTGTTGTTGACAACGCAGCTTTTTTAGCTACTGTTATTGTTGTTGACCACGCAGCTTATAAAACTACTGTTATTCTTTTAGCTGATGCAGCTTATACAGCTACTGTTATTGTTGTTGATCACGCAGCATATACAGCTATTGTTATTGTTACTGACCACGCAGCTTATATAGCTACTGTTATTCTTTTAGCTGATGCAGCTTACACAGCTACTGTTATTGTTGTTGATCACGCATCTCATACAGCTACTGTTATTGTTGTTGATCACGCAGCTTATACAGCTACTGTTATTGTTGTTGCTGATGCAGCTTATACAGCTACTATTATTGTTGTTGATCACGCAGCATATACAGCTATTGTTATTGTTGCTGACCACGTTGTTGATCACGCATCTCATACAGCTACTGTTATTGTTGTTGATCACGCAGCGTATACGGCTACTGTTATTGTTGTTGCTGATGCAGCTTATACAGCTACTGTTATTGTTGTTGATCACGCAACTTATACATCTATGGTTATTGTAGTTGATTCCACAGCTTATACAGCTTCTGTTATTGTTGTTGATCACGCATCTCATACAGCTACTGTTATTGTTGTTGATCACGCAGCATATACAGCTATTGTTATTGTTGCTGACCACGCTGCTTATATAGCTACCGTTATTCCTTTAGCTGATGCAGCTTATACAGCTACTGTTATTGTTGTTGATCACGCATCTCATACAGCTATTGTTATTGTTGTTGATCACGCAGCGTATACGGCTACTGTCTTTTTTTTTGCTGATGCAGCTTATACAGCTACTGTTATTGTTGTTGATCACGTAACTTATACATCTATGGTTATTGTAGTTGATTCCACAGCTTATACAGCCTCTGTTATTGTTGTTGCTCACGCAACTCATACAACTACTGTTATTTTGTAGCTGATGCAGCTTATATAGCTTCTGTTATTGTTGTAGCTGATGCCGCTTATACAGTTACTGATGTTGTTGTTGATGACTCAGCTTATACAACTACTGATGTTGTTGTTGATGACTCAGCTTATACAACTACTGATGTTGTTTTTGATGACGCAGCTTATACAGCTACTGATGTTGTTGTTGATGACTCAGCTTATACATCTACTGATGTTGTTGTTGATGATGCAGCTTATACAGCTACTGATTTCGTTGTTCATGACTCAGCTTATACAGCTACTGATGTTGTTGTTGATGACTCAGCTTATACAACTACTATTGTTGTTGTTGATGATGCAGCTTATACATCTACTGATGTTGTTGTTGATGACTCAGCTTATACATCTACTGATGTTGTTGTTGATGACTCATCTTATACAGCTACTGATGTTGTTGTTTATGACTCACCTTATACATCTACTGCTGTTGTTGTTGATGACTCAGCTTATACAACTAACTACGGATGTTGTTGTTGATGACTCAGCTTATACAACTACTGATGTTGTTGTTGATGACGCAGCTTATACATCTACTAGTGTTGCTGTTGATGACTCAGCTTATACATCTACTGACGTGGTTGTTGATGACGCAGCTTATACATCTACTGATGTTATGTTGATGACTTAGCTTATATATCTACTGATGTTGTTCTTATATATCTACTGATGTTGTTGTTGATGACTCAGCTTATACATCTACTGATGTTGTTTTTGATGACTCAGCTTATACAGCTTCTGATGTTGTTGTTGAAGACTCTGCTTATACATCTACTGATGTTGTTGTTGATGACTCAGCTTATACATCTACTGCTGTTGTTGTTGATGACTCAGTTTATACATCTACTGATGTTGTTGTTGATGACTCAGCTTATACAACTACTGATGTTGTTGTTGATGACTCAGCTTATACATCTACTGCTGTTGTTGTTGATGACTCAGCTTATACAGCTACTGATGTTGTTGTTGATGTTGATGACTCAGCTTATACAGCTACTGATGTTGTTGTTGATGACTCAGCTTATACAGCTACTGATGTTGTTGTTGATGACTCAGCTTATACAACTACTGATGTTGTTGTTGATGACTCAGCTTATACATCTACTGCTGTTGTTGTTGATGACTCAGTTTATACATCTACTGCTGTTGTTGTTGATGACGCAGCTTATACAACTACTGATGTTGTTGTTGATGACTCAGCTTATACATCTACTGACGTTGTTGTTGATGACTTAGCTTATACAGCTACTGATGTTGGTGTTGATGACTCAGCTTATACATCTACTGCTGTTGTTGTTGATGACGCAGCTTATACATCTACTGACGTTGTTGTTGATGACTCAGCTTATACAACTACTGATGTTGTTGTTGATGACTCAGCTCATACAGCTTCTGCTGTTGTTGTTGATGACTCAGCTTATACAGCTACTGATGTTGTTGTTCCTGATGTAGCTCATCCAGCTACTGTTATGTTTGTTCCTGAGGTAGCTTATACAGATACTGGTGCTGTTGTTGCTTATTATCCTTTTTGCAGAACCTAATAAAAAAGCTAATGATGTTGTTGTTGCTTTTTATGCTTTGCTGCTGCTGCTGCTGCAGCTTATACAGGTTGTGTGTGTTTTTTCTGCTGCTACTTTAACAACTTCTGTTTATTCTGAATATATTTGGTGTTGAATTCATCTTCTTTGTCTGAAATAAATAAAAGGGGACTTGGAATACAAACACATAAAATAAAAAAATCACGTTAACCATGTGAACAATGAATTTGAAATGATTATTTTAATATAAATGTATCTAATTGAATCTATCGGCCTTCAGGAGGTTATAAACTTCATAGAGCCGTCCACAACAGATACATTCGTATCGAAGTCGCTAAACGTTTAAAAATGTTTTAAGTGGTTTTAATGGTTAGCGACTTAAAGAGCACTCTTTAGCCACTAGTTAAGAGCTTTCGCAAGACTGTTAGCTAACTACAGGTATGTCTTTCAGTGCTGGCCCTCCTGCTTTCATCAAGTTCGGTCTGTGTGAGTTGTCTACATGAGCGTTGTCGCAACGTTAAAAGTAATACAATCGATTAATGTTTAAACACACACCGCAAAAACTATGGCCTATCGTGACTTTGACAAAAATAATGATAAAAGTGATGAACTTAAGATTAATATTAAAATTAATTTAACTTATAATACATAGTGTTATGTATCCCTTGATCCGGATAACCGAAATCTTTAAAAGGTACCAGCAATGAAGTAGACGTAAAACTTGCCATACATGCCAGTTAATTAGGTCGTTAGGTAATGGAAACAATCATACAGATTAACATTAAATGTCAATGAGTCAAAACCGGTATCCTGTTTTTGCATGCATGGAGTTTGAAAGCATCTTTTAAAAAAAAATTCAGTCGGGTTATATAGGCAGCCAGTTTAAATGGAGAAGGAATATCCTAGATATGTAAAGTAGAACTATACTTTGCTTCTAGGGACAAAACCGAGATGTTAGTGTCAAAACCTGAACAATTTCACCAAACATTCTTCAAATGTATGACAGACCATGATATTAGAAACATATTTGACAAGTAATAGTACCATACTGCGAGATTAAAATGTACAGCACGCAATAGGAATTGCAGTATAAAGACATACTCATCTTGCCATCTTGGGGACACAGGGAATCACAAAATATAATTTCGAGCTTGAGCAGAATTGTTTTCATTATATATACCACTTACTGGCATAATTAAATACTGTACATCATCGTCATGTATATTCATAACATGCTTTTGCGAAAACGCACAACAGGAGTGCCAGTAAATCTCTATAAATTCAAAATTGGTGAAACGGTACAAGCATTAAAGTAAAGCAGCTTTTTGTAAACTTAAGTGACGTTTCTTTTTTGATAGGAGAAATGGGTCTGTCGGGTCCACTTTTACATTATTACTTTCACAGTTGCAACAAGTTCATAAAGACATTTTACATAAGAATTTCTTTTTAATAGTCTATATCAGGTGTCTTGAAGCGCATGCGAGACGCGGACCTTATAACTCTCCTACAGCGCGTATCTTTAACTAGAACAGTCTTAAAGCAGTCTTAAAGAGCTGTCTTCAAGTGCTAAATATGTTCATGAACATTATAATTATTTTACCATTGATTTCTGTATGCATGTTTAATAGTTGGTGTACATATTCTTTATTCAAAGATAATTGGAAAATAGAAAATGACTGCTGGATGGCTCTTTGAAGTATCAACGACCCCTGATGTACACATTCAATAGTTATATTAAGACTTTAACCAGCCTTTGAACATTATTGATTTCAAATACAGCTATACAGACAAAAGTATCGACACTCACGCTAGCATTTTTGAGTGCTGTAAAACGTCTCCCCGAATGCAAATCAGTAGTTGTATTACTTACTAGTCCTTTGGGACAATCAAGCGCAATCTGTTGTATAAATTAGAATACTTCTTAGGCTGGTACTAGTGGCGTGAGAGGTATTGAATATCATATTAGTTTCATGAAAAGATTCAATAAATCCGAGTCTCATACTTTTCTCTCTTGTCTTTTGGTTGTATGGCTTCAAATTATACTGGATTCCCTTTACAGTATGTATTAACTGATAGATGAGCTGCCAGATAAACGGCTTCGTCCTTCGGTAAAATCAGAGTCAAATTACTATCATTTCCACAAGATAGCACCATCGACTAATATTAATAATATAAAAGGTTACTACGGTGTATTCCTGTCTTCATGCTCACACCCGTATTCTGGTTCAGGTAGATGCAAAAGGAGTATAACTTGAACATAATGTGTAGCAGTTGACTATACAGGGTAGTTCCTCTGTTTGTACATTATTTTTTATATCGTCGACATGACATTCGTTTTTGTTCTGAATAGTCAGTCTGTCACGTTAAAGATGATACAGAGAAAGGTTTTCAAAATCATATGCATTCACCTTTGACAAAGATCACAGTAATCATAACAATGTACATGTATATGTCGATTTTACAACAAGTCACCTGGCTATCCGACTCATTTAAAACTGACGATAGTCAACACAACATTTTATCAGCACACATTTCATAAGTTATTGATTTAATGTGACTCATTAATATCAGAAGTAAAAGAAAGGGATAAAATTAAACGTCCCAATTCTCCCCCTTTTCATAATAATGTTTACTAAAATAAGATATCCTTACACTTACTGTAATTATTGACTAAGACTTTAACCCACCCAAAAGTCTTGAAAATGAAAGAAAGCGGATGGACATATCTCACATAGCACTGTAAGAATCAGATTATCTTTTGCGGCGGAGGAAAGAGCTGATCTTGTAAGGGTATGTGCGCTTTAGTTAACAAAATGTGTCAAATATTAAGAAAGTGAGTAAGCCAAAATCCTAAATTAATCAAACGCTTTGTTGACATTTTTACAGTAAAACCGATCAAAAAGTCGTGACAGTATTGATGAAAAGAAAAGAAGTCTTGTTTACACATTGTGCTCTAAATATTGCTTGACAATGTCCGAATTATAATCGACAAAATCAGACAAGAAAACATCAGCTTCTTCACTGGGAATAAAACAAGCTGACATAATACAGGTCCGACACTTAAAGTATCACATAGCAATCTTGCTTTTGTTTCACCCAAAAAAATGCTTTAAAGACTATTGTCCTGATGTTTTAGGTAAACCCTGACGCTGGTTATATAAGCAATTTACTGGGAACAGTCGTAATTTATTGAGGTACATCAGAAGCGCCGCCTACTGAATAGTTTATTCGAAATTAGACGCTGTGTTTTAGAAAACAAAGTATCAAGTGAACATAGATATTTTGGCCAAGGAACATGTTTTTGAAAAAAAGGCATTGTAATGTTGCTGAACCTTTTTGAAAATTGATAGGATTTGGATTAAATCAGCAAAGACATTGACTTTTACTGTTAACGGATTCTACATATAAACATGTGCGAACTAGTACAAAATACTCACATGCCCTTTGATACTGTTACCCAGCTATAATTAATAGTTTATCGTGTACATGTTCTTTTCCTGTTCCGGTTCTTTAATTTCGTATTTTCATTTACATATACATATATATATAGTCGTTAGAATTTTATTTGTGTTAATTATACAGTTATAAAACTACATATATATATATACTATTATATAGTTATAAAACTATATTGTAGTCTGCAGTTATGTATTATTAAGGTTTTAGTCGCAAATATGCAACGGTAATTAATATTAAGACTCAGTGCTCCTTACAAATAGTTTAACTCTGAACCGCCATTCTCTGAGTTTCTCACCAGGCTTATATATCAAGTGGTCAGCCAAAAAGCGATATTAATAGAAAAATATGTACACTTTGCGAACTTCAAGGTAACCACACATTAATCTATTGAACATTCCCTATCTGAATATAGGAAGCTGCCGAACCCCCTGGTAGCAGTTTTTGTCATATCCCTGAGAATTTCTACGGACCTAATCAATCATAGTCAATTCAGTTCCGCCGAAATGTACTGGTCAGTATTTAAATATATGCAAGGGTTACAGGTCAGCAAATAGCCCGGACAGATTTTCATTGGTCAAAGTGTCACTTCACCATAACAACCACTCTGAAAAATAACCAGATAAAATGGCATGCATCTACTTGTTCCCTTATACCTCAACGTGATGCATTAAAAGAAAGTTGCTCTACATTCTGAATTGATTGTTTTCTCAGGTAAGAAACTTTATTATTTTAACATGAATAGATATGCACTTTCTGATCTTTTTATATTTCTTTATCATGATTTACTATGTCTAGTTCTATTTCGAATAATGCATTGTTCATGTGCAATTTATGCTTGTGTGTTTGTCATAACCAAATTGCAGTATTCAACGTCGGTTCAATAAATCTATAAATAAACTTGTTGCAAATGTAACTTAAGGTCATGGTCATTGCCCTACGACTTTATTTGGTCTATAAACAAATCAGGAGACGTTCTTGATAAAATGTTCAATAACGGTCAAGTTTCATCAATAAGCACTTATGACTTCTCTACACTATGTACAACCTTACCACATCACCTTATTAAAGACAAGCTAATTTCTCTTATTCAAAAAACATTCGCTAGAAAAAATTCTACATTTTTGGCATATAATAATATTAAAGCGTTTTTTACTAACGGCAAATTAGACAATTATACTATGTGGACTTGCTATTAGATAATATTTTCGTCAGGTATGGAACCACCGTTTATAGACAAATTGTTGGTACCAACTGTGCACCACTTGTCGCAGATTCGTTTTTATTTTGGTATGGAAAGATTTCATGTTGTCTTTCACCAGATATCCAGGCAGATGTTATTGAAGCCTTTAATGACACCTCTCGGTATCTGGATGACATATTGAACCTTGACAACCCTTTCTTTCCAACTATGGTTAATAATATTTATCCTAAAGAACTTCAGCTTAACAAAGCTAATATATCTGATAATAACGCTTCTTTTCTTGATTTAGATCTCTCGATTGAAAATGGTGAAATAATTAGCAAAATCTATGACAAGAGAGATGATTTTAATTTTGACATTGTTAATTATCCCCACTTGGATGGGGATGTTCCCCGAGCATCTTCTTATGGGTGTATGTGACTCAACTTATTCGTTTTTCAAGAGCTTATACTCGAGTTGAGGACTTTAATATTCGTAATCTTTGTATAACTAAAAAGCTACTCAATCAGGGTTACCGTTAACATTAAACTTCGTAAAACCTTTGCACAATTTTATTATCGTAACCCTGATCTTCTTTCCAAATATAAAAGTAATTTAAGGACTCTTCTGCGACAAGGACTATCAGAACCTGACTTCTATGGTGATGTGATTTATAAACTCTTAAGATTCTTGGTCATGATCACTTTCATACTATCTTTGTTAAACTTGTTAAAAAGTTTATCAAAAGAGGTTATGACCCTATCATTTTGCAACGTACTGCATGCTTGGTGGTGGACCCTTTTTCAGTTATGATGACCCTATGATGACGCCTACCTAAATCCCATTGAGACGGTGGCGTTTGATGTTTGTCTATGATCTTTCTTGTCGTGCCCTTTATGGTTTATTCTCTTGTTGCTCTGACTTCTGCCAAGTCATTGAGTACCTTCATTGTGGCTTTCTAGGCTATTGTCTTTTTGTATTATATTTACACGAGCATATTTGTGTTTTACTTTTATTGCCTGTTGATGCTGCCTTGTTGGTTAGAGATGAGATCATGGCGGGGATTTCTTTATTTACACTCCTGTTTTATTGGGATGACAGTAGGGTAATTGTGAGGTTTGGTGCACCCTAGAACCGGTTTAAACCCTCAGTGGCCTAATTTGCCACTGACCGTTCCAATGCGGTAGCCCCTTTTGTGTTTGTGATATCGTTTACATTTATTATTACTTTTGCCTTCTTGTTTGTCTGTTTGCGTGTTTGTTTCTGAGTTTTGTGGTTGACTGTTCTCCTTGAATGCTACTTTCCCTGTCCGATCTTTTTTTTATTTCTTTAGGAAGCAGCTTCAGCCACATGCAATGTCAGGTTATAGACAACGCTATGCGCTATATGCCAGTGTTAATAAGAATGGTATGGAACATGGTAGTCATTGCCCAGTACAAGACTATCCCCTACACCACCAAACAAAACATCCAATCAAATCATAATGGGGGCTCATATAGAAAGCATACAAGTACAAGCATAACTAAATATTAACACATGAAGTTCTATCCAACAAATATGGAAAGATCAATATTAAACAAGAACTGTCGAAAGGACAGCATTCTCCACTATTCAAAGTCAATTGTGGAGGTTTATAGGTGGTGGTGAATGAGGTTAGGGTGTAGGGGTACGGGGAGCGGATGGTCAGTAAACATATATACCAAATATAAAAGCAAGACCGTCAATACCCCAGAAAGAATATGAACTTGAAGAGGGTGGAGAGGGGAAGTGAAGTGTTACTGAACAGGGAAAGAAAACAGAAATAATACAATATTTTCATTGGGGGAGTCTAACGTGTGTGTGTGTGTGTGTGTGTGTGTGTGTGTGTGTGAGGGTTGGGGAGGGGGTTGATGGGAGGGGGTTGGGGAGGGGCTGGAAGAGAACATGATGCACACATGGCAACTGAAGAGAAACCAAAACGAATAGAATAGATATTTGTCTATCTGGGTCGTGATGGTGGTGGTGGTGTAGGAGTGAGGAAGGTGTGGGGTTTATGGGGCTAATGACATTTACAGGCTTGCCATTGTTATTGGATGTATGCAGTGAGTTGCATTGAAATATATGTAGCTACTTGCTACTTAAAAAACTTGAACTGAAACTCTAAGTTGAAAAAAATATCATCTGGCTAAAATGAAATAAAATGTTATGAAACATGAGTCTGTAATTGATGACACTTGTTAAGCTCCTTTGACAGAGATATATGGCTAGTAGGTATTGACATAAATGGACTTGCCAACAAATAAAATAAATAAATTGTAAGTCGAATATAGGCTAGACATTTTCTAAAATACAATTTATCCAGAAAATATTTATCCAGAAAAGGGGCCATAATTTTGCTAAAATGCAATACAGAGTTATGGAACATGTGTCTACTAGCATCCACGCTTTACGGAAGTTGTATTAATAATTAGCAATCACCTGAAATAAAGGACTTGCCTAAAAACTTTAACCAGAATTTTGAAGTCTAAAAAAGAACATAACTTTGCTTAAATGCAATACAGAGTTAATATGGAACATGTGTCTACTAGTGCCCTTAATATTCCAAGCTTTACTGAAGTTTTGTTGATGTACGACTTCAGTTGTTAAAATAAATGGTTTTGTCAAAAAAGAACTTAAATCAGAAATTCAAAGTAATGAAAGGGCCATGCTTTTGCTTAAATGCCATACAGAGTTATGGAACATGTGTCTACCAGTGTCCTTGATGGAACTGATGACACATTTCAAGTTTCACTGACCAGTGGTTGCTGAAATAACAGGACTTGGCCAACAACTGAAAACCACCCTCGACGCAGACGTTGAGTAGACCTACATCAGCTCTTCATATTCTAAGAATAGTAAAACTTTAAATATTCTGGCTTTCAAGTTGACGAAAAAAAATAAAATCTGGCCAGCATAAAAATCCCGCCTTTAAAGAAATGATTTTTATTCCGGCTGGAAGAAAAATCCCAGGCCCCACCCCCTCACACCCCTCACACCCCTCACACCCCCAGAAATCATAATGGTCTCTTACAATGCAACAATAATATATTTAAGCTAAGATAAAAAAATACCTGTGCAGGCATATTTAAAGTCAAAACAATACTGGACTAATAAATTGAATTTCTAATTGTAATGTAATAGTTTCAAGATTGCAGCGTGTCCCTTTTGTTAATGATAACATATTTAAATTCATCAATCTTAAAGCTTCAAATGTCTTATTAAAGAGATATGTCTGCAATTAAAAAAACAACACAAGAAACGACCAATTCAGATAATGCTGTATATATACAAATACCACCCGAAAGAAAAAGATTGAAAATGGAAAGGAGTGGAAAGTACAAGAAATCTTGTTCGATTCCGTTCCAAAGTTCCACTCCACGAATAGGCCCTTCTATGGGGCTGTTTCAGTTGATGAAGACAAATTGTCATATCATCCCTACTTAAGCTGACAATCATATCAAATATTGAGGAAAGTGTGTTCACAAATTACATAAAATTAAATAAATGTTGGCAGTAACATAATATCTTATACTTGTTTACGTTTCCAATACTGAATAAAATGCCCATATCCTGGTGATACGCAGTTTATACTGTACCCCGAATATGGCGCTGAGCGGTGGTATCTTGTGAAGTAACAAGAAACGTAGGCATAAACGTCGAACAGGATATGTAGCTTTCAGCAGACAGTCAACCAAAACACGCCCCCATAAAACAGGATATGTAGCTTTCAGCAGACAGTCAACCAAAACACGCCCCCATAAAACAGTATATGTAGCTTTCAGCAGACAGTCAACAAAACAAGCCCCAATAAAACAGGATATGTAGCTTTCAGCAGACAGTCAACCAAAACAATCCCCAATGAAACAGGATATGTAGCTTTCAGCAGACAGTCAACCAAAACAAGCCCCAATAAAACAGGACATGTAGCTTTCAGCAGACAGTCAACCAAAACACGCCCCAATAACACAGGATATGTAGCTTTCAGCAGACAGTCAACCAAAACACGCCCCAATAAAACAAATAGCAATTACAATGTTAATAAGAAGTAATGTATGCAACTTCTCAAACACAAACCGATTGACAGTAGGGCTTCCGGTTTGGAACGGTCAGTGGCAAAATGGCCTCTAGGAGGTTTAAATCAGGTTCCAGTGTGCACCAAACCTCTTACCCTATTGTCATCCCAATGAAACAGAACTGTAAAGGGTTTATGTTTAAAACTGAGAAAGATGGTTACTAGGTCACCGTAACATCACGTTACTGTTATTTTGAAAGACAAACGGATCATTGTCACTGTATGACAATGTTTAAGGTGGTTTCGAGGCAGTAGTTTCCGGTTGGCATAAATGAGACGGGGAGATTACATCAATCGTGCTCTTGCAGTAGGACTGCACTCACTCCTATATCGGATGTATCCGTACTGGGGATAAACTCCTTGTCAAGATCGGACAAATTTAACATAGAAGTCTTTACCATGCTACCCCTTAACGAAATAAAAATAGAAACAAACAACTACAAAGATGAACTAAGGCAAGACATGACATCCCAAACATAAATAGACTGACAGACAATAGCGCTACCGCCTTAGATTGTCTGGGTCATGTTGTCGGGACGGATCAACAATTGGAATCCAAACCCGACAAGGTTAAGGCCAGTCAGGAAGCACGAAGACCCGAGACCAAGAAACAAGTTAGGTTGTTTTGGGGTTAAAGGGGTTTAATCGGAAGCACCTTTGTCCAACTTGACATATTGTGATGTTCCCCGAGCTACTTCTTAGAGTGTCTATGTTTCTCAAGTTATTCGTTTTTCTAGAGGTGTAGCCATGTTCCGATAAACTTTGAAAAACCTTTGCAAAACGTTACTTTCGTTACCCAAATCTCCCTTTTATATATAAAAGTATTTTAAGATCTCTTCTGCGACACAACCTGACTTCTGTGGTGATGTAATTTATAACTTTGAAAGATCACCAACAATTTGTCTATAAACGGTAGTTCCATACCTGATGAAAATAGTATTTCAGGAAACTTGTTATAAAGTTTATCAAAAGAGGTTAGGGCCGTATCATTTGCAACGCACTGCATGTTTAGTGGTTGACCCATTTACAGTTCGCCATTATGCTTTCCTCTTTTATTGTGCGGTGACCGGACAGATTGTGGACCCTCTGATAAGTCTACCTTACTCCTCAAAGGTAGGTATAGTTTGATGTTTGTCTTGTCGTACCCTTAACGGTTTGTTATCCTGTTGCCCTGACTTTTGCCAAGTCACTGAGTACTTGTTTAGACGCTTTTTAGGCTTTTTTATTTTTAGTTTCAGGTGTGTGTAAGCCCTCGGGGTGAAACCATCTCTGTGAAACCAGCTGGTGTATAACGGGCCCCGTACCTGGACATATAGGTCAGGAGTGTGTGGAGGCGACGACCCCCGGGACACGTGTTTGGTCCACCTCAAACCTCGATCCATCAGATCATAACCTCATAATCTTCATGTCATCAATCCGCATAGGAGGCATTTGATGATCAATTCAACGTTAGTTGGAGTCGTGCACCGTATTCATCTCTTCGCGCATTAGCGAATTGATATCATCGTGTTATTTAATATCAGAGTATTAATTTCCTTTTAACGCCTTTTCTACTGTTGATTAAATAAGAAACATCATCAACATCTATATTACGTTGTCATCTATAGACAGTAGTCAGTACATTCGATACAGTGCACACACCTCTTGTACGTTAATACAACATTCTCTTTTTCATCTTTCATCTGTGTATTCGCTTGTTTTTCTTTGATCACTGCATATTTTTAACGTATTTTAAAAGTTGCATTAAGCTAATGTAAATGCAGTTTCTGACATTGATTGTTTTCTGAGTTAGTCCCAATTACTCATGGCCATCCTCTGACAATCCTCCCCTATATTTTATTACATATTTCGTCGTTATAAATGATTATTCGTTAATTTTTTTTTTCATTTGCATGTCTTGGCCTACACGTTAGCTACGCGCCAACTTTATATATTGTAAACATGTTTAAGTTTCATCAATGCACAATACATAATAAACATGTATAAAATACAATACATTCTGTACTATGCCATTCAACGTTTGAATTATAAGAGACTATCACTGCTTAGCGTTAATAAACAAAACAGATATGTCTCACAAATAAAATATATACATACGGATGTTTTATGCACATAAAAAAAAACCAAGAAACCTTTGCTAATCTTGACGCTAGCTTTTAAGACAATTAAAACTATTTTAATTTAATATGTGATAATTAGAAAGCAAACTCTATAGAGGGAAATTATAAACTTGTTTTAAAATACCGAATGTCATGACTTGCACGGATTCCTCAACATATTACCGCACTGAAATGGTACATAAAGTCGAATTATTGTGTATAGCGAAAAGTTATTTAAGAATTGCGTCATTGTCAATTCAATATGACGTTGACGTTCGATCTACTGACACCTAAGCAATAGAGATGAGATCCCTCTATCACCACGGGCAATGTACCTCTGAATTTTCATGAGCGTGGGCGTTATACTTTCAGAGATATCGTGGGGAATGCGTATATCCATATGAGGTCATTGCAATCGTGAACTTGACATATTGATTGCAAAAGCAGTAAGTAACCTACCATTTTGTTTCCTGTGGGAGGGGGGGGGGGGGGTGTGGGGGTGGGGGGTGGGGTGGGGGGTAGAGGGTTCCTGTGGGAGGTGGGGGAGGGGGGCTGGGATCTTCCTGACGGAATAAACATTTTTCATTTCTTTAAAGCCGGGATTTTTATTTTGCCTGATACACTGGCCAGATAATTTTTTTTCGTCAACTTGAAAGCCAGAATATATATTTTTTAAGTTTACCTAGTCGTAGAATAAGAAGAGCTGTTGTAGATCTACTCATCATTTGTGTCGACGTCAACGTTGGTTTTCAGTTTTTGGCCAAATCCAATTATTTCAGCAACCACTGGTCAGTGAAACTTGAATTATGTCATCAGAACCATCAAGGTCACTGGTAGACACATGTTCTACAACTCTGTATTGCATTTAAGCAAAAGCATGGTCCTTTTATTACTTTGAATTTCTGGTTTAAGTTCGTTTTTGACAAGTGTATTTTAACAACTGAAAATAGTACATCAACAAAACTTCAGTAAAGCTTGAAATACAAGGGCAATAGAAGACACATATTTCATATTAACTCTGTATTGCATTTAAGCAACGTTATGTTCCTTTTTCGACTTTAAAATTCTGGTTAAAGTTTTTAGGCAAGTCCTTGTATTTCAATGGGTGATTGTTATTTATTAATACAACTTCAGTAAAGCGTGGATGCTAGTAGACACATGTTCCATAACTCTGTATTGCATGTTAGCGAAATTATGGCCCTTTTTCTGGATAAATATTTTCTGTATTGTATTTTAGAAAAGTGTAGTCTATTTTTGACTTAGAACATTAGTAATATATCTCTATGAGAAGAGCTTGACAAAAGTCATCATTCATAAAGGACACATGTTTCATAACTTTATTTCATTTTAGCCAGATGTTAAAATGTTTTCAACTTAAGAGTTTCAGTTAATTATTTTAAGCAGCTTCGTATATTTCAATGAACCTCACTGCATACAAGCCTGTAAATGGCATTAGCCCCATAAACTCCACACCTTCCCCACTCCTACATCACCACCACCACCATCCTCCCAGATAAATAGACAAATATTTCTTCTGTTATTTTTGATTTTCTTCAGTTACCATGTCTGCATCTTGTTCAATTTCACCCTCCCCCACCCCACAAACACACACACGCTCCACCGTAGACTCCCCCAATGAAACAATTGTATTAATTCTGTTTTTTTTCTATTAAGTAACACTTCACTTACCCTCCCCCGCCCTCTTCAAGTTCATATTCTTTCTGGGGTATTGAAGGTCTTGCTTCGATATTCGGTATATATGTTTACTGACCACTCCCTCCCCGGACCCCGTACACCCTCAACTCACCACCACCTAACATCCACAATTAATACTCGACCATGTGAATAAACTGGCACAATCAATGGTTGGTGAGACAGAAGTGTCAGTGACCTTATTCAAAATTGACTTTGAATATTGGATCTTGTTTAATATGGATATTTTCATATTTGGTGGATGGAACTCCATGTGCTGGTTTTAATCTTTAGTTATGCTTGTCCTTGTTGATTTCTATGTGAGCCTCCTTTTGCTCTTCTAAATTATGAATTGATTGGAAGTTGTATTTGTGGTGTAGGGGATTGTCTTGTGCTGGGCAATGACTACCATGTTCCATACCATTCTTATTAACACTGGCATATAGCGCATAACTTTGTCTGTAACATGGCATTGCATTTGGCTGAAGCTGCTTCTTAAAGGCCAGCAATGAGTATAAAAAAAATGTCCCCAGATAAACTTTTCTGATCATTTTATGCATTATGCTGCTCAAAGAGGTTTAATCACAAATTTCAAAATAATAAAGAATTTTTAAACCATAAAATTTGGCATGTAAATACACTAAACATTACTTTGTACAGATATATCAAAATAATTATATAATGTATTTATTTACTATACTTTCTAGAACAAAACTTTTATTCCTAACTGTCAACTTTTGAATGTTGGTGCAAACCTGTAAAAATAAAAACAGTGATTGGTCAGAATGCTGAAATCCTTATCTTGAAGCAGACGAAAGACTAACTGGCTACAGTGTATACATAATGGTGGTACTGCCAACCGAATGCTGGGGTTTAAGTCCACTTACTTGTCGATGATATTCACAAAGTCCATCGCACAAGTACCAGGACCCTTGTATTGTAATACTACCATGACCACTGCATACCACATTGATTACTAACATGTCCAAAGTACATCACATGTATAACTATCATGGCTACTCTTTACCATATTTTCTACTACCATGACCACTGCATAGCACAAGTATTACTGATCAGACTACACCAATTACCAACCAATCAGCGGGCAGGGAAAAGCTCCAGGGTAAATTCGGAATTATTACACAGAATCTCTTAATTTTGATTGGTTGTCAAGGTAAGTAAACCAAAAAATCTTGCTGCAAAATTAAAATTTAACTTTTGAAGAGTACTTATAAAGGTTAAATCATACATTTGTGCAATGTATTCATAATGTGTTGCATAATCAAAGAAAGAAATATATTTTACATTTTCCTCATGTTTCTACATGCAAGTAGGTGGGTCAGCACCATCCGACCCAAACAGCTTTTTCAAAACATACTCAACGTATGGCTTCAGTATGTTTTTTTGATAAAACTAAGATAGGTCTTTCAAAACAAGTAATAAAACATATAGCTTCCTATATTAGGGAACTCAGTACAGAGCTTAGAGCTATAAGGTAGGCCTATGGAAAATGAATTGGTGTAGTATGACCTAAAGATAGATTCTGCATAGGGTAAACGTGAAAGTAGACATACTTTTTTTCTAACACAATGATTTGAAAGTGTGAGAAATGTTGAATTATGGTGTATTTTGACTTTTCTTATAACTCTTTTCATGGTTTTTAAATATTTGAAAGTTTTATGATGCAACATAGGTAATTTAAATTCCTTTATTGAGGGTAGTGGACATACAAATAGCCATACGTGACACCTGGTATACAAAATTGACCTGTAATGCACATGTTTGACTAGTTAAAGGTATATCTAGTAAACTTTATTTATTTCTGAGGGCTTTGCATACATTGTTTGGCAAAAATGTCAGAAAGCGACAATCTACATCTGTCCGAAAAGATGTCGAAAAGCCGCTTTTGTCTGTTTTGAAAAAGATGTTGAGGTAAACTCTGACTTTGAGTGCATCGCTTCTATACGGTTAGTGTCGATATGCAAATATGTTATGCGGTTTAATACATTTTACAAATGAAATTATTTAGTTTGCAAAAAATATGACCTTTTGTATGTTTTTTAAAAGTTTTTTTCTACCCCACCCCTTCATTTTAATGAATTTTCATGGATCTGTACTTTAAACAGTGCTTATTGGCTGCATGGTTACATGAACATGACCTGTAAATATGGTATAAACAATATCTAATATAAAAATACAATACACAGTACAGTAAAAGGCAATCTTGTGTAATGAGCATATTGTAAAACATAGCATGGCCCTAAAAATGGAGTTGGGGTGGATAGTCTCAGAATTATTTTTTGTCATTTCTAAATTGAAAAGTTGCATTTTCTTGATGGTTTCACATACAGAATCTGCTGAATAATTTTCATTAATTCATTTGAAAGCAGATTTTGAATACTTACAAAAACAGTGGCGTTTTAATGGTAAAATCTGCCATTTTGACCCCTGAAAATCACAAATATCATTTTTGAGTAGATATTGTTTTCAAGATAGCTTCAACTGGTTGAAAATCACATGTTGTTGATGAAATCAATTTAAAATCACTTTATTTGAAGCAAAAGATTGGAACGGTTGTCGAGATAAGGCATTTTGAAGATTCTGGATTTACGCGTAAAAACCGAAGGAATTTTGCTATAGCCAAAGCTCTTTGAAGCCCTCATATTTTGTCGAAAATGACATCATCATTTCTCTTAGATCGAATGTATCAAACAATTTAGCCAGAAAAAAACAACTTCAGTCAGGTTTGAATGTCTCTTTAAAGATAGATTCTGCATAGGGTAAACGTGAAAGTAGACATACTTTTTTTCTAACACATTGATTTGAAAACCGAAGGAATTTTGCTATAGCCAAAGCTCTTTTAAGCCCTCATATTTTGTCTAAAAGGATTTTTTTCTAAAAAAGAATGACATCATTTCTCTCAGATCGAATGTATTAAACAATTTAGCCAGAAAAAAACAACTTCAGTCAGGTTTGAATATGTCTTTAGATCTGACTACACCAATTACCAACGAGCCAGCGGGCAGGGAAAAAGTTCCAGGGTAAATTCGGAGCTATTACACAGAATCTCTTAATTTTGATTGGTTGTCAAGGTAAACAAACCAAAAATTCTTGCTAAAAAATTAAAATTCAACTTTTGAAGAGTACTTATAAAGGTTAAATCATACATTGTGCAATGTATTTATAATGTGTTGCATAATCAAAGAAAGAAGTATATTTTACATTTTCCTCATGTTTCTACATGCAAGTAGGTGGGTCAGCACCATCCGACCCAAACAGCTTTTTCAAAACATACTCAACGTATGGCTTCTGTATGTTTTTTTGATACAACTAAGATAGGTCTTTCAAAACAAGTAATACAAAATATAGCTTCCTATATTAGGGAACTCAGTACAGAGCTTAGAGCTATAAGGTAGGCCTATGGAAAATGAATTGGTGTAGTATGACCTACTACCATGACAACTGTATATCACATTTATTACTACCATGACCAATGAATACCCCATTCATTACTACCATGCCCACTGAATTAATACCCCATGTATTACTACCATGAGCTATGCATACTACATTTATTACTACCATGACCACTGATGCCAATTTATTAATAATAATTATACCTCATGTCAAACACCCATGTTAAGTTTGAACAGACTGTTATTTTCCCATTTTTGTAATATCTCATCGCTTGTAATGTCTCCATGGAGTGTTCTTTTTTTGTAATGTCATCCCAGTATAATTTGTACTGTCTTATTATTGTGAAGTCAAAGCAAGTTTATATGACTATTGGGGTGTCCTATGCTGAACAGTGCATGTATACATGCGGAAATGAAAATCAGTGAACATTTACTAAAATGGCGGACACAGTTTGCACAACTTTCTAAAGATGAGTTGAAAAGTTTACTCATGAGTTCACAGCTGAAGATTCCGAAAGAACACTAATAACCACCTGCACATTTATTTTCTAGGTAAGGTGCTGAGAATAAAGATTTTGAACAGAGAGAAGTAACAATTTTTTTCTCATGTTTTATTTCAAAGGAATATTTAGCAGAACCAAATATCTTTTTCAAAGATATTTTTCAGTATTATAAAATAAATAGCCTTAGAAGGTTGACAAATATTCACTGTCCCCCGCACATGATTGCAATATTTACATACTACCATGACCAATGCCAATCACATTTAGGCCATTATTATTTATTATTTGTTTTACTAACCATCAAGACAGAGAATTGCTGTAGGAGAAAGGGAAAAAAACAAAAATAAAAATTTGATAAAACATAGTTTAATTATTCTATTTCAAAGGAAGAGAATGAAATGTTCTATTAAAATCTGTGAGGTGGTAAAATAACAATAAACTCTTAAATTCCCTATGGAAAAATAAAATACATAATTTCGTTTTGTCGTAGGAAGGATCGATAAAACAAATTATCAAAAAATAATAGCCTTATTACTGTCTTACGTGTACAACCATGACTTTATATGAATATCACATTCATTACTACCATGACCAATGTATACCAAATTACCACCATGACCACTTTATAACACTTTATACAACACATTTACTACCACCTTTGCCAGTGTATACCACATTTGTCACATTTATAACTACCATGACTAATGTATACTACATTTATTACTACCATGATCTATATACATCACATGAATACTATCACTGTCTTCTAATTGCACTTCAACTGGAGATTTCGATAAACTTCTGAGCAGAAGTTGTGGTTAAACATTTCCATATTGAATCCCCACGACCAACCCAGAAATCAAAATGGTCTGTACCTAAGGTTCATCCTCTCATCAAGGGCGATGAACCTTAGTATTGTCCTAGCCGACATGGGTATTATAATTCCAGAGTTATCGTGCTGAATGCGTATGTTCATATTAGGTCATGGCCACATTGAAGCAATAGGGTCTTTCCATCATCAATGACAATGAACCTAGTAAGTGTCCTTAACATAGGTGTTATACTTCTGATGTTATCGTGTGTCAAGTGTATGTCGATACGATGCCATGGTTAACTTGAACTTTGGCGTACTAACCCCAACAGCAATAAGGTTCCTGTTATCACCAAGAGCAGTGGACATTTTAAGTTTCTTGAGTGCGGGTCTTATACTTCCGGGGTTATCGCGCGGAACCATGACCACATGATATAATGGCGACCATGAACTGTGACATTCCGAACTCGAAACAATAGGCTCCTCTCTCTGTGACAATGTATCCATGACGAGTCATGAGCGTGTTTTATATTTCCATATAAGGTCATGGAAACTTTGACCGTTGATATCTGAGCCCCTCCCGCACCCACCCAAGCACATGCACGCACGCACGCACACACACACACACACACACACACACACACACCAAAGAAGTTATACGAAAAAAAAGCGTTTTGTACTTTTTGAATCACCTTTGCGTTGTAAAACTTGTTGGATTGACTGTATTCTGTGAATGTTGGACCTATAACATTTTCTTTCTTTAAACATTCAACGTGGCCTTGCCAAGGCCTACAGACCCCAAATCAAATCAATAGAGAGCACTGTCTAACCAACATATTTTGTTCGGTTGTCAAACGTATGCCAACCTAGAACATTAGACTACCTTAAATAACTGTAATATTAAAACTTCAGCATTTGTTTTTTTGCGCAGTAGATATTTTAATATCCCAATGACAGTGACTCACGTCAAAACTTTATGTTTTATTTACAAAATTATTTTACCTAATACGTTCTTTACATCATAGTGAAGATAACATCTTAAAATCTTAAAGGTAACTTAATTGTATTACTAACATCTGAATATCAAGTGTCAATATAACGAAATTGTATATTTTGGATCATGACCTTGTTTTGATATATATTAATATTTTGCAAATGACTACTTGGACATCAGATTAAAATCTATTTATAGACTTTCGAGAAATTAAATTAGGTTAGTTTGCAGTGATTTAATTGATGCGTATTTTATGTGGGTTACAAAACATTATATTACCTATTAATTTATCCCTGTCTCGTTTTATTGAGATGACAATAGGGTATGAGTGACGTTTGGTGCACCCTAGAACCTGGTTTAAACCCCAGTGGTCCTTTTTGCCACTGAATGTTCCAAGGGGTAGCCCTAGAGTCAACCCTTTTATGTTTGTCTTTTATTCGTATTTGTATTTATTGTTTGTTCTATACGTTGGTTGTCTGTGGTCCTTGAATCTACATTTCCTGATCGATCTTTATATCTACTCTTTTGTTTTGTGCATAATCTGAATATCCATGCTAAATAAAATGATACTGTTTTATCAAGCAAAATGTAAAAAAGACACGCTTTTTTTAACCCCCCCCCCCTTTATTTTGGTTAAACATTAAACATCATACTATAACCAGTTTATGCCGATAACATGAAGACATCACCACCCGTTACAAAACAACCGAACTACGGTAAACGTAACCAAATATGTACGCCCATGCAAACTGCACGCAACCATCGTGTGACGTGCATGTGCGTAGGTGATTAATTTGACGATAGGATGTCTACTATTATTAAAAGAAAACAAATAAATAGATGAAAAGTAAGGAATTGCAAATAATATAAACCAAGACATACTCAACGCTGTAATTGTTGTTAACCGTACACCAATCCACAGTTTTGGCATAAACATATATTTGTTTACAACTTGTGTTATCATTAATATACTACTATCCTTATGCTGCGCTAAATACTCGTTTTCGTAGAATACCGACTTCATTCCTTTTCCTATAAAACGCTTTTTATGTTAAGGAAAACTGGCAGATAGTTTTAATAAATGTTTGAAAGGTCATCATAGCATATGCATTTCTGATAATCTGAAACACGTTTATACGTTATTTATAGATGTCAACATTTCAATGTCAAAGTCGAATTATTATGCTAAATTCATGTTTCTTTTATAATAGTTTCATAAAATACAAACTACAGTTTTCATTTTGTATCTCTTTACAAGATTGAGAAGAAGTATTTTTCATTTCAAATTCTTTCAAGGAATGCTTGAAGGCACTGTGGTAACGGAATTTTTTTTTTCAAACAATTAGTAATTGACTAGTGTTTAAAAGTAGATATAAAAGTCGAATTGGACATGTAACATTGATTTCAAAGATCACAGTTAACCAAAAACCGCATGAAAACAAACAACAAAACAACGGGTAAATAAAAGGCATGGCATAGGATATCACAAAAATATAAGGGTTGACAATAGTGCTTACGCCTTTGAACGGTCAGTGGCTAAAAAGGCCGCTGTAGGATGGGGTTAAACCAGGTTCTAGGGTGCACCAAATCTCACGTTACCATATTGTTATCCCAAAAAAAACGGGAAAGTCCTCGCCATGCTGTATCCTCTAAGAAACTAATTAGAAATAATAGGCACTATACGTATAACAAGGAGACGATCATTTGAATGTTATTTAGAGCTGCCTTCAGAGAGAGGTAGTCTAAGAGCAAACACAGGAGTCTACGGTTAATGTGTTTAGAGCTCACGCACACACACACACACACACACACACACACACATATAGGGAGAAATATTTGTGAACTACCAAGGACAGACAACAAGTTGTTATGATATTACCTTCAATACTTCGAGTTATAGTACGGCGATCTAATACTACCGAAGCGTAAATGCACTTCTGCTAAAGTTCTAGTTTTTAATGTATATATAAACACTTGCTAAAGGGCTTTTGCATATACACAGAAGACGTACTATATAACAACAGTAAGTCAACATATAAATAAGACGCAATGCGTAAAAGTAGTTAAACAGAAAGCTAGTACCTCTTTGATCAGATCTGAACATATGTTGTTTTTGTGTTTTATGTTGCAAACATATTATACTGATTGGTAAAAGCCGCCTTTCCTAGAAGAATCTGTGATAGCGGAAAAGCGATGTCCTTTACATAAAATTAAAATGAGGCAAGGACTAGTTAAAACTGTCGAACAAATGCATACCATCCTCACACGTATAACGTTAGGTATCTATACCCACTTTTCCCTTTCACTGCCCTTTCTAACGGATTGTTATCGCAAAATCATACTCTTATGTAATATTTAAAGGCAATCTGATAGCAACGTGACACTCTCTGAGCATTGTTACTTCTAGTGCGGCACCACTATTGTCACAACATACTGAAAAGGGGATCCTGTGGGCTCCACTGACAGAAACAAGGAAGTACAGTAGTATACATTTACTGAGTCTGTTCAAGAGAGGTAATATAAAGTTTAACACATCTCACGCTCACTAGCAGGCATTCCACTTTAAAGACAAACGGACAGGGCTTCCTTATCAAAGAAAAACGTATTGCTCACTTCAAAAAACGTTCCCTAGAGAAAACAACTAAATATCTGGCCTGTAACAATATTAAAGACTTTTTTTACTAACGGCAGTTTAGACAATTACACTATGTGGACTTTATTAGTATCTCTATAGGTAAGAGCTGTGCACCTTTTGTCGCTGATTTGTACTTGTATTGCTATGAAAGAGATAATCCTTTCTTTTCAACTAGGGTTAATACTATCTATCCCAGAGAACTTCAACTCAACAAAGCTAATAGTTGTTATACTGTCGCTTCTTTTCTTGATTTACATCTCCCTATTAAAATGGAGAAATAATAAGTAAACTATATGACCAGAGAGCTGATTTTAAAAATTTGATAATGCTATTTTTTCCCACTTAGATGGGGATGATTCCCGAGCTACTTCTTATGGAATCTATGCTTCTCAACTTATTCATTTCTAGTCGAGTTGAGGACTTTAATATCGTAATATGTGTATAACTAAGAAGCTACTCCATCATGGCTACCGTCCGTTACCATAAACTTCGTAAAACCTTTGCACATTTTTATTATCGTAATCTTGATTTACTTTTAAAATATAAACATAATTTAAGATCTCTTCTGCCTCAAGGACTAACACAACCTGACTTATATGGTGATGTTATTTACAAAATTCGTAAGGTCCTTGTTCATAATCACTTTCATACAATCTTTATTAAACTTGTTTAAACGTTTATCAAAAGAGGTTATGACTATCATTTTGCAACGTACTACATATTTAGTGGTTAACCCATTTACAGTTCGCCACTATGATTTCCTCTTTGATTGTGCGATGACCGGACAGCTTATCGACCCTATGATGACGTCTGAATAAATCCATATAGGACATTAGCTTTTTATGTTTGTCTTTAACCTTGTCTTTTCGTACCCTTAACGGTTTGTTTTCTTGTTGCACTGGCTTCTGCCAAGTCAAGTCAATGGCTTTCTAGGCTTTTGTTTTTTATATTGTATAATTATACATGATCATATAATGTGTTTTACTTATATTGCCTATTAATGCTGCTGTGTTTTAGGGATTATAGCCTGGCGGGATTTATTTATTTATTTACTCAGTCCAGTTCATTGGGATGACAATATGGTACGAGTGATGTTTGGAGCACCCTAGAACCTGGTTTAAACCCCCAGCGGCCTTTTCTGCCACTGACCGTTCCAAGGCGGTAGCCCTATTGTCAACCCTTTTATGTTTGTGATGACATATCTTTTATTCATCTTTATAGTTGTTGTTCGTTTCTCTGTGTGTTGTGGTTGACAATCGTCCTTGAATACTTCATTTCCTGTTTGATTTGTATATTGACTTTAATAATTTGCATGAACATGAGACAAAATAAATGATTAACTATCCAGATCAATTTTCTGTTGAAGCTTACATATAATAACCACCGTTATATAACTTATCTAATTGTCACCATAACATGAACGAAATGAGATTAAGCAATTTATTTAAAATATCAGATATGTTTCCATAAAAACACTAATATGCGAACTACGACATAATTATAATGTATATCCGAAATGGATATTTTCTCTCAACTCTTATGAATGCATGTCACGCATTTCAGGATTATTAATCCTGAATCATCCTGTAATAAGAATCGACAAACGTTTCCAATGATACCCATTTAAAAAGAAAAAAATAATGTCTGTGTCCGTTTACTTTGATTTATTAGTATAAAAATGCAATTTTGAAGGAAAATATGAAATGGTAATGTGAAAAGATATTAAAATGCGTCATAGTGAAAGATGAGAACTTTCCTTATTGCTTGGATGTCACAAATGTGTGTAATATTGGACTCCTAGTGTGGTGTCAAACTTCTTTTGAGGCAATATTCATCACGTCTGTGGGTTGCACTGCACCATCAATGAACATTTATTTTTACAGTTAATCTACAAACTATTTCATATGTTAAACATAAGGTATCGGCTATGGAATTTGTTGATTAATAAATTATGAGTGCCACCAATGCTCTAAACGTGTGACAAAGTCATCTATCCCGAAAATTGACCTCGTCGCTAGCGGTTTCACGCAAAACCATCCTACATATTAGATTGAAATTATTTCAAACTTAGCTAAATAACAACATCAACCGTGAAAATCATGAAATAAGTCGTTAATATTTTTAATTTTTGACCCAGTTATAAAGTACTTGTCTCGATTACCCCCATCGTTAATCGAAGATTTTGGGTGTTCTACACAGACGAGATGTACTCAGTAATCGCTTGACGGGAATCAATGAAATTTGGTCACAATAATTGAATGTGAATGTGATGCATGCACATACGTGTGTCTTCCATTCAGCATGGCCGCATCAATCATTATGACCGCAATTAACGAAAACATATGAAACTCGAAGACATTTCAAACATTTTAGCCAAAAAGTAATTGTCCACTTAAATAAAAAAGTAATAGATGTGCCTTTGTCAGACCTTCGGTTGGCTTTATCTTTGGCTGCAACTGCAGTGGTTCTTAAGTACAATTCTGGATATTTTCTGAGAGGTATACATAATTATGTATTGCATATTTTTCGCTAATTTCACTAGATGAAAATCCCTTTTCAGAATGTATTACAGTTAGCGACTTTCTTTTGATATTGATGTACTTTCAGTTACATGTTTATGTCTATTTGGCCCCTGAAGACAGGGAAAATATGAAGCATGTATACTTTATTCATTATTCTGTTAAGATTCAAGATATTCGACCCTACGACAAACACGTAAAATGAGTTTAGCTAACTAGTAGGCTGTATTGCCTACTGACCGTTCCAAGTCGTTAAATATGTCTTCTCTACTCCTTTTGCTGTATGTGGTCCAGTTCATTGACTATTTAATTTGTTCATATGATTTAGTTTGTAGTGCGGATATTTGGTGTCACAACTTTGTCGTTTTCACTGTTATTCATTCCGATCTTTGGAGGTCGTTGAGCCCGATATTTTATATACCGATATCGGTGGTACATTCTCAAATACTTGTGTTCCCTTACTTTAATGTCAAAAAGGTGGTTCCTCTATTTCTGCCTTTAAAGGTTCTGAGCATTGTTTAATCATCTTTAGGAAATGTTGTCTGTTTTTTTATTTAGTCTTTTGACTGTTACTTGTGATACGCAGGCTTCATAACCTCCGCTCCCAGCTAAGTTGCATTTGGTTCATTTCGCCCATAGTTTTCTCGTTTAGTGCAAAGCATTTCGATAGAAACTGGGACCAAACGCCGCTGGCCATGTAATGGTATGAAAATACTTCATTGAAGATTCCATGTTCACCGTCATGTGCATACCATCTTCGAGATGGCTCAAAATTGTGTACCATTGACATTTTAAATAAATTTTAAATTCTGCTCAACCCAGGGCTAGAGGGCGTGAGCGGTAGCAAGCATTTTTGACTACCGTTCATGAACAGTCTTAATCAAACCGCGACTGCAATATTTATTATATTTATCGTGTCGGTGGTTTCCAAATTTCTCATTTCATACTCTTTTTTTTCTATAGAAGCCCTTTCTCCTTTTAATAACGTTTCGGAATTCAATAAACTTAGTTACAAGGTATCTTGCACGATGTGTTCTTTGAAATGTATGGTTTTCGTTACCGCTCATTATCCAGTAGGAACTAGTTTGTTAATTTCTATTGAATTTATCATGCATGCTTTTCTTTTCTATAATAAAACTGTGGTTTTTAAAACTGGTATTAATATACGAGTTATAATAACCGCAAAATATGATATATCATTGGATTTCACATTTCTACTGAAGATATAGAGATTATTTAACTGCTGGGATCGATTATAGGGAAATCCTTCACGAGATGATAGGCGTGTGGTTCTTTTCACGAACGAGCGTAAGCGAGAGAGTGAAAAAATAACACACGCCTACCATCGAGTGAAGGATTTCCCTATAATCGATCACAACAGTTAAATAATCTATTTATTACATTTTTAATCAGATTATGTATGATTTTACCCAGAATTATTCACTCTATTTAGCGTTATCGACTGATGACGTCGACCAACACGTTATTGGCGTCATAACTCAACGTCGCAGTTAGTTATTTTTGTGTTCGGAGTTAGTTATTAATATTTAGCGATTATGATATTCTTTCATTGGGAAATCCCAATCTTTCACCCGTAGAAATGTAATAAAATACCATATTATTTCAAACCACGTCAACGTTTATAAAACATCGCCAATTTTATCAAACTACTGAACCGTTTTCAAATAAAGGCTTGTTAAACCAGAACAAGAGAGTATCTTGTGATTTTATCATCTGAAAGAAATGTGTGTTGTAAAGAGTCGTCACTTCTTGTTTTGTCATTCTTCTTCAATAAAATCTAGTGCGCAGTATATATATTACACGTCAACACATTTTTTGCAACATTAATTTCCCATGTGAAGACGATTATTTTACAATTTTAACGGCTTTCGGGTCACAGAGAAGTCTGAAATAGAAGGAGTCAAATTAAATTATGCATTTATAATTGGAATAAAAACTTTGTTTACGTACAAAATATGTACATATATTTATTTATGTTTGGAAATGAGATATTGTCTGAATTGTTTACGTTTGTGTGCAAAACATACACTGGGTCTTAGTCTTACATTACATGCTAATACATACACCGAGTCTTCGCCTCCATTTTTTTCTCCCTGTTTCTAAATTTTCCCGGAATAATTTTTTTTTTGTTGTGTTTTAGACCAATTAGAGTGTTTAGGGAGAAAAAACATTTTTTGAGGGGTATACCTTGTCTCACAGTCAGAATCAGACAAGTCTAGAAATCTGGACAGCACTGAAATGTGAAAAAAAATAGGAGAAGAACATCATAAGTATTTTACTTTCGTTCCAATTCTTTTTCTGCTATTGTGTACAGATTCCATACTGTAATAACAATGAGAAATAAAATATGTTTAAACTAAACAGACATGTCTAGAAATCTAGACAGCACTGAAATGTGAAAAAAAATGCAATATCCCAAAAACCAAAGCATGTATTCAAATTATTTTTTAACAGTGAACTTGTGATCACAAATCACACCTTTTTAGTAAATTGCATGCATATTGACTTAGCGGTTCCGGTGCTACACCGGTTTAAATATTTATCCTGACTCAAGTCTGACGATTGCCTTTTGCTGAATAATGTTCGCCTATTTTGCAGTCAAAGTGCAACCTAAAAGTAGTCTACTGTAATTAGGTTTACATTTATTGTAACAAGGCATGTTAAGCTCACATAAAATATTTAATTTATGGAATTATGACCATCAACAGCTGTGCTATAGACTAAAATTGTACCACACCCCAATTAAAATGTGTATTTGTTACCATTTATGATATATTAATCAATTAAAAGCATGTATTGTTCAGACAAGTTTGCTGATTACTATACATATATAACTATATACATCATTTATCTGTCAAAAAATACTTAGTTTATTAAATTATGACCAGAAATAAGGTATATATTGTCATAAAATGTACCTCATCCCCCCTTAATATAGCCTTTTCGATCATTGTTGGTATATTCATCGGACCAAAAAGGAAATAATGTCATAATCCAATGCCAATTATATACATAAACAGTAAGAGCTAGATGTAATAATCCATTTTAACACATATGTATGCGTAATTGTATGAATTTATGCATGTTACATTAAAATTATGCATGCCGAGAAAGTGTAATTTTAAGATTTTTAAGCATTTTGTGTATACCGTGCACTGAGTTATGACCGATTTTCGAAAAACATGCATATATATAGACAAGTTTATAGACATCATTTAATAAGCGTTTTATATAAATTTCATTAAAATTGACAGACACATATGGGTGACTACAGTTCTAACCCACCCCACCCCACCCCACGTAAAAACGCATTTATGCTAATTTTGCATCGGTTTTTGTTAAATATGAGCGTTATTTCAAACATTAAAGTTCAAAACCACATATAAACAGTTACATGACATTGACATCTTCAATTTAAGCCATAGATTAAAAATACGCATTCCGAGAAAGTGCGATTTTGGGATTTCTAAGCATTTTGTATATTGGGCATGCATTATCACATTTTCTTTTAAAAACACACGCTTATATATCGACAATATAGTATTCCATTTACATTAAACTTTCATTTCAAAGGCTAGCGTTTAACACATAGTTCATTAAAATTGACCTACACATAAGGATGACAGAGATTAAAGTTCTAACCCATACCCATGTAAAAGAGGCATTTATCTAAATTTTGGCTCGTTTTTTGTCAAATATATGCCTTATTTCAAACAGTATAGTTCAAAACCATATATAACAAGTTACAGGACATTGATGTCTTCAATTTAAGCCCATATTCAGGTGTTATTGTGGAGTTTTGAGTATCCTACATTACAAATATGCGTACAGAGAAGTAAACTTTTTCAGCAGGGTTTTCGTTATCACAAACTACGTAGATCTTTCTCAAAATTCTACAACCGCAACGAAGGCCTATTGGAGAAGTACAACACCAACCCTAAAACTCTTCTACGACTAGGAATATCACAACCTTTATTTTATGGAGATGTGGTCTATAAACTTCGTAAGTTAAAGGGATCTGGCGGATTTCCTGACCACTTTACAAAATTAATCAGGAAGTTCGTCAGGAAAGGGTACGACCCTTTTGTAATACAACGCACTGCGTGTTTAATGATTGACCCCTCTACAGTCTTTATTAGAATTCTCTATTTAGTAAACACATGTTAGGTTGAAAGTTCAATACTTTATTTATGTTCTATCCTTTTTTTCTTCAATAATTCAGCATTTCAACCTTTCTTTTTTTTGTTACTCTGTGGTTCATTTCTGACGTTACGTTTACATGATACTTCATGAACAATTGTTTAAAACCCGTGTCGGGACGGTACTTGTCGCGTTGCGTAAAGATCGGAGCACGACCTATTACTCCACAATGCCGTAAACATCAACACTCAATGCATGTGCGTGAAGCCGAGACTAATAGCTACATACAATCGAGTAGAAAATGTTAAGTTGTGACGCATTTCCCGATTTGTTACAGTTTACTAGACATTTCGGATTCACCTTCCTGTTTGAACGGCTTGATAAATGAAAGCGTTCTGTGTACTCAGCCATCTCCATCGTCATTGATATTTAGTACTTTTTATGATGATTTGCTGCCCGTTCAAGATGGGTTTATTTAACGCAAGTTGAAAAGAAAATGATATGGCGACACCTTATGGCTGTGCACTTAATTTATGCCGATTTATAATTTTTCGGAGATTTTAGATAGACAATAACCCAATTGAATGTTCATTTATTGCACACGCAAAAATGACGTTCGTTTAAATATCACTTTCAGTCCACTCTATAGTATAGACGCATATACTGAAAGAAAATGACGGAAACATTTGTTTTTATCTGCTACTAATTTTAATAATAAAAATAGTTTCTTGGCGATTTTATTTAGTCAATTAATCTTTAATTAACCTAACTGAGAGTAAAATATATATTGTTTTATTTGTATTTATAGTCTGGAACGTTCAAATCTTCGGGTTTTGAGTAATTAAATCAAGTCCACTGAGATCTCACCCCAATTAGATTATGACACCCGCTGAGAGGGTAGCGAGAAAACAACGGTACATATTGGTTTGATGAAAGCCATAAAACTTCCATGTCATTAGTTGGCCCTTGGTCTGCTAAATTAATTTCATGGACTTTCCTTCATTGAATTTTGTACTTTTTCTTCGTTAAATTTGAATTATTTCCATTAATAATGCAAAAGGTGTTCTTTTGGCGAGTTGTGACTGACATAGACATATGTATGCGCGCGTGTGTGTGTGTGTGTGTGTGAGCGTGTTTGCGTGTGTGTGTGTTTATGTCTTTGTGACTGGCAGCATCTAAACATTCAATCGAGCTGAGAACAGTTACTCACAGGGTTATCTTGGTTACACTGGTCGCATAAATCACTATAGTTGTGCTTACCGGACTAAGGGTTAATTGGATAAAAGATCAGAAACGACATATCAGATAAGGATTATTTGATAACGACATATTTAAGACATGAATTCATTTATCAATAATTTAGTATTCACATTCATGCTTGCAATAATTTCAATAAATTTCAAAATCTGAACGGTAACATATACATGTAATACATATTTACTGTGCAGTACTAAATAATATATTGTATTAGAACATAAAAAAGCGGTGTTTACCTAAATGTATTACTAGATACATGATACAAAAGTTTTATTTGAGTCGGCATAATATTACAATTATTTTATCGCAAAAAGAAAACCGTTTTCAACTATCAATATCATGTTTAAACAGTATGATGCAATTTGTCTTTTTACCGTTTTATATGGCTATTATTGACTTAACATGTTTTAGTTTTATTATTTTTATCTACCGATGCTGATCTCTAGACAAACGGCCTCACTCACTCACTCACTCACTCACTCACTCACTCACTCACTCACTCACTCACTCACTCACTCACTCACTCACTCACTCACTCACTCACTCACTCACTCACTCACTCACTCACTCACTCACTCACTCACTCACTCACTCACTCACTCACTCACTCACTCACTCACTCACTCACTCACTCACTCACTCACTCACTCACTCACTCACTCACTCACTCACTCACTCACTCACTCACTCACTCACTCACTCACTCACTCACTCACTCACTCACTCACTCACTCACTCACTCACTCACTCACTCACTCACTCACTCACTCACTCACTCACTCACTCACTCACTCACTCACTCACTCACTCACTCACTCACTCACTCACTCACTCACTCACTCACTCACTCACTCATTCCCTCCCTCCCTCCCTCCCTCCCTCCCTCCCTCCCTCGCTGGCTTGCTGGCTGGCTGAATGGCTGGCTGGGCTGGCTGGGCTGGCTGGGCTGGCTGGCTGGGCTGGCTGGCTGGCTGGCTGGCTGGCTGGCTGGCTCGCTCGCTCACTCACTGGCTCACTCACTCGTTCATTCATCTAACAGATGGATCTTGTTGAAAGATATACCAGGGTCCGGTATTATAGAGACCCTTTATAGACAGAGTGACGGCTGTATTCATTCATGTATTCATTCATTCATTCATGTATTCATTCATTCATTCAGTCATTCATTCATTCATTCATTCATTCATTCAGCACGTTAAGGTCTCACACCTCAATTAATTTTCCCATAGGGTTACTGTACAGCCTTTTCCAACATCTGAGCTTCAAAGCTGGCCAGCAGCCATTGTTTTGGTTTAATACAATGTTGATGGAACTTAAACTGTTATCGTTCAACTGTCAGTGTCTTGGCTCTGTCTCAAAACGCTTAGATGTATTTAACTATCTAAAATCTAAAAACTGTGATATATACTGTTTGCAAGATATACATTCATCAGTGGCTACAGAGAAATTTATTCGCACTCAATGGGGTAATGACTGTCTTTTCAGTTCAGGCACATCACATTCGAGAGGTGTGGAAATATTATTTAACAAAAACATTGATTATAAAATACACACATGCAACTCTGACCCTGAGGGAAACTTTCTTATTGTAGACTTAACAGTAGATACTAATCGATTTACATTAATTAGTTTACATGGACCAAACTCGGATTCACCTTCCTTTTTTGAGACCATTATTAATATTACAATGAATTTTAACACTGATCAATTCATAATAGGTGGAGATTTTAATATTGTTCAAGATGCATTAACAGACTATTTTAGCTAAACAAATATAAATAACCCAAAGGCGCAAGAAAAGGTTTTAGAAATTATGGAACAATTTAATTTAATAGATCCATATCGAGAAATTTACCCTACACTTAAACGATATATATGGAGAAGAGCAATCCTATTAAACAGGCTACTCGATTTTCTTTCTAATGTCTGAAATACTTTTCTCATTAGTAAATAAATGTACAATTGAGCCAGGTTATAGGTCAGACCACTCAATGATCATTTTAAATATCTCATTTACACCTTTTTAAAAAAAGAAAACCCTTATGGAAACATAATAATTCCCTGCTTGCAGATATAGATTATATAAATACCACTAACAATAAAATCCAGGAGGTAACTTAAAGTTACATAACTATACAAATAAAATAATACCGAAAATAGAAAAAAATGATGGCAGTTTTATAACAGATCAATTTGAAATATTAATTGAAGCAAAACTTTTCTATCAAAAGTTATATTCTTGTAAAGATTCAGAATTAAATGACATTAATCTTGAAAATGAACTAAAGGACTATGATATTCCAAAACTTAACAAAGATGAGTCAAATGCACTCGAAGAACAAATTACTTACGATCAAACTTCAGATGCCCTTAAGTCAATGAACAATAATCGCAGTCCTGGTACTTCAGGATTTGGATCGGATTTTTATAAAGTTTTCTGGAAGAAATTAGGATATTTCGTTGTAAGATCAATAAATTTTGGATTTGAAAAGGGTGAATTATCAGTTACACAAATAGAAGGAATAATAACGTGCATTCCTAAAGAAAAAAAGTCTCGTTATATTTTAAAAAACTATAGACCCATCTTATTGTTGAACTGTGTTTATAACATTGCTTCAAGTGCTATAGCTAATAGACTCAAAACTACATTACAAGAACTAATAATAAAGACCAAACAGGGCTCATAACAGGCAGATACCTTGGGAAAAATACAAGACATGATATAATGCACTATGCAGAAGAAAAAAATATACCTAGCTTACTCTTATTATTTGATTTTGAAAAAGCTTCTGACTTTATTTCTTAGAACTTTATTTACAAAGTTCTAACTTACTTTGGATTTGCAAGTTCAATAATATCATGGGTAAAAGTATTCTATAAAAATGCAAAACTAGCAATCACTTATCTTCATTTCTTACCATAGGACGTGGCTGCCGTCAAGGGGATTCGTTATCGCCTTATATTTTTATACTTTGCGCTAAAATTCTAGCTATCAAAATTAGAAATATTAAGGGTATTAGGATCGGCAACACCGAATATAAATTATCCCAATATGCTGATGATACCTCGGCTTTCCTTGATGGATCTCAACAATCTCTAAATGAAACCCTTAAGGAATTATCAAATTAATATGGCCCTTAAAGTTACATGGATAAGAAGAATGATTTTAAAAGAAGGAAAAATATAATAGAAGAACAAATGAATATAAAAGACATAATAAACTCAGGAAACGATCATCTAAGTTCATTAATAAAACAAATAACAAACCCGTTTTGGGCAGATGTACTAGAATCATTTTATACATTTCTAAAAATGAACCAACCTTCAATTGAAGAGGACTGTTTGAAAATCTCTATATTTCTAAATGACGAGATTTTAATTGGAGGAAAACCATTCTTTTATAAAGCGTGGTATAATAAAGGAATACTTCTTATTAATGATCTATTTAAAGACGATGGCAAATTTCTCTCTCAGTTGGAATGTGAACAAAGATTTGGAATCAAAACAAATTTTATTCGATACAATGGTGTGGTAAATGCTATAAAAACATATTTTAATGAAATATAATTACTCTAATTGAAACAAAATGTCAAAATCCTGTACTGCCATATCATATATGCACTATATTGAAATATAAAAAGATCTGACAAGGAAAACAGTATTGAAGGAGGACCACAAAACACAGCAACAAACACGCAAACAGACAAACAAGAAGGCAAAAGTAATCATCAATTCAAACGACATCACAAATACAAAAGGGTTGACAATAGGGCTACCGCCTTTGAACGGTCAGTGGCAAAGTAGGTAAATGGGGGTTTAAACCGGTTCTAGGGTGCACCAAACCTCACACTTACCCTACTGTCATCCCATTTAAACAGGACAGTGTAAATAAAGAAATCCCCGCCATGATCTAATCTCTAACCAACAAGGCAGCATCAATAAGCAATATAAGTAAAACACAAATATGCTCGTGTAAATATAATACAAAAAAACAACAATAGCCTAGAAAGCCACAATGAAGGTAGCCAGTGTCTTGGCAGAAGCCAGAGCAACAAGAGAATAAACCATTAAGGGCACGACAAGAAAGATCATAGACAAACATCAAACGCCACCGTCCCAATGGGATTTAGGTAGGCTTCATCATAGGGTTCACAGCCTGTCCGGTCATCGTACAATTAAAGAGGAAAGCATAGTGGCGAACGGTAAAAGGGTCCACCACCAAGCATGCAGTACGTTGCAAAATGATAGGGTCATAACCTCTTTTGATAAACTTTTTAACAAGTCGCAGAAGAGTCCTTAAATTACTTTTATATTTGGAAAGAAGATCAGGGTTACGATAATAAAATTTTGCAAAGGCTTTACGAATATTAAAGTCCTCAACTCGAGTACAAGCTCTTGAAAAACGAATAAGTTGAGACACATACACCCCATAAGAAGTTGCTCGGGGAACATCCCCATCCAAGTGGGAATAATTAACAATGTCAAAATTAAAATCATCTCTCTTGTCATAGATTTTGCTAATTATTTAATCAACAACAGGATGTAAAGATATGTATAATATTTTTAATCAAAATGATGAGACACCTTCTTCAAAGGCAACATGGGAACTAGTATACCATATTCATAGTGAAACATGGGAAGATTTACAATGCACCATTTAAAAATAACTACAGTACACCCTTACAATGATTCCAAATAAAAATTAATCATAGAATTCTTTCATCTAAAAATATTTGTATACAATTAAAAACATAGACAATTCTCTATGAACATACTGCCAACAAGAAGAAACTTTAATCCATATTGTCAAATCCCCGATTAGTTGTATAAGCAGGTCTTGTAAGAAATTATGAATGCAAAGTTTTTCTATACACTTTTATTGGTTACATTAACTTACATAGTATTTTCGCCACAAGTATTCATGTCCATAATCAAACTATTTAATTAGAATTTATTAACAATGTAATTTCATGTTTTAAATTAGACGTGTACGATTCGAAAGATAAAACATCATGTTCAATGGCCTAAACTAATACTCAAGAAACCAAAATCACACTGTTCTCTCCTAGTGTTCTCTATGTTCTATCTCTCTTTTCTATCTAATGTGTAGCTCTATATATACGGAGATACCTAAACAAATTATCTAACTAACCTTAAAAGCCGAAATGCTTACATTAACTAACCTAAAGTATTATATAATACACCTTAAACCTAAAATACAACTAAGACTAACCCTATTAATTTATACCATCTCATATAATAGGTACCTGGGAGAGCCTCTTATCAGACAAGTGTTCTGCATAACAGACCTTAAGTATTATCTAATATACCTTAAATCATTAAACAACTAACCTTAAAAACTTATGCAATAGACATAAAGTAACCTGAAGTATTAGGCAATATACCTTAAAAGATGCTGCCTTACTCAAGTGCCCTTAAGAACTTATGTAATTGACAGTTATCACTTAATGTCTACCCTGCATCAGTAGCATATCCCTAAGGTTTATTTACATATTATACAAGACAAATATGAATCACAGAATAAAATAAGATATCCTCTACCAACATGTGTTAACAAATACAAATTAGTACTAATTACTATCCCGACTTAATTATCAACCAAAACAGTAACATGTATCCAAAATACTTCATACTACCAACCACTCCCCCCTCCACACCCCCTCCCACCCCTTCTTAGGTTGGCACCTCCTGGTGACAGTAATACAAAAACAAACCTTATCTAAATGCAAAATATCTAGAGCAAAATAAGTTATTAGAAAATAGTCCAAAATAACACTAAGATTAGAAAATGGTTCAAAATAACACTAAGATTAAATCTAAAACAACATACTAACAACTACCACAAGTACTACCAGAGTACACAAGATCAACTAATTTTAACTAATCATGATCATAATTCATAAAATAATGACAATGATATCTAGAAGTAATTTCAGTTCATGAAAATGTTGATTATATAAAAAAACAATTACATGTATTCAAAAAATTGATCTTAACACTGTCGCTTTGAAATACATGTTAGTAAAGAAATAAAGCATTTATAATTCCAGTCACAAATAACTGCTGTAGAATATGACATATCCTAGTTTATAATGCAGTACTTAGTCAATGTAAGAGTAAGTAAACACTGTTATCTTGAAGTCAATATGTGCACAATTAATCACTTAACTGTTACTTGTTTAAATACTACGAATGACTAGCTCATAATTTGTAGTAGAACGTACTTATTAAATACATATTTAAAGTATCTAGATGTATTAAACTTCATAATGTCATCACATAGTCACTCCTATAGAAAGTATAAGTCCACTGCACTTCTCGAATAAAAGATAAAATATGATAGTATAAACTAAAACACTGTCACTTAAAATGTTATATCAATCGAAAATATTCCCCCCGTTTTTTATATTGAAAAAAATGTCTGAAATTTCCAAAATATATCTGTCCGTGCCACAGGTAATCGATATTGTTCCCGCAGACGGCTTACAACACTATCTGCGCTAGACCATATGGCGGCTTACAATACTCGCAGCGTCTGTCATCTTGTTTTTAAAGTGCGGCGGCTTACAAAACTGTCTGCGTCATTATGCCAAACGACGGCTTACATTAATCGCAGCACCACAGTTTCGTCCCAAACACATCAAAGTTGTATTATCGTTCAGACAGTAGTTCCAACATATGGTTTGCCATGGTCAACATAGTTCCTTTGTTTGGAGATACAGATGGCTGACTTGCCATATATCTCTGATATAACTTGTGTTGGTAAGTCACAGTCTGTGACATTGCATTCAAAAGTTCTGCATTTTTTTGTTGTAATGTAATTTGGAAATGTTCATTTTGTTGCTGGATTAAAGTTTCAATCCTGTTGACTGATGCTTCAAGTTGAGTAACCGATGCTTCAAGTTGAGTAACTTGTGCTGCAAGTAATTTTGAGCCATTGCAGCACTCATGCTGATCTGTTTGTGGAAGTTTCCCATTTTTAGTGACTCTCGGTATTTTTATAAAATCCGGGGGAGATGGAGCCGAAAAGTCAGTTTCATCTTGATTTTGTCCAAAATGTTCAGTTCCATCTACCAATGTATTCAAGGATTAAGTTTCCTTGCTATGTGAATGGATTGTCTTTCACAGAAGTCTGGATCGCTCGTATATTGTATTGGTGAAACCGGAACACAGTGATTCATAATGTTTTACTCCATATTTAAAACAGTATTCTCAATGTCAATTTCTGTCACAAAAGTATTCTTTAAGAAATGTTCGATATCCTCGTTTGTAAAACTACATCTATTCAATCCAAAATAATTGTTTTCTGGTTCTAAGAAATAAGTTTGTCTATCTTGAAGTATTTGAACACACTTGGGAGATTTTTGTTTGTGTTTCTTTTTAAAATATGTTCAATCAGTTTAAGTTCAGTTTCAAATCTAACACCGCAAGTGACACATGTAAAACTTCCAAAATAATATGGTAAATATTAATAATGTCTCCTCAGCTTCTGTATAGACCTAAAATGTTTGTTACAATTTCCACACTGTTTCAGTGGAATTATTCATCTTCATGTACAGTATCTGAAAATATAATTATCACTGTTTATTCCATTCCTTTAATCCAAGTGTGTTTCGAACTGTACTATTAACGTAGTGATGTGGACGTATGGGTACTCCCTAATTATATATCGTTAGACTTAGACTTGCTGATGAGCCATGACTAACTGACACTAAGTGTATCTAAAGTGGTTTATGACACTTTGTGTATTCACCATGTAAGCTTTTTAAATCTCTGTTATGGCCTGTTGCATAATCGTTGTTCATATGTTGCTCAGCTTCCTTTGCTTTTGTTTTCATTCATACTTTAGACTATCAGGAGGTTTTATGACTCTCTTGGACCAAAATGTTTCTCTGGAAGGGTTTTTGAATTAACTTGTTTTCTCTTTTGATTTACCGAACTGTTTGCACTTCTCTATCACTTTTCTATCAGCTCCTTTTGCACCATCAAAATCCAATCGGGTAATGTTTCACTTAAATAGGGCTTTAATCTATCATGGTGTATAACTCTTGATTTAACTTTTGACTCTCCTCTAATTTCATAGAGCAGACTACTTAGTTTCCTAATAACAATAAATGGTCCTTTCTAAGGATCTGGCCTAAGTTTAGGGTTAAATCATAATCCCGTTTTTGTCTCATCATTGATCCAGAAAGATTTTCACGAACTAATCCATGAATTTGTGATAATTTATCACTTAACGAAACAACATAATCCACTGTAGAAATTGGTTGACTTTCATTCTTAACTCTGAAGGAACTCCAAATTGAAAATTAACCGGTTGATTTACTTCCCGTCCTAACATTATCATGTTTGGGGTAAATCTTGTACTGGCATGTACACACGATCTATATGCGGCTGTTAACGATGATAAATTTACATCCCAATCTGTTTGGTTTTTACTCACATATGATGCTATCATATTAAGTAATGTTTGGTTATATCTTTCTACCATTCCGTTTCCTGCGGCATGATATGGAGAGGTTCTCGTTTTATGAACATCAAGAAATTTACAAACATCTTTAAACAATGTTGATGTAAAGTTACTCCCTTGATCTGAATGAATCTCAAACGGAAGTCCAAATCTTGTAAAGAATTCATGGACAATGACATTTGCCACCGTCTTTGCTGGCTGATCTGGTAAGCCTCCATCCATTTTGAAAATTGGTCCATAACCACCAGAATATATCTATTTCCGCATTCAGAAACTGGGAAAGGTCCCGTAATATCTGTACAAATTCTGTCCATTGGAGTACCAACAACTTAGGAACCTAATGGAGCTTTTACCGTCTTTCTTGGGCGTTTCCTCGCACCACAAACAGAGCATTTTTTAACCCATAATCTCATTCTAAACCAATAAAAGTTAAGTCTCAACTTATTAACAACTCGTTTGACTTCAGTATGCCCGGCAAATTTTGAACTGTGTGTAGCTTCCAACAGCTCTTTCTGTAATACCTTAGGGACAACTAATTGATAAAATGTTTGACCCTTCAATTTTGGGTGCCATGTTTTTCACACACTCCATCAACTAAACGCAACTGCGGCCATAATAACCATAGGTGACGGATAAAAGGGCTCTCTGCAGCTACCTTATCCCTATTTGGTCTAACTTCCTCTGAATGCATCCACTTAATCACAGTTCCAACTTCTAGGTCATTTTTCTGTAACTGTTTAAGATCTGTAGCAGAATAACCTTTCATATATAACGGCACTTTAAATTTTACCACTTTATTTTTATATAAGTCATCAGAATCGTCTCTGTTATTCCTATTTTGGCCGCTATCATTTGAATCACGGATTTCCGACATATCACTAGTTGGTTCATTTGAAAACCGAACATGTCTAACATTAATGTATGACACAAAATCAAGTCCAGCTCTCTTCATAGGATACCATAGAGGCAACATACAGTTTAAAATCACCCAAACGTAAAAACAGCATACAATATTTGTACATCTTCTTAAAGAATTAACGACCTTATCTGTTACTTTTGAAGATGAATCGCGATTACAATTAACTGTATTGACTCTTACAGGAGCGATATCTTCAAACTCCATGAAGAAGGCTAAAAATATCGGACAGGGAAAGCAGCATTCAAGGACGACAGTCAACCACAAAACACAAAAACAAACACGCAAACAGACAACGAAAAGGCAAAAGTAATAAAAAATACAAACGACATCACAAACACAAAAGGGTTGACAATAGGGCTACCGCCTTGGAACGGTCAGTGGCAAAGAAGGCCACTGGGGGTTTAAACCGGTTCAGACCACTGTTCGTGCTTCTTCTTACAATCACTGCAACCAGCACAAGGCAACTCTGCCAAAACTGTCTGACGATCATAACACTCACAAGCATTCGGATCAAACGCCATTCGTGATAATGCATTCGCATTTTCATGTTTCCGTCCTTGTCTGTGTATGATTAAGAAATCATATTGGGAAAGAATCCCTATCCACCTTGCCATTTGGTTTTCTGGTTCTTTAAATGACATGACCCATCGTAATGCGCTATGATCACTTCTAATAATGAATTTTCGTCCCGATAAATACTGTTTGAAATATTGTACAAAAGTAACAACAGCTAACATCAATATAAATATTTAATGCGCATAGTACCGACAAATAAATTTTTATTCAAATGCAATATTGTTCAGTCCAATCTCTGCGACTTTTGCAGTATGCATATTGAATCTGTAAATCATTTGTTCTGGGAATGTAATATTGCTCAAACGTTTTGGTCGGAGTTAAAAACATACATTTCCGGCTTAAACCTATTCATAGATTTGAACTTTGACACTATATCTTTTGGCATAACAGATTTTTCTATCAATAACACTATAAAAAACTTCTTGATAATTAGTGGAAAGTATTTTATTTTTAGAAATAAATGCACAAACACCATTCCTAAATTTATTTGTTTCAAGACTTATCTATACAGACGAATCGAAATTGAAAAATGTATAGCACTTGCGAACGATAAATTAGAGACCCATGAGACAAAATGGCGAAACTTTATTAACTGATCGATCAAGTATAATTATTAGACACCAAATTAGACAAACCGATAATCTACTTCTTTCATCGTACATTTTCACTTCTTCCATCTATATTATGTGTCTGTCTTACTTCTCTTCCTTTCTTCTATGAACTATTTTCTTCATCTACTCTCTACATAACTAAACTGTTTCACTGGAAATCTTTGTTGGTTAAGTCTATGAACATGTCATGAATAAAATACTGTTTGATAGAATATATGTATCTTGATAATATCGTTATGCATTATTGTATGATATGACTTACAAATGTTTTCTTGTGAAATAAAATATTAAATTATAAAAAAACCCATCTCCTTTCTATTAACACAGTACCTCCTCTGCGTTTTTGAAATTGACTTACTTGCATAAGAGATTGGCCTCTCTTCCTCTTTACCCGTCTTTTCACAAAACTGCATTTGAGAAAGCACTGCACCAACACCAATATTAGAAGCGTCTGTATCCAAAATAAACAAGCCTGTATTATTTGGAAGAGCCATCACTTCTTCTCCAGTTAATGCAGACTTTAAGTCTTGAAATGAATTTTCACAACTCTCTGTCCATTTGAATGCATGTCCGGCCTCTAACAAACTATTCAAAGGTCCTGCTCTCAGTGAAAAGTTCCTGATATATCGTCTGTAATATGAACAAAATCCCAAAAATGAACGAACTTTAGTCACACTTTCAGGCTGCGACCAGTTCTTTATTACACTAACCTTTTCCGAATTTGGTTTAATCCCTTGGTTAGTGACTGTATGTCCAAAAAATGATACTTCTGATCTGAATAAACTCACATTTACTTGGTTTAAGTAAGTAGCGTACGCCATTGCAAACCTCTTAAAATAAGTTCCATAACACGTTGACAGGTACTAGGTCCATTACAGAGTCCGAAACTCATATTATTGTACTCATTTTATCCACTTCTCGTAACAAAAGCTGTCTTTGGTTTATCACTTTCCTTAACTTTAATTTGCCAATAATCATTTTGCAAATCGAGTGTAGACAGGAACTTTGCATTACCAAGCGTATCAAGGCAATCATTTATTCGCGGTAATGGATATGCATCTTATATACGATAGTCCACACAGGGTCTAATAGTCTTGTCCTTTTAAGGACGTATACTAAAGGTGATGCCCAAGGTGATGACGACTCGCGTATTACACCAGCATCCATTTGTTGTTGTATAATTTCCTCTTCTTTTCCTAAAAACGACCTAGATGGTCTTCTTGCATTTGTTTAATTGGAATAGCATCCCCAGTGTTTATAACATGTTCAACTACAGATGTTTGACCTAAATCTGTTGGTGATCTTGCAAAAAGTGACCCATTTTTCATCAACAGTTGATGCAAATCAAAACTTTGTTTATTAGTAAGGTTTTCCTTTGATCTGTTAAACAATTCTCGTAAATGTTCTGACAGGTTTTAATCTATCTGTACCCTATTAATATTGAAATTTCATTTGTCCTTTGATAAAGCTTGTTATTTGGTTCCTCAAATGACATTACATCCTGAATTTCCTCTATAACTCCAAGAATATTTCCCCTTTTTATCACAACAATCTCATTTTATAAGTTCAACACCCTGACAGGTAAAGTAAAATCAGCATTTCTTACAGCCACTAGAGTATTGGATACAATGATATCTTTTAATGAAAATGTGTCTTCATTTGTTATTAACCCATATTTCAATCTCCGATCTTTTTCCTTTATGTTTCCCTTAATTATCATTTCACTGCTTGCCTGAATTGTGATATCTTCTGAAGAAACAACTTGAGCTCACAATAATGACTTTTTCATTATACAAGAATACGTTTTACCAAGAAGCTTAAGTCCTGTTTTAGCACTTAATACATAATCATGTGCGAAAAGAAAATCCAAACCTAATAATCCATCTTCATGAATATTGGCAATATACACGTTCCAATGAAAAACGGTATTCTGCACTTTAAATTGAATTTTAGCAATACCGTCAACATGTAAACATCCCTTATCTGCAACTTCAAGTCGGACATTTTTTATCAACCTTAGTAATTTCACATTCAGAGTTCAATGTCAGCTTATTAAATGTTTTAGACGACAAAATTGTTACTGCACTCCCCGTGTCTATTACTAATTTTCTATTGTTATCTTGTATGTTTATAGGAAGAAACATCGTATATCCATTCCTAACGTTTAAACAACTCATTCCGTTTTTCACAAAATTATGCTTGACATAATCCTTTTCTTTTCCCATTTCCTGGACCGAATCCGGGCCGAGAGAATCGATCCTCCTTAGTTTCCTTTCCGATAACCCTGACTACGCTCCCTTCTTGGACATTCATTTGCATAATGTCCAAACTCATGACATCTGTAACATTCAATGTGACTTTTGAAATGGGGATCTCTTTCATTCTTCATTTTTTTGACATCCTTTTCCTCTGCATTCTTGAGTTGCGGGTTCAACTTATCGATAAATTCCTGCATTTTGCTGCCAAACATTAACTCAATTACTGCCGCCGTCAAATACTTTGATTCAGCGTTGTTCATTGGATTCGTATTTTGAACTGGATTCTTTTTCTTTTGATAATTGTCATATGTTGGTTGTATTGCTCTCACTCTCTGACCTCTGCTTACATCATCCCTTAAACTGTTGTAAGTTTCAACTATTTCTCTGGCTTCATCAATGGTTTTTGGGTTTTTCATTCCCACAGCCACGGCCATCTGTTGGTCGCTGAAACCTTTAAGGAAGTGTCTCAAGCTAATTGTCTCCCTTGTTTGATCATCAGCTGTAGGGTATCCCTTGATAACTAGACGTTTGACATCTGCAGCATACTCTAGAAGTTTCTCTTTTGAAGAATACCTTCTACCTTCCAGCTCATTCAGATATGAAGCACAAGTACGCTTCTCTTTGAATCTTGCTTCCAGTGCATATGTTAAAGACACATGCGAACTAATGGTCTGCGTTGACAGCTGATTAAAAACGTATTCTGCAGCTTCTCCCCTCAAACTGCTTGTAAGTCGGAACAATTTGTCCAGGTCATTCCATCCACATGATAGAGCCAAAGGACTTGATGAAACTGTCCCATGAAAGTTTTCCATCAAAAACAAGTTGTCTCGGGAAAGGCACATCATACTTATGGGTATGGCGTTGTATCAATGGTTGTTGTGAACTTGAAGCAGTGAAAACTGGATTTTGTTCAATTTGTTGTTGTAAACTTGATGCAATAAGAACTGTTGCTTGTTGTTGTAAACTTGATGCAGTAAGAAACTGGTGCTTGTTGTTGTAAACTTGACGCTGTAAAGACTGGTGCTTGTTGCATTTGTTGATTATTCAACACGGCACTTCGTGAATAAATGTTATCCAACAGTGCTGTGTTTCCAGCACTGGACATTGAAGTAGGTTTCTGTTGAAAATGTATGTGTCTTTCTCTCGCCATTTGTTCCCTGAACTTCTGAAATTCTTCTTGCATACCACGTACCGTTATATCCCTTTCTGAACACAAGTCATTCATCTTATGTTGAAACTCTCTAATTAGGGCACTTTTATCTGTTTCAGCCATTTTCAATTGTTTTAAAAAACGGGTTTGCTGTTTATCTGTCTGCAAGTTAGTTTCATTTCTAAACTCCTGAAGCCTCTGATCTGATATCAAAAGTTTCGTTTTCAAGTCATTGATTTCTTCCAATAAATCCTGTTCATCAGTTTGGTCTGCTGTTTTATCCATTTTCTCTGTAACACGTTTTGGCCTCATAATGTTAACAAAATCCAATATGAAAATAAAGAAATCCCCGCCATGAAATATTCTCTAACCAACAAGGCAGCGTTAAAAGGCAATATAAGTAAAACATCTACTAGCTGCTCGTGTATATATAAATACAAAAAAAACCGAACAAACATCAAACAAACATCAAACGCCACCGTCCTAATGGGCTGTAGGTAGGCGTCATCATAGGGTCCACAGCCTGTCCGGTCCGGTCATCGTACAATTAAAGAAGAAAGCGTAGTGGCGAACTGTAAAAGGGTCCAACGCCAAGCATGCAGTACAAGCAGACTAAGATACCAGTATAAATCTCTTAAATGTATCGCTACCAAAAACAATAAAATAAATTTATTTACAAAAATGTGGCAAAAATACATGAAAATAATAGTTTAAATCCTTAAAACGCAGAAAAAACAACAAACACTTGACTGAAAGACCAAGATGCTGACAGTTGAACATTTCTAAAATGGACTAAATAAATAAAAAAATTGCCCATCTAAGAGAACATATTCTACTTCAGAAAATTTAGTGAGTCTTCTGTTCCCCATATGTACATGTATATTATTATATATTTTTTAAAAGACATACCAAAACTCATTCTACAAATTGTTAACATTGACATATTAATATACATGTTCTGTTTATATGTATCAGATAATATGTATTAATATATCTGAATAAATGGGTTATCAGAAGATAACTGAAAATTAAAAAAAAAATAAAAGAGCTAAGACCAGTAATTTAAAACAATAAAATACATAAGTTAGTCCGTTGTTTTTTCTTTCTCGCTCATGTATATGTGACCCCTATGGAAAATACAAAATTCATACACTAGCCGGTTGAATATGTGGTGATTATGTCAAACACTTCTGAAATTTGAATGAAACCTCATATCAACATGGGATTTTCTGTATCATCTGTCTTTCGCACTGCAGATGTATGCTAAAGCAAAGAAAAACCTATTTTTCAAATTAAAAATTGCCTAAAATTGAGAAAAAAATAGAATTATTTTCTGTTTTCCTTTTGTCTCTAAGTCCGTGAGCTTTCAGGGGAGATACAAGAGGTGTGAGACCTGAAGGGTTTAATCCGATTGTGGCGTTCTTCAAGTTCATAAGTAATGCGCAGTATTATACTGTATTGTACCATATATAATGTCTGTACAAATAGAAAGCAATGTCTATTAAAACCTTCTATATCCAGCTGAGAGCCCACCTGAGAGCCCAGCAGGTGCCAAAATGCACTAAATGTTAATTGTTTTTTTGGCAGATAATTTATTAACATCTAATTACTAGCATTTTAACAGATTAAATAACTTGCATTCTCTGACACAACACGTCAAACACGAAGGTCCAAGCTCGGAGCCCCACAACCATGCCCATGGAGCCGAGCTCGACCCAAGAGTCTGAAAATTCGTAGAACATGATCAGTTCATAATCCGCATTCTTGTACTGTATTGAACATATACAGTGTCTATATAAATAGACAGCAGAGTCAGTCAAGCCATGTATTTATAATATAGAGAGCAATGTCTATTAAAAAGGTCTGTATCTAGCTGAGAGCCCATCTGAGAGCCCAGTATTTCGAAAACGCACTGAATGTTAATTGGTTGTTGGGCAGATACAATTTTAAAATGCTAATAACTAGCATTCTAATTGATTAAATAACTTGCATTCTCTGAAACACGTCAAACGTGAAGGTTCAAGCTCGGAGGCCACACCCAGGCCCATGGAGCCCAGTCCTACCCAAGACCCTGAAAACTCATACAGTACTCAACAATAAACATGCCTAAAAGTTCATAAGTAATCCGCATTATTGTATTTAATTGTATTGAACTTATACAGTGTCTATAAAAATAGACAGCAGAGTCAAGCCATGTCTATAAATATGGACAGAAATGTCTATATTTATGGTAGAGTCAAATCATTTAGTGTTACAACGCAAGCATTTTTAGTGATTGACCCCTCTACAGTCAGTCTCTACGCTTCACTTTTCCCTTGTGCAATGACTGGACGACCTCTTGGAACTCTATGATTGCACCTACAGGAACCTCGACCAAGGGAGGTAGGTGCATGAGCTTTCGTCCCTCGGGTTTTCTGGTCGTACCCTAGATTGGTTTTCTTGCTGTGGTTGTTCAGTACAATTCTGGATACATCCTGAGATGTTTCTTATTTTGTATTTTACATAGCTTTACAACAACATCTTAGTGTTTAACTTTGTTAGTTTTTCCAGATGTGGACTTTATTGCTAGAGAATTCCCTTTGATGGGATGTAGTTTTGTTTACACTATCTTGTCTATTTTTGGGCGCTGAAGACAGGATAATAGCGAGGATTGTGTACACATAAAACCGATTCAAGCTAGCTTGTAGGCCTTATTGCCCACTGACCGTTCCAAGTCGGTTAGTCTGTCTTCACCACCCTTTCTGTTGTATTTTGTCTTTTTCATTGTATAACTAATTAAATATTGCTCCTTGTTCGTAGTACAGTACGGACCTACGATGACATTGCGTTTGGGCGCTGTGGTTTCTATAGCACCCTATATCTCAATTTACCTACATTGCTTGACATCACTTGCTGTTTCTCACAAGTTAAACTGAAGAAATGAACATGTAATTAACCTACGTGTTTTTTTTAATTTCTCAATGTCTCGCCAAAATTGCCCCATTACTGGTCGTTTTTCCCCAGGTTTTTGTTCTGAAGATCATACCTTAGATAAGAAATCAGTGACAGGCCGGGCGACCGAGACAAATCCGAGTAGCATAGAGTATAGATGAAATCAGAAGCAGACCGGATGATTGAGGCTAGTGTAAACTATTCCGTTGTAAAGCTTATTTATTATAATTAAAACATTACGTTAACTCGATTTGTTTTAACTTGTTTTAGATTTTAAATTGACATTTTTATATAACATAATCGACAAACTGTACATAGCTTGAAATAAATATATCGGGTATATCAGATAAATATCTCGTGTATATCAGATAATACTCATTACGTCGAGTACCTTTATACTGATATATTTTTATTTATTTTGTTTCAACGCGATATAAAGAAAAGAAAAAAAGTTCACTAAAAATGAGTTATTGTAAAACAAAGAACCATCTCAACGTATTTGTTTTGCATTTATTGAATTACATCGTGTTTTGTCGACATAATTATATCGATTTATAGATATATATCCTAACAACTCGAGTTATTTTAAATTGAGAAATTCAATGTAACCCAACAAGACGAGGCACGAATACGCCACCGTAGTGCACTATGGTGCCGCGAGATAGATAGATAATTTATCGTGTATTTTTCGCGATAATGATTATTTTCTCTTTAATTTTCAACAATTTATCTAACAAAACTTGCTGTGATAATGCCCACTTCTGTCATAACGTTAGCACAATAGTTAACGCGATAAGAATTATCTTGAACATTTGACATTTTGTTTTCGTAATAATTTTGACTAATTATCATGAAAATTTACGTTACTATCTGGTTAATCTTTTGTTTTCTTAATAATTCTGAATAGCTATCGCGAAAAATCACGTCTCGCATCTATAAATAGACTGTTTAATAACCTGGTCGTGGGTATTAGCCGTACTTTACCGTATATCTATTGAAACCAAAATGATTACCATTTATATATGGGCGTACTTTTCATACGATGTAAAAATATCAAGGAGATCAAATGTATATTAATTATTATAAAATACAGTATATAATATATACAAAATGTTAAATAAGACAATAAAAAGTTGTACCTGGCTTAAAGTACAGAATACCGTAAGTTCCACAACAGTTATAACTTTACAAATAGATGGACAGACAGACAGGCAGGCAGGGGCAGGTAGGAGGCAGACAAATAGACAGACGGACAAATATATTTAGTTGCAACTTTTAAGAATACAATTAAAGCTTTATGGATATTTAATTCTGTATTTGCGTAATTTAAATTTAATACTATTATTAGTCCCCTACCGGTGTCATTGGATTCCATCATGAGACGATGTGTCCCGACTAAGAACAAGGTCCCTACCTTCAAGGTCAATGTCACACATATACTATGAAGTTATTGCTATAACTTCGTGTCCGGGCTATATATTCTTTGTCTATCATTGGATTGCAAAAATATTATACACATGTGATCACCTCAATGAGAAGATGTGTTGTGACAAAGGCAAGATGCTTACCGTCAAGGTCACATTTACTCGTCGAAGGTTATTGATACACTTTGGTGTCCGGGCTATATATGCTTAATCTGTTATTGGATACGAATAATGTTAATATACAAATACGTTTACACCATGAGACAATGTGTCGCCACCAACAAAAAGATACCTACCCTCAAGTTCAAGGTCACAAATACATTTTGAAGGTTTTTGTTATAATTCACTTTAACCTTCAGGCCCAAATCGGTACGGAACATTGCCTTGTTATTTTTGGTTTAATCTTATGCTAATGAGATTGTTTTAATACATTATGTCTATTTGTAATGTTTAATTTATAGTATTAAATAATTTTACATCTATGTATATGATAAAAAAAAGTGGAATGATAAATGGTGAACATTATGTATGTTGCTGCACGGTACGGTACGGGAAATGTTTTGTAATGTTTACAACATAGAAGCATTGTTTATATATATTATAACATTATATATTTATTTTTAGATCTGTTTTATCATTAATTATATAGACAATACTATGCATATCATTGGTCACTTCCATACACACTATTAGCTATTATAATCTCCATGCGAGAGCACCTGCCATTTCCGATAGTTTTTGTTATAGTACGGACTGTACGGTACGGCTTTTATCCCAACCGGATACGGGTATCAAACTATTCGTGATAAGAAACTATCATGGTGGCAGAAGTGGGCATTATCGTGGCATTTAACATCATAAGTCAATGACATTTAGATAATTTTATCTAACAAATTTTATAACAAATTTGTGAAAATTCATTATTATCTCGAAATATTCATGCTACTATCTCGAAATAATCGTGATATTTATTTAGGTATCTAGTGGCAGAAATATGCCACCATAGTGCACTTCAACAAACTAGACATAGTTGTGATTATTTATGACTATTCAACCATACTTTATAACAATAATTCCTGGATCATAATAATATAAATTAGGACCGTGCACGTTGTACTGTTATTCACGTTATACGAGAATGCATGTCATACAGTTCTATTTACAAGCAAACTTATATAAAATTAAACAATAAACCACTTGGATAGAGTCATAGGTGGGTGTGGAGTATGAGTGACGGAAATGAAACACGCATGTAATCAGGCTCGTAGATACGCGTATGCCCTGTGTGCCCAGGCCTGCATATAAATTGAAAAGGTCAACATTTTGAAACAATTGAACATGTAATAAACATGAGAGAGTGAAGATTAAATGGAAATGTGGTTTCGTCTCGTAGGCTTTTTGACTAAATGGAGATGAACGCACAAGCACGCACGCACGCACGCACGCACGCACGCACACACATTACATACATACATACATATATTACATACATACATGCATACATACATGCATGCAGGCAAGCAGGCAGGCAGGCAGACAGACAAAGAATGAAGTATGGCCGCACGTACTGACAGATGGAAGGATTGACAGACATCCGGACGGGCAGGCTGTCTGTGTGGCGGGCGGTGGTCGGGCAGGCTTGAGCGGGCGCCTGTTCATTTAATTGGTACACCATTCCTACTGTTTTAAGTTCTAAATGTATGGGGTACACGATGTTGTTTCCTTTTTAACGCATTATGTGGAATTAAATGACAAACACATCATGTTTTAATTATACATAGATCAACAGATTATGTTTTACATTTAATTAAATATGGAAAAAGGTCAATCGTTGTGTGGGTGCACAGAAAAACAATACTGTATGTATATTAAGAAGGAAAAATGGGTAGGTACAGAGAAAAAAATATTTTTATCAGTGACATATCAATGAAAATGGAGGAACGTTTTTTTTTGTTTGGCAAATAAAGAGACTAAGTCAAGATTCATCAATTTGTTGCGACAATGACTGGATCTCGTTACAGGAAGAAAATACTATGAGACGGACGTAATGGCTTAAGTAGGAAAAATGGGTAGGTACGGAGAAAAATCTTTTTACCAATGACATATCAATGTAAATGGAGGAAACGTTTTTTTTTTGTTTGGCAAAGATTCATCAATTTGTTGCGACAATGACTGGATCTCGTTACAGGAAGAAAATACTTTGAGACGGACGTAATGGCTTATTTATTTTAAGTATGAACAGGTAAATTCAATAAAGATTAAAATCAGAATGGTATGGTTTGTTCAAAATCTACCCTTTAACTTGACATAACAAAGATATGTTATCACTTCAAAATGTGCAAGTGTGTAATTTAATATTCGAATAAGGAAGTCGACATTGTCAAACATTTCAATTTACCTCAGAGGGTCCGCAGTCTGCCGTAAAAAATTGCCCCGACTACAGATCAGTAGTGTTATTACTTACTGGTCCTTTGAGATCATCAAAGCGCTAAATAACAAGTCGAGATATGGTTGTTTTTAGGCGGAATATTAGTTTCATATTGATAACATATAGTATTACACCAGGCAATGTTAATTTACACGTCCGACAAGATGAGTATATATTTATGGATTCATATTCAGTTGCGTTGAAATATGTTAAGTTAATTTTGCCTCATAATAAATGGTAGTTTGTATACCATTTTCTCAAAAAGCGTTAAAGCGCAGTGGATAGAGCACCTGACTTGAAATCAGAAGGTCGTGTGTTCGAGTCCAGAAAGAGGCATTTTTTTCCTTCTGTAAACCATAATGTTACCTGTGTACAGGTACGATGTGTACTGGTCGATGTCTATACAATATATGATGTCCAGCATACCCGATTTCGACATGAGCTTGTGAACATCGTTACAAATAAAGACAGGCCTACAAAGAAGAAATCGATTGATATAGAGACTCTGTAGGTTTAAGCCGGCGATAGGAGGCATGAGAGGTGTTGCACTCGACATTACCTCTAAATAAAACCGAGTCTGCTACTTTTTTTGTTTGTTTGTGTTTGTTGCTTCAAAGGGGTCCCCTTTTCAGTATGTATTACCTAGACTGTATTGTATATGATCTATATTGTTAAACAAGTGGAATGTAAAAATATTATGGAAATGCGGAAAAAGTGCTTGTGGTTAACTGTTGTCCTTGAATACTATTTTTCCTGTTCGATTTGTATATCTAATTGATTCAGTTCAAACAGTTTATCTTTGTCTGTCTAATATGGTAGAGTAAGGGAAGACTGGTTACATACCAGGCACAATGGGAAAAGGAAACAGTTGATATGCAATTTCAGTTTAGGCCTGATACTACTCCAAGCAATTGGTTTTGGAAAACTATATTTAAAAAAATGGAGAACGATGATAAATTCCGTCTTACTGTAGCAGCAATCAATGACAAAAGGTCAGTGGGGCAATCATTATGAAGAAATGTCGCTACTCTTGCGAAAGCTGCAAAAATCATAAGATACGATAGTCAGACCAATGAAATCTTGAGTTTCAATGTAACTTCATGGTACTGGTTTGGATAGTTAAGATACAAATGCTCTACAACCATGAATGAGATAAAATAATGGTCATATATTAACCTTAACCTTTGGTTTAATATTGTTGTACATTGAACGGATAGCATGTAACATTTTCTCTCTAAAGCCAAGTTTTATTAATTTGTACCAGACATTTTCACGAACTATGTAGCCATAGGCCTTTGTTAAGTAAACAAAAGCGCAGAATAAATGTTCAAATTTGCTTAATAGGTGCGATATAATACCGTGCAAGGCAAATATGTTATCAGCAATGCTCAGGCCTGCTCTGAAACCGGCCTGTGCCTCAAAATATACACGATAGTTTTCGGCCATGTCGTAAAGTAGATATAAACGTCGAACAGGAAATGTAGCATTCAAGGACCACAGTCAACAAAAAGAACGCATAGAAACAAAGAATAATTACAACGATGAATAAAAGGCAAGATATGACGTCACAAACATAAAAATATTGACAGTAGGGCTACCGCATTGGAACGGTCAGTGCCAAAAAGGCCCGCTGGGGATTTAAACCAGGTTCTAGAATGCATCAAACTTCAAGCGTACGCTAATGTCATCCCATTAAAACGGGATAGTGTAAATAAAGATATCCCCGCCAGGTTATATTCTGTAACAAGAAATATAAAAAGATCGGACAGGGAAAGTAGCATTCAAGGAGGACAGTCTACCACAAAACACAGAAACAAACACGGAAACAGACAAAAAATAATAAATGCAAACGACATCACAAACACAAAAGGGTTGACAATAGGGCTACCGCCTTGGAACGGTCAAGGCAAAAGCAATAATAAATGCAAACGACATCAAAAACACAAAAGGGTTGACAACAGGGCTTCCGCCTTGGAACGGTCAGTGGCAAAGTAGGCCACTGGGGTTTAAACCGGTTCTAGGGTGCATCAAACCTCACACTTACCCTACTTCATCCCATTAAAACAGGACAGTGTAAATAAAGAAATCCCCGCCATGATCTAATCTCTAACCAACAAGGCAGCATCAATAGGCAATATAAGTAAAACACAAATATGCTCGTGTAAATATAATACAAAAAAACAATAGCCTAGAAAGCCACAATGAAGGTACTCAATGACTTGACAGAAGCCAGAGCAGTAAGAGAATAAACCATTAAGGGCACGACAAGAAAGATCATGGACAAACATCAAACGCCACCGTCCCAATGGGCTTTAGGAAGGCGTCATCATAGGGTCCACAGCCTGTCCGGTCATCGTACAATTAAAGAGGAAAGCATAGTGGCGAACTTTAAAAGGGTCCACCACCAAGCATGCAGTACGTTGCAAAATGATAGGGTCATAACCTCTTTTGAAAATATTTTTAACAAAGATAGTATGAAAGTGATCATGACCAAGAATCTTACGAAGTTTATATTATATTATAAATCACATCACCATAGAAGTCAGGTTGTGATAGTCCTTGTCGCAGAAGAGTCCTTAAATTACTTTTATATTTGGAAACAATCCAGCATTAATATGCAATATATGTATAACACATGAATAATCATGTATATATGACTATAAAAACAAAATCCTAGAAAACAAAAGCAAAGCAAGTACTCAGTGACTTGGCAGAAGCCAGAGCAAAAAGAAAATAAACCATTAAGTGTACGACAAAACAAGATTGAAGACAAACATCAGACACTACCGTCCTTTGAGGATTTGGTTCAAAGTCATCATAGGGTCCACAATCTGTCCGATTATCGCACAATCAAAGAGGAAACATAGTGACGAACTGTAAATGGGCCAACCACTAAACTAAACGCTGTACGCTGCACATTGATAGAGAGAGTCATAACCTGTTTTGAAAAACGTTGTAACAAGTATAATACAGATTGTATGAAAGTGATGCTGACCAAGGATTTTAACATGTTTGTAAATCACGTCACCATAAAAGTCAGATTGTTACAGTCCTTGTCGCAGAAGAGTTCTTAAATTACTTTTATATTTTAAAAAGAGATCAGGGTTACGATAAGTCTTGGAAAGGTTTTTCGAAGTTTATGATAACGGTAGCCCTTATGGAGTAGCTTCTTAGTTATACACATATTACGAATATTAAAGTCCTCAACTCGACTACAAGCTCTAGAAAAACAAATAAGTTGAGAAACATAGATTAAGTGGGGTTAATTAACAATATCAAAATTAAAATCATCTTTCTTGTCATAGATTTTACTTATATATAGAGAAATGTAAATCAAGAAAAGAAGCATCAGTATCAGAAATATTAGCTTTGTTGATTTGAAGTTCTTTGGGATAGATAGTATTAACCAAAGTAGAAAAGATATTATTGTCAATATTCAATATTTCATCCAGATACCATGCGTGTAATTAAAGGCTTCAGTTACATCCGCCTGAGTATCTGGTGAAAGACTCATAATGAAATCTGTTTCATAGCAATACAAAACCAAATCTGCGACAAAATGTGCACAGTTCGTATCCATAGGATACCAATAATTTGTCTATGAACGGTAGTTCCATACCTGACGAAAATATTATCTAATATGAAAAAGAGTACTTCACACATTTCTTGGCAAGTTCACATTATGTAATTGACTAAACTGCCATTACTAAACAATGCTTTAATATTGCTGAAGGTCAACAAATGTAGTTTTTCCTCTAGCGAAAGTTGTTTGAATAAAGAGCAACGAGTTTGTTTTGATAAGGTGATGTGATAAGACTGTATAAAGTGTTGAAAAATCATATGTACTTTTAGATGAAACTTGACGTTTATTGCATATTTGATCAAGAACGTCTCCTGAATTGTTAATGGACAAAAATAAATTAATCCCAGAGTTGTCATAGGCTTTAGCATAGTATTGTTTAACGTGATATTTAACGGCAGTAAGGCAAGAAATTAAAAGTTTGGAGATGTTTGTAGTGGTGCAGGCCCTAGAATTAGAAATATATCGGGCTTTATAAGGCTGATTATGTAATTTTGGAATATATATATAAAAATCGAACAGGAAAAGCAGCATTCAAGGACGAAATGCAACCACAAACACACAGAGGAACAAAGAACAAATTTAAAGATGAAAAAGGCCAAATAAAACATCACAAAATGATATATAGGGTCCTATAGAAACCACAGCGTCCGAACGCAATGGCATCGTAGGTCCGCATTGTACTGCAAACAAGGACTTGAAACTACAATGAAAGAGACAAAAAAACAACAGAAAGGGTGGTAAAGACAGGGTTACCGACTTGGAACGGTCAGTAGGCAATAAGGCCTAGTGGTTAGCTTGAATCGATTTTGTATGCGCACAATCCTCGCTATTATCCTGTCTTCAGTGCCCAAAATAGACAAGACAGTGTAAACAAAACTACATCCTATCAAAAGGAAATCTCTAACAATAAAGTCCACACAAAATGGTTGACAAAAGGGCTACCCCCTTGGAACGGTCAGCGGCGAAAAAAGGCCGCTGGGGATTTAAACCAGGTTCTAGGGTGCACCAAACCTCACAAGGCAGCATTAATAGGCAATATAAGTAAACATGAGATATAGGGTCCTATAGAAACCACAGCGTCCGAGCGCAATGGCATCGTAGGTCCACACTGTACTGCAAACAAAGACTTGAAAATACAACGAAAGAGACAAAAAGCAACAGAAAGGGTGGTGAAGACAGGGTTACCGACTTGGAACGGTCAGTAGGCAATAAGGCCTACTTGTTAGCTTGAATCGATTTTATATGCGCACAATCCTCGCTATTATCCTGTCTTCAACGCCCAATTAGACAAGACAGTGTAAACAAAACTACATCCCATCAAAAGGAATTCCACATCCTGAGAAACTAACTAAAGAAATACATACAAAATAATAAACATCTCAGTATGTATCCAGAATCGTACTGAACAACCATAGTAGTTAGTAGTAAGGTACGACCAGAAAATTCGAGGGACGAAAGCTCATGCACCCACCTCCCTTAGTTGGGGTTTCAGTAGGTACATAGAGTCCCAAGAGGTAGTCCAGTCATCGCACAAGTGAAAAGTGAAGCGTAATGACTGACTGTAGAGGGGTTAATCACTAAACATGCAGTGCGCTGTAAAACCAAAGGGTTATATCCTTTTCTGACGAACTTCCTGATTAAATTTGTAAAGCGGTCAGGAAACCCGTCCGACTCCTTTAACTTTCGAAGTTTTTAGACATCATCTCCATAAAATGAGGGTTGTGATATGACTAGTCGCAAAAGAGTCTTAAGGTTGGTGTTGTACTTTTCCAGCAGGCCCTCGTTACGGCGGTAGAATTTAGAGAAATATCTACGTAGTTTGTGATAACAAAAACCCTGCTGAAGAAGTTTACTTGTAATAACTTGGTTTCGATCATTGAAGTCTATAACATCATTACACGCTCTAGCAAATCGAATGAGCTGGTAGATATACACCTCGTACGAGGTAGCACGAGGTACATCTCCATCCAGGTGTGGATAGTTAACAATGTTAAAATTGAAATCATCTCTCTTATCATAGATTTTAGTATGAATACAATCATTTGAAATCGAGAGATGAAGATCGAGAAATGCTGCTACTGTATCCGAACTGTTGGCTTTATTCAACGTGAGCTCTGGTGGATAAAATAAATGTTAGTAACCATATGAGCAACGAACGGATTATCAATATTGATTATGTCATCAAGATACCGAGAAGTATTATGAAGGGCATCAATAATTTCAAAGATGCTCGTGTATATATAAATACAAAAAACACACAATAGCCAGAGCAACAAGAGAATAAACCATTGAGGGCACGACAAGACAAGACTGCAGACAAACATCAAACGTAACCGTCTATTTGGGCTTTAGGTAGACGTCATCATAGGGTCCACAGCCTGTCCAGTCATCGCACAATTAAAGAGGAAAGCATAGTGGCGAACTGTAATGGGTCCACCACCAAGCATGCAGTGCGTTGCAAAATGATAGGGACATAACCTCTTTTGATAAACCTTTTAACAAGTTCAACAAAGATAGTATGAAAGTGATCATGACCAAAGATCTTACGAAGTTTGTAAATTACGTCACTACGTTAGAGTTCTTAAATTACTTTTATATTTGGAAAGAAGATCAGGGTTACGATAATACAATTTTGCAAAGGTTTTACGAAGTTTATGGTAGCGGTAACCCTGATGGAGTAGCTTTTTAGTTATATAAAGATTACGAATATTAAAGTCCTTAACTCGTGTACAAGCTCTAGAAAAACGAATAAGTTGAGACACACATACCCCATAAGAAGTTGCTCGGGGAACACCCCAATCTAAATGGGGATAATTAACAATATCAAAATTAAAATCATCTCTCTTGTCATATATTTTGCCTGTTTTACTTTTCCTCTACCTAGCCTTGAAAGTCGTTTACCAGGTAATATGCGTGGAAACAACATCCTCCTCTAAGTCTATTATTTAAAATGCGCGTAAACAGTTTGACAGGTGTACTCAGTAATGTAATACCTCTAAAGTTATTCGTATTATTAGTAATTCCCTTTTTGTGTATTAATTCAACATAATTGGACCACATGTTTTCAACATCGTTCTATCTTTAATTTCAATACGACTAATTTCTTCCAAAGAATCACTAGAATCATTTGAATGAAGGTTTACACGCACAAACGAATACTAAAGCGCTTCCCGTTGTTTTGTAAATTCTAATAGCTTCAAATAACGTTAAACTATTCACGACGTTTCGGTTGCGTGAACAGCGTGTAGCGTAATCATTTTGCGTTCTTCATTAAATCACCCGCGATCAAACCGCAAATTTTGATTTAAAATTGACGAATAGTTTCGTATACGGAACGGCATATTTAGGTAAGCCAATATTAAAGAAAAAATGTATATTTGACCCGATTGCTGTGCAGAATTTACTAACGGTATAGTAAAATGTTATTTTAAAAAATCCGGAAAGCGAGTGTTTATTACGATTTCAGCCTCCCCTTTACTATATACATATACTGTAACACTATCATCTTCTTTTCTTTATCCCTTTGCTTTACTGTTGTAATGAAAGCCGGTGACCACATTTGACAATAACATATATTCAATGTAAAAGTTGTCCATTATGATAAAAAATACTCGAGGTAATGCGACGCAAAATATCAAGGAAAAATGTGACGTGATCATCTGATTAGTCTTGATTGACAGGTTTCGGCGACTCCCTATTGGCCGCCAAGTAAAGTAGGTGTGCCATACTACAAAAGAATAGAGTTCACTGGTTCATGTAAAAACTTCCCGATCTCGTTGTTTAAACGAACGAACTTGCTGAGACCATACTCTATCTATTATATGTATTATAATACAACTTTAATATTATCCTGTATAGTAACATCTACAAAACTTAATGTATCACCGCACCTGCTCATAATTAGTGATTATACCATTGTTTAGAGCTGGGCCAATTTGTATAGAAGTATAAACTATTGGTGGATGTAAACATTCTTAAAGTAAATGTACATAGTTTGTATACTCCAATAGATATATAATACAAATAAAATCAACCAGCTAAAATCGTTCTGGATATTCATACTTAAACATCAACGAAGTAAATAATTCATTGTGTACGTTTAACACACGAATACATGGTCAGATAGCTAATGTTGGATGTAGATATATTCTTAAGACGAAATATCACTATGTAAGTACATGTCTAATTATTCTTAGATTTATATCACTATGTAAGTACATGTCAAAATTATTCTTATATTAATATCTTCAAATGGATAGTTCTGTTCCTATTTGATCCTTGTTTCATTTCCGACTTAATAGTGTGAAGTATTTTGGCTACATGTTACAGTTTTGGTAGATAATTAAGTGGGGATAGTAATTAGTACTAATTTATATTAGTTAACACATGTTGGTAGAGGATAGCTTATTTTATTCTGTGATTCATATTTGTCTTGTATACTATGTAAATAAACCTTAGGGATATGCTACTGATGCTGTGCAGACATTAAGTGATAACTGTCAATTACATAAGTTCTTAAGGGCACTTGAGTAAGCCAGCATATTTTAAGGTCTAATGCCTAATACTTCAGGTTACTTTATGTCTATTGCATAAGTTTTTAAGGTTAGTTGTGTAATGTTTAAAGGTATATTAGATAATACTTAAGGTCTGTTATGCAGATCACTTGTCTGATAAGAGGCTCTCCTGGGTACCTATTATATGAGATGGTATAACTTAATAGGGTTAGTCTTAGTTGTTATTTTTTGTTTAAGGTACATAATATAATACTTTAGGTTAGTTTATGTAAACACTTGAGATTTAAGGTTAGATTAAAGGTATATTATATAATACTTTAGGTTAGTTAATGTAAACATTTCGGCTTTTAAGGTTAGTTACATAATTTGCTTAGGTATCCCAGTATATATAGAGCTACACATTAGATAGAAGGGAGAAGTAGAACATAGAGAACACTAGGAGAGAACACTGTTGTTTTGGTTTCTTGAGTATTATTTTAAGCCATTGGACATGATGTTTTATCTTTCGAATCGTACACGTCTAATTTAAAACATGAAATTGAATTGTTAATACCGAGTGTTGCTTCTTTCATTACTTCTCATGAACAGACTCAATAAAACCGAGTCTGCTGCTTTATTCTCTGAATTGTGTTTGTTGCTCTCAAAGGATCACCTTTATCAGTATTTATTAACATGCACACTAGCGTTCGTTTAGTGCAGTGTGGCGGCTGTAAAAAGTCTCCCCGTGCTACGAATCGGTAGTGTTATTTTTTACTGGTCCTTTGGGACCAACGAGCCCAATATAGGTGGCTTTAAAGTAGAATACCGCTTAAGCCGGTGCTAGGGGGCATGAGAAGTGTTGCTTCTTTCATTACATCTCATGAACAGACTCAATAAAACCGAGTCTGCTGCTTTATTCTCTGAGTTGTGTTTGTTGCTCTCAAAGGATCACCTTTATCAGTATTCATAACAGCTTGTCCCAACTAAATTCCTTTTTGTTTATTTCGCTCTTCGGGGTATACAATTGTATTAGATCCCGGGACCATACACCGCTGGATATAGGGGATGAAATAAAGATACAAATATTGCTATATCCACCGCTATATGCTTGTCATCTTCGGGATGGTTAAAATGCTGTACTGTTGATTTTTTTATTAATATTGAGTTCAGCTCAACCTGAGGCTAGAGGGCGTGAGCGGTAGCTAGCATATTTCACTACCGCTCATGAACAGTCTCAATCAAACCGAGACTGCAATATTTCGCATGTGTCGTGCTCGGTCGTTTCCAAAGGTCCATTATCATACCCTTTTTTATAGCACAGTGGCGTTGCTTGTGCAGTGTGGCGGCAGTAAAACGTCTCCCCGTGCATGCAGTCAGTACTGTTATTCATCCGATCTTTGGAGATCGCTGAGCCCGATACTTATATTTAGTGATCGGTGTAACATTTTCAATTTCTTTTGTTTTCTTACTTAATTTTCGATTCGGTAGTTTCACTACTCCGGCCGATAAAGGGCTCTGGGTATTGTTTAACCACTCATAGGATATGTTGTCTGCTTTTTAATTTAGTCTTTTGGCTGTTACTTGTGATACGCAGGCTTCATAACCGCTGCTCCCAACTAAATTCCTTTTTGTTTATTTCGCTCTTCGGGGCATACAATTTTATTAGATCCCGGGACCATACGCCGCTGGATATAGGGGATGAAATAAAGGTACACATATTGCTATATCCACCGCCATATGCTTGCTGTCTTCGGGATGGTTAACATTCTGTACTGTTGATTTTTATGAATATTGAGTTCTGCTCAAACCGGGACTAGAGGGCGTGAGCGGTAGCTAGCATATTTGACTACCGCTCATGAACTGTCTCAATCAAACCGAGACTGCAATATTTCGTATTTGTCGTGCATGGCCGTTTCCAAAGGTCCATTATCATACTCTTTTTTTATAGCACAGTGGCGTTGCTTGTGCAGTGTGGCGGCAGTAAAACGTCTCCCCGCGCTTGCAATCAGTACTGTTATTCATTCGATCTTTGGAAATCGCTGAACCCGATACTTATATTTAGTGATCGGTGGTACATTTTCAATTTCTTTTGTTTTCTTACTTAATTTTCGATACGGTGGTTCCATTACTCCTGCCGATAAAGTGCTCTGGGTATTATTTAACCACTCACAGGATATGCTGTCTGCTTTTTAATTTAGTCTTTTGGCTGTTACTTTTTTATATGCAGGCTTCACTACCGCTGCTCCCAACTAAATTCCTTTTTGTTTATTTCGCTCTTCGGGGAATACAATTTTATTAGATCCTGAGACCATACTCCGCTGGATATAGGGGATGAAATAAAGATACAAATATTGCTATATCCACCGCCATATGTTTGCCATCTTCGGGATAGTTAAATTCCGTACTGTTGATTGTTATAACTATTGAGTTCTGCTCAACCCGGGACTAGAGGGCTTTGAGCGGTAGCTATCATATTTCACTACCGCTCATGAACAGTCTCAATCAAACCGAGACTGCAATATTTCGTATGTGTCGTGCTCGGCCGTTTCCAAAGGTCCATTATCCTACTCTTTTTTACAGATGAATGGCCACCCTTTTTGTAGTATTATCAATTACCACATTTAACTCTTAAACATCGTATCAACATTTCTTGATAGTCCCGGAGAGAAACATGTATTTAAAACTGCCACTAAGTTGTATGTAAAAATAAGTATTATTTGCATTACGTAGATACTACTTTTACCACTGCGTGACTGCATGGGGAAATGAGGTAAACCTGAAGTGTATAGCTGCACAACTATTGCCAGATAATTGATAAATACATTTACATGTGGATCAATTTACCTGTTCAAAGTTTTCTTCGTCATCAAATAAAATCTTATTCTCGCTTTTCACAGATATGGCAATGTGTGAATTGTAAATATATATCGTTGTGTATTGATTTCGATTTAAATGAACATAAACCTGTTCATGAAACAAAACATGGCCGGAGAAACGTAACGCAGGAAGACCGATAGAAAATAGCCAAAACAATTAGAGTTGACCTGAAATTATAGAAAGCTTACCAAAAATGGAATCGTTACACGCAACATATTTTCCGTCCGCATATAGATGCTCCATTTGACCATAAACAATAACTTCAAGCCCATTCTGTGTTGCTTTAAAGTAGAATATCGCTTAAACTGGTGCTGGGAGGCGTGAGAGGTGTTGCATCTTATAATTACCTCTCATGAACAGACTCAATAAAACCGAATCTGTTACTTTTCTCTCTTTTTTGTGTTTGTTGCTTACAAGGGATCATCTTTTCAGTATTTATGTTATAAAGGCATCGATTTCATTAATTTAGCCGGAGTATTTAATGACATGCGGGTGACTGACAAAATTTCTAAGTATTTCAAGAATACTGCGAATCCTGTTGTATGTTGCAAGTTTAAGAAATCAAATATTTTCAATTATAATTTCTGATCTTGAAATCGAGACATCTAATCCTACTGATTGAGATTGTCAAAATTCTAAGTGTTGTTATGAGCCTGCCGGTCATATTTTCACTGACAATCTTGATGTTATTGAGGATAAGAGGATCCGGCAATTAATTGTCAAAAGGTCCTAAGTATCACCTGCCATAAGATATTGATTGTAATGCCTGTCGCAATGAAATTGCGGGTTATTTAACGGATTTCTTTACTAAGTAGTGTAAGCGCGAAAATGCAGATAAACATGCACTTACTGCTTGGATGGAAACTATCTCTGAAATAATTGAATTGTATTGTATTATTTTATGAATCAAATCCATCCCTGCTTCCCCGGCCGTCTACTTACAATTAGGGACACCTTAATAAGGGTATTCAGAATTGTACTAAATTTGTTATACTTCCTGCAGACAAAGCTTCCAACAATATAATATTGTCTGACAATTACATTATATCAATACTTTGAATGTAGAGCTAGCGAGCACTTTTTACCACGTATATGCAGGTGAAAGACATTGTTTCCCAGCATGTGACCTTTATGGAGACTATAAAGGTTTCTGTAAATAGTAAGCAGACGAGGCTCCCTACAATGTACTGGATACCAAACTCCACAAAATTCCAAATAAAGCACGTTTTATTGCTAATTCAACTTCATGTACCACGACCAATATATAAAAACTATTGACTTCCTGACTTTCCGCGATTAAGGAACATATTAATAAGTATTTCAGAAAGGCTTTTCAAAACTCAGGAATCAATCTGTTTTGGTCTTTCAAACACTCTGGAGAGGTCCTTGATAAACTGCGGTGTAAGCATTTTCATGCCTCTTCTCTAAGCACCTACGACATTTCCACATAGTATACTACTCTACCACATAATCTAATCAAAGATAAATTGCTTCAGCTTATTCAGAAGACATTTGCTAGAGAAGGTACAACTTTAAGTTTCTAGCTTGTAATAATGTCAGGGCTTTCTTTACAAACACCCCTATTGATATTTATAATTTGTGGACTTGTGCAGATGTTTGTAGAGCGTTATCTTTGCTTCTCGATAAAATAAGATACGGTAAAACTGTTTATCGCCAGGTTGTTGGTATTCCTATGGGTACTAACTGTGGCCACTTGTCGCAGATTTGCTTTTGTACTGCTATGAATGAGATTTTACACCTGATAGCCAGAGTGAAGTTATTGATGCGTTTAATAATACATCTCGGTATCTCGATGACATACTCAATATTGATAATCCGTTCTTTGCTCATATGGTTACTTACATTTATTCATCAGAGCTCACGTTGAATAAGGACAACAGTTCGGATACTGAAGCAGCATTCCCTGATATTCATCTCTCAATTTCTAATGATTTCATACACACTAAAATCTATGATAAGAGAGATGATTTCAACTTTAACATCGCTAACTATCCGCCCTGGATTATGATGTACCTCGTGCTACATCATTCGGGGTTTATATCTCCCAGCTCATTCGTTTTGCTAGAGCTTGTAAACGATGCTATAGACTTCAATAATCGAAATCAAGTTATTAACTTCTTCTGCAGAGATTTCATTATCACAAACTACGTAGATCTTTCTCAAAATTCTACCGCCGCTACGAAAACCTACTGGATAAGTACAACATCAACCTTAAAAGACTTCTGCAAATAGGAATATCACAACACTTATTTTATGGAGATGTGATCTATAAACTTCGAAAGTTAAAGGGATCTGGCGGGGTTCCTGAACACTTTACATAATTAGTCAGGAAGTTCGTCAGAAAAGGGTATGAACCTTTAGTATTACAACGCACTGCATGTTTGGTGATTTACCCCTCTACAGTCAGTCACTACGCTTCACTTTTCACTTGTCCGATGACTGGACAACCACTTGGGACTATATGATTGCACATACTGAAACCCCGACCAAGGGAGGTAGGTGCATGAGCTTTCGTCTCTCGGGTTTTCTGGTCATACCCTAGATTGGTTTTCTCTTTGGCTGCAACTACTATGGTTGTTCAGTACAAATCTGGATACATCCTGAGACGTTTCTTATTTTGTATTTTATACAGCTTTACATCTTAGTGTTTCTTTTGTTAGTTTCTCTGGATGTGGACTTTACTGTTAGAGAATACCTTTTGATTGGATGTAGTTTTGTTTACACTGTCTTGTCTATTTGGGCCGTGACACAGGATAATAGCGAGGATTGTGTACACATAAAATTGATTCAAGCTTACCTGTAGGGTTTATTGCCTATTGACCGTTCCAAGTCGGTAACCCTGTCTTCACCACCCTTTCTGTTGTATTTTTATTTTTCATTGTAAAATTAATTAAATATTGCTCCTTGTTTGTAGTACAGTGCGGACCAACGATGCCATTGCGTTTGGAAGCTGTGGTTTCTATAGGACCCTATATATTATTTTCATATATTTATAAGATATCTCATAAACCAAGCTGGTTACCTATTATTTTAGAGCTGAATTATGCTTATGATAGACCGTTCTAGCTATGTACCGAATCTTAAAAAAGTTTTCAGAGTGAACAAATTGAAGAAACTGTAGGAAATGTCCATAAAATTATCTTTAATATTCTGTTATGTGAAGTATAAAACCTTATTCAATTAACATACGTTTAATGTACTTTAATTAGGATGGTAAGACATATTTGTAGACTATATACAAATACTAATATCTTTATTCAGCAATTAAACATACAACACATGATTATAGCCTACACAAATACGTGAAACTATGAAGATAGTGAGAACATGAACACTTATCCATATTAAACATATAATAATTATCTATATTTGCATACCAACTTTGATACCTAATATTCTTTGTTGGATGAGTTCAAAGTCAATGTGTTTTATATCACATTGATGTCACCAAATATCTGTCAAACCTAACTTATCCAATATAGATTTTATATGGAATGCCCAATTTGAGACGTTATATGCTATATTATTGTCTGCGTCGCTTTTCTTGTAATTTATATATTTTCTTAGCAATACTGTTATCTCCTAATTTCAATAATTTAATCCAATACTTTTCTCTTCATAAAGAGCGGAACTCTACAAAGTTCACCATATAAACCTGTAAGATTTGTCGACCTTTTTACGGATAAAATCTTCCTGCAAAATTTCGTATGTATAAGTTCAACGTCTTTTACATCATGTGATCTCCAAACTTATAGCTTTAATTTAATACTGATGCCACTAAAGTTTGCATTTCTCAGAAATGGGTAATTCTTATTTGGTCAAAAACAGCGAAAAGATTATGCAGTACCAACGATGCATGCTGTGCCAATCTTTTTTGCGTTCTAAACCAATTACCGTTTTCCAAAATGTGAATCCAAAGATAATTAAATAAATTCACTACTTCTGAAGTTATATTATTTAGTATGGACTCATATGTAGTGTGACGATCTTTTTCAAAGATCAGTACTTTTGTTTTTGGTGTATTTATTTCCAGACCCCTTGTATGGCAATATGATTCTATATCGTTCGTCATAGACTGTAACGTATCGGGAGATAAAGCAAATTCTACTGCATCGTCCGCGTCAAGAAGCATGAATATTTTAAGATCATCTATCGTAAAAATATCGTCTAAATCAGAGTAAACATTTGATACAATATCATTAATAAACATCGTAAACATCAAACGAGAGCTCGGATCTCCTTGTTTTACTCCGATATGTGATACTACAAAGTCTGATAAAGCAGTATACAGTTAAAATCAAGTTCATCCTCTGACACTTACGGTAATGCATACTAATTGCCAATCCAGTTGTCTCGGCTTCGTATCCAAACTAGTTTTCAATGATTATAACAGTGTAGTATGTCAATTTTGTTTCACCAAATGACATATTAATTGAATACAACTGAAATGAATGTTGTTAACGGCTCAGCAACACACAATAGGTTATTTAGAGCTTCCTCAGAGATGGAGGGGAATGATACGTAGAGGCGAATCCGGAAACCTGACCTACTCTTACTGACGAATATATTCCTATGGCTATGTAACGTGCTCGGAGGATAGTCTGCAATACCCAGGATCCCCGCTTTACGTAACCATCTGACGGACGAGTCTTAGCGATAGCGTCTCGCCCAATAACACATCGTCGAAACTCAATGACGCCGATGGCGATTGAATTGTTAAGATTTTTAAACATTGCTGGAAACTCGTATATAAAGCAGTTTTACAGCAAACCTTTTAAGGATTCGAACCATCGCGGCGTGATCTAGAGAAAAGCGCCGCCTCGCATGCAAGTGGTCGTGGTTTCAATCCCCGGTTGGGCCACACAACATACTTTATAATACTTCATACTATTGGTATTAGTAGCTCCCTTGCTTGACGTTCAGCATGTACGTACAGTATAGTGTTCGTTCTAGGACTGGTTGGCTTAGTGACAGTATAATGTACAGCTTGGTATTCCAGTGTGACAGCACTATAACGTTAACCTTTGATCGACGAAGCAACATCAAAATGCAGACCCATTCACTGTAAAATATTACGACCTTTGCGAGGATTGAACCTTTGACCTTTGGATTGACAGTCTATGTGGTTTACTACTGGGCTACGCAGTCAGATTATGTATTTAATAGATGTATGTCTATCAACGTTATCCTTGTACATTTGTGATTCAATACGTTTCTAAATAAATACGTACATCAAAGACCTTCAAACAAAATTCAAACGTAAGTAGATATTACAAACATGTTAAAGCATTTTCTGACATTAGAATGGTATCAACTGAAGACATACTGTAATGTTGTGTTGCAATACAATTGAGAAATAACCCAAGTCCATTATCAGACGAATATATACTAGTTAAATTCAAAAGTAGACTATCATTTGGCTCTATAGCCTAATAGTAAGGCATATATATTGTTAATCCGGAGGGCTGTGTTTGAATCCCGTGCTGAGCAAACTATTTTTCAATAATTCATTAAACGAAGTGCTTGGTCTTTTTTTCCTGTTCCGATAAATCATGTATGTATGTATGTGATTTACAGATACTTCAAGTTTATACTTAGGAGTTACCATTTACAGTTTGACACTATGCTTTCCTCTTTGATTGCAACGCACTGCATGCTTCGTGGTGGACCCATTTACAGTTTGACACTATGCTTTCCTCTTTGATTGCAACGCACTGCATCCTTGGTGGTGGACCCATTTACAGTTTGACACTATGCCTTCTTCGTTGATTGCAACGCACTGCATGCTTGGTGGTGGACCCATTTACAGTTTGACACTATGCTTTCCTCTTTGATTGCAACGCATTGCATGCTTGGTGTTGAACCCATTTACAGTTTGACACTATGCTTTCCTCTTTGATTTTGCGATGACCGGAAAGGCTGTGGACCCTATGATGACGTTAACATAAAGCCCAAAAGGACGGTGACGTTTGTTTTATGTCTGCAGTCTTGTCTTGTCGTGCCTTCAATGGTTTATTCTCTTGTTGCTCTGACTTCTGCCAAGTCATTCAGTACCTTCTTTGGGGCTTTCTAGGATGTTGTTTTTTGTTTACACACAAGCATCTTTTTGTTTGACTTATATTGCCTATTAATGCTGCCTTGTTGGTTAGAGAATAGTTCATGGCGGGGATTTCTTTATTTACACTGATCCGTTTTATTGGGTTGAAGTAGGGTAAGTGTGAGGTTTGGTGCACCCTAGAACCTGGTTTAAACCCCCACCGGCCATTTTTGCCACTGACCGTTCCAAGGCGGTAGCCCTATTGTCAACCCGTTTGTGTTTGTGATGTCTTATTTGGCCTTTTATTCATTTTTAAGTTTGTTCTTTGTTACTGTGTCTGTTTGTGGTTGACTGTCGTCCTTGAATGCTGCTTTTCCTGTTAGATTGTTATAGTTATATTTACCTTCAATAGCTATTTCTATTAAGCATGGTTCAATTCCAATCTACAAATAATTCTAAGATGAAGACTCCTTTGTTTTAAAAAAGCATAAACATTAAGAAAACAAAATGCATCTGCCTGTGTTTGAAACATTAACTTAAGAGTTGTAAAATGAAGGCTAAGATATATCCGCCCTAATGTTATTGAACATTATGCAACAACTATATGATCCCTGTAATTAACTTTGGTGCTGTATTTTCTTAGATATATTTGTAATTTCCAATGAATCTGCAATTTCCTTAAGCGTTACTCGTTTCCGGTAATATTCATATACCGGATATTTTTCGTGTTCAAATATTTGACATGAACAGTGGAAACACTGTCCGACTTACATAGAAGCGAAACTGATTCGATGTCCCGCTTTGGTATTTGTTTAAAACAAACGTAGAAACTAACAACATTTTTACTGTATACATCGATACTGTCCCATTATCTATGCATTGAGCTAATCCTTCAGTATCAAGACCGATAATGAACGTTGATAAGGAGCCATGTTTTATCTGTAATATAAATGGGGATAATAATTGAAATGGTCACTCACCTACTGATTTTAACGTTATCGAATGTTAAAAATCGTCACTTACCGTTTTAATGACACCACCAAATTAAATATAAATGATCGAAAAGATACAACTTGCATCCAATATTATAGAAATAATAACACGATTATCAGGAAAAATCAAAATCAAACAACTCATACCTAACAACTCATATCTATAGAAAACAATGTGAAACAATACATAACAAAGGCGTACTTGTCGCGCTGTGCCAAAACAAGGCGTCCCAAGTAATAGTTTGCCATATAAATTTAATAACATTTAGGTCTTATATCTCATATTTAATTTGTAATCCACACTAATGACGAGTTTATATTGTGTCAATCTGCTACTCTTGCTTCAAACATTTAAAATTAATTTCTGAGATAATGCATATTTGTTTATACATGCTACTGGAGAAATATTTTTTCTGTTTATCGTGCTATGCATCGCAGCTGATGGGACAAGTAATAACGGTGTGTTAATATAACGAGGTTCTCCACGTTATTAGAGTCAATATGAAATCCGTATGATGGGACAAGTAATAACGGTGTGTTAATATAACGAGGTTCTCCACGTTATTACAGTCAATATGAAATCCGTATGAAAAATTAACTGACAGTAATTGATTCACTATTATGCTGGATATATACATGGCAGTAATTATACCTTTATTTCCAGAAAAGAGCAATAACAAAAACATGGGGAATGACACAAGACTTAGAGAACTGATATTGATAGTATTTATGATACACACGGTCTTGGCTAAACAGGAATTACTTAAGTCAGCAAGTTATACCAATAACCAGCTGACTAACGTTCAGTTTTACAACGGCAGGATATATCTGACAGATCAGGGAAACATTTATGAAGTCAATGAAAATTTGGAAACTCTTGCAAGTGCTGTAACTTGCGAGGACAAAACAGTCGAGTGCACAAGTGTCAATAAAATTCTGTTAGTGAATAAGGCGACTGACGAACTGATTATGTGTGGTACAGGTAATGAAGGAAATTGTGAACTCAGAAATTTAAGTAACATCAATCTTATAACGAGAATCAGTTCTGGTGATTATATTCTTAAAGTGTCCAGTGATCCCAATAGACCAGCCCAGGCTGTCCTTATGCCCAATGGGCATATGATGATAGGAGTTACTTTTGGAAATGGACTGGATGAACAACAAGCTAGTATTCAAAAAAATGCATTAACATATGATTATGCCATAAGCTCAAGAAGTTTGGCATTTCAAGCTCCGAAACAGAAGCTTTATATATTAGTTGTACCTAAGACTATGGAGGGACCAAAAGAGATTCCTATAGAAAAACAAGTGAAATCATTAAACGATTATGCAATATATTTCAAGAAAGGTTTTCAACAAAATGGTTTTAGTTACTTTTTAACAAATCAAAAACAAATTGTTGGAGAAAGCAATTATGTTTCAAGACTTATAAGGATTTGCCAAAATGACCCGAGTAATAACTACAATTCGTATGCAGATATAGAGTTGTTTTGCCAAAGTGACGGGACCACTTACAATTTGATTCAAGATGCCATTATTATTGACCCACCTTACAATACAAGCACATCAACAGCTGATACAATCTTTGTAGCAACATTTACCGCTGGGAATAATCCTGAATCTGTATCTGGAGGCAGTGCCATATGTGTGACTAGACTCAGCTATTTAGACACGGCGATAATGGAAGCAAAGAAAGCCTTTGTTGTTTGTCCTGGTTCAAATTATACCGCAACTCAAAGATACCTGTCTAACAACATTATAAAATGCATAAATGAAAGTGTAAGTGAATTATGTGTTAAATTTGTTTTTAACCTGTTAACACATATCACAAGTGGGTTGTTTAGAAATTGTGGAATGGGATTTATAAGTATTGCCCATCACCTTTTCCGTGGTACATCTGCCCCTGTTAGCTGTTGTTTTATACTTGTTATTTAGAAAAAGAAAAAAACATGGATAAATACTAAAGGATAATCGTTGCAGCAGGAAATTAATACAGATTACTATCAAATGTCAATGTCAATGTAATGACCTCAGGGTGTAATTTGATTCAATTATTTTTGAAATAATTTGTTAAGGTAATTATTTAAAATAACTCGAATAACTTATTATCAGATATGTATTCATTTACATCTATTTTGAAATCTGTTTTGAATCAAAACAAGAATTTTCTCGTAACATGATATCTTCCCTTTTTTCTTTGTTAAAGGGACACATGCAATCTACATTAAAAAAAACTTGCAGCGTCTCGTTAGTTTTCCTATTTAGCTTGATTTAAGGACCACAAAAAGCAACAACCGTAATATGAACTTAATCTGTAATATTCTGGATTGTAAAAAAACGCAGTTAAATGTCAAAAATACATAAGACAGTAAAGCGTTCAATAACTTTAAAAAATACCCAATCAAAACATGGTCCTTAATTTACTTGGAGGAGTATATAAAGCAAATTGTGTTTGCATATTACTAAATGTTGATTAGATATTGCCCCGAACCCATCCACTCACCCAACCAATTAAAAACATATATGTAGATATGTGCCATATGTGGAGTAAGGTACCTATTCAGCTTTTTATTCATAGCTCAACCATACTGGGACATGACCTCCCCTACCACCCATCCAAATCTCCAAATGTATATATATTTTTTTTACATTGTTTATCGATTCGGGGTCACAATCAACCGTATATTACCGGAGTTCTTCTTAAAATCTAACGTTTTTCCAGTCAACGTTTTGTTCAAATGTGTCCGTCAAAATATATTGTCAATGGGGTTTACAATATGCACTGCCACCCTTATTGGGATGCAATACTTATACCATATAATTCCGTTTCAGAGGTATGATCGTGAGTTTGTGACATGTGGCACTGCAGTTGAAACATTCAAATATGTGATTGGAGAGACACCTTGCTCCATGACAGCAGCATACACTCTACCATCAGACAAAGGTTACATAACCAAGTTGTATGGCAGCGTAGTTGACGGAGACAAGGTGGACATACATGCTGGTACATCCAAAGGAAACATCATGAAGGTATACAATCAGAGATAGTCATCAGGGTGACATATTGATGCATGTTTAATTAGCTAGGGCTAAAATAAAAATCAACAGGATTAGTAGACTTTTGAAATGTACTAGGCCACCTAAATATTACTGGACCACACGACACCTCTATATCACAATAATATTCTCCCACACATAAAATAATGTATAGTCACAAGTATTTTAGCTTTTCTTTTTCAAATATACTAATGTGAAGAAAGAAGGAAAATATTGTTAGCGTCAGTATTTAACTTGATTCATGTTTGTGTTGTCGTAAATTAGATGCATGAATAAGTGTATGAAATCATCACTCTGGCTATTCAATTAGCTAGATGTGGATCGGATCCGATTCGTCGGTTTCTCGTAAATATCTTTTAATGAACATTAACATTCAATATGACGTATTTTTTATACTTTAATATTGTTCTGTGTACTTTGCATTGTGTTTATCGTCCATTATTCTACGATATTGAACTTTGGCAAGGCCTCGATATTGCACGTTGATGAAGAACTGTTAAGAGACGGTCACGTGCTTGTGTCAACATGAAAACGACATGGTTTTCTAAGAATCTGTGAACGAAATTACTCGAAATAATTTTAATTGTTCACTCACCTACTAATTTTAAGGCTAACAAACGGTAAAAATCTCCTGGAAATCACTTGACGTTTTTAATGATGTCACCCAATCATGAATGTCAAGGTCATACGCTGTTTATTTTATGCTAATGTGCCAAATGGTCATCTGTACAAAGTGTAATTAAAAGATAATATATATTATTTCTTCTAAAGCTATAGAAGTAACCGAATTTCAATGAAAAATAATCAATGTACACTAGACAAAATTGCTAACCGATCACTTGTTATTTTCTTATTTATTTGTCTCAGAAAAATAAAATATATGTGAAATTGGAAATAAATGTATTGAAAAATGTTCTAGAAGTAATCACATCAGTAAAGCAAAGTATTTTATGAATTTCAAAGAAGTTTATTGTATCGAAATTCATAGATACCAGTAATTTCAAAATTTACAAAAATCAATATCGCGTATGACAGCCGTTTGCGTGTACAACAGCTAAACAGCGTTGTCGCATGGAATTTATGTAGTTATGTAGATAACGCTGAGGTATGTTATTCCAAACATTGACAATGTCCATTGTGAGGTCAGCAATATTTTGTTGCCTTGGTAACTGTCGCACACGACGGTCGATTTCGTCCCACACATGTTCGATTGGATTTAAATCCGGACTACATGGCGGCCACTCCATTATTCGAATGTTGTTGCCCTGAAGTAGCTGACGGGTAGTTCTTGCAGTATGGCAAGGTGCATTGTCTTGCATGAATGTCATCCCACGGTTAGCGCGAATATGGGGAATAAGCGTTGGTCGAAGTATGTGTTGCTGGTATTGGTCTGCGTTCAGGTTTCCTCGAACAACCACCATATCAGTTTTAGTGTGCAAACTAATACCTCCCCAAACCATCACTGACCCTCCTCCAAAATGAGATCTTTCGTTGACGCAATTATCCGAATATCGTTCCCCATGTCGTCGATAAATTCGCTCTCTGCCGTCAGACTTCTGAAGATTAAATCTGGACTCATCTGTAAAGGCGACATTTGCCCAGTCTGCTCTGGTGAACCTCAAATACCTTCTGGCCCACTGAAGCCGAATTCGCCGGTGTCTTCCAGTCAATACTTATCCCACAAAATGTCTTCTCGCTCTCAATCCCATGATCCGTAGTCGATTACGTACTCTTTGATCACTCACGTTTCTATTATGGACGCCTATTAAACGTCTGGCAATATCTGTCGCTGTTATTCTTCTATTACGAAGGTGTGTTACAAGGATGTAGCGATCTTGACGCTGCGTTGTCACACGTCTTTTTGGCCTTCGGTAAAGGTCACCAACACTTCCGGTGCGATTGCACTTGAGCCAAAGGTCGTAAATTGTTGAAAAACGTCTGTTGACTGTTCTGGCTACCTATAAATATAAAACAACTCATTCTTGCGACTTTTTCAGAAATAATGAACATGGTTAGACAGAATCATGTACGAACGAACAAACGAAGTGATTTAAATGATTTAAACGGACGGACGGACGGACAGACAGACAAGTAAACTTATGAATAAACTAACCTGCCAGAAGGATGAGGAATATTATAATACACAATACTGGACTTGAAAAAGAGAAAATAAAACTTTGAAAATCGATTAAATAAATTAATAAAAATGAACAAATTACGCAATGTCCTTTACCTGCCGAATCGAAGTACCAGCAATAATCATACCGACGGCCCGTCCACGCTCTTCCGTTGTCATCCGACGCATTTTTTATTTAATTTTTAGTAAGTTTTTGTTTGGGATTGAAACGATAAACAATTCCGAGAACACAAACACATGTTCAAATCTTACCTCGTGCAGCACGGGATAATAATGCGATTTCGCGCCAAAATAAGCCACGTGACCGGAAGTGCGGATTTTGAAGTTACAAAATGTATTGATCGTTTTGTTTGCTGCTCATATTTATTTGTATGAAATATCAACTCAAAATATACAATATTTGATATAATATTCCAAATAATAAAATGACCGGTTAGCAATTTTGACCAGTGTATATCGATCGAAAACAATATGAAAACATGCAATAAATAGTTTATTGAATGCGTATGGCAAAATATTACTTGGAACTCAATTTGGTGTAGAACTAAAGCTCTCGGGCCTCAAATGGTTGTTTTAGTATTGCTGACACCAGCCAACCTGTAAACTAAAGGATCACGCACTCATCTGCGGTTGGAGATACATTGAATATATTCGTAATGTGAGCAATGGCATTGGGATAACAAATACGCAGTGCAGCAGTCCCACCTGTATCGGTAATCTCCCTTTACCCTATGATGTTATAGTTCTTCACAATTTTAAGGTAAAAACAATAGTGTTTCTGATAAATAAATACTTACAGTGGCGTAGCTTGGAGATTTTGAACTGTAAGCCCGACGAGGTTTCAAGGGACAACCGCCCCTTGGTCAGTGGCTTGGTCAGTGGGGCTCTTGACATTTCAGGATTTTTAGCTTAGATTAAATGTATGTATAATTCAAGCCAAAGAAAGCGCACATGTAAAGTCAATTCAAATAGTATACATGTATTTATATTTTGTATAACAAATTAAGATCGGTAAAATAAGGGTGCAACAACTCTGCTGGAAATATTTTACCCCTAATCTCCAAACCCACTTCGGATATTATTACATTTTTGGGCCATTTATTATTTATTTATTTCTGGCGAACTGTACGCCCGGGCGTATGGGCGTATGCCTGGCTACGCGCCTGACTTATAATGTATTAACACTGTTTTCTATGCTAATCTTCAAGGTTATCGTGTAGTAATGGTAGCTCGTTCCGCCTTCCACCACGGCGATCGAGGATTCCCTATTTTAGAACTTGTTTTATTATAAACTTTATTATAACAAAATTAAATGCCTGTTTACGTTATATATTCATGGATGTGCAAAGTATTGATTTATCGTTTTTAATGATGATAACACTATCCGGAGTGGGGTATCAAGCTCCTGTGTGGAAAGTATACCACTACATGGAGACAGGTAACTCAGTTAAGAACATTTATATGTCGTCATTGCAGGAAACGAGGCCTTACCTTACCGCAATGTCTTAAAAATAAAACATAAAGATGCTCCACTGCACATTGTTAACAGTTTCCCTAACTGCAACAGGAATGAAACAAATGACTTTGATTGAATAAATTGGATGTAATCTCAGTATTTAGAATATTATTGTGCATGTCTGGTTCTACCAGCATTTTGATATTATTATTATCATTATTATTATTAGTAGTAGTATTATTAGTATTGTTTGCATCATCTGTGTTTGACAATAGACTTACTTCGAAATATGCCTTAAATTGCCTGTCATTGGTTAATTGGTTTCACCGGTCACATGATGTTATTCGAGACGACATTTCCTATTAAGGTACTGGCAGCTCAAGATAAACAAATCAATGTGTTTCACTACGTTTGCTTTAAATACGAAGGTTGACCAGCCTTGTTTATACCTACATGCAAAACCTATTCAAACCAATTCCAGATGATATTATCTTTAGACAGTCATCAGCATCATAATGGTTTCTGACCTGTAACTTAATTACACTTATTATTTTTCTTTCAGATGAATTTTCTTGGCATCAATAAACCTTTAGAACTGTATGAAGAGCAACATGTACCTCCGGGATTTTCTGTCAGAGAAATATATCAAAAGGGAGATAACTACTATGTCATGACCAGTGGAAAGGTAATCCATACACATGGAACATAACTTCATAACCGTTCAAGGTATCTTCATGAATGTTGGTACACATTTCAATCTATTGTTTCTTGGCGCCTTCTAATGTTAAGAACTTAATATCACTATGTTGTAGGTTTTCTAATGATAAGTATAACGACCCTAATGATAAATATAACATGTGGACTTTCGCTGATGTTTCTTTTATATAACATCTTTATTAAATACGATAAAACCGTTTACCGCCAGGTTATTGGTATTCCTATGGGTAGTAGCTGTGGATCTGTAACTGTGCGCCACTTGTCGCGGATTTGTTAGCTCTACTGGCCGAAGGCCAGCAGAGCTTATGGGATGGTGAGTTGTCCGTCGTCCGTTGTCCGTCGTCGTCCGTTAACTTTTGCCTTGTTAACACTCTAGGGCATTCATTATTATTCGGATCTTTACGAAACTTTGCCAGTGACTTTATATCAATAAAAGCTTGGACAAGTTTGAAAACCAGCCAGATCGGAATAGTTTCACTGGAGTTATGGCCCTTGTTTTGCTGAAAAATGCCATATTAAGCATTGTGAACACTTTAGCACCTTCAAGTAGTATTTGATCTTTACCAAACTTGCACACATTATTATTTTATCAATGCATGCTCGGACAAGTTTGAAAATTAGCCAAATCGAATCAGAAACACCGGAGTAATGGCCCTTGTTTTAGCTAAAAAATGACATTCATTTTCTGCCTTGTGTACACTCTAGCACCTTCATTTATTATTTGATCTTTATTAAACTTGCAATTATTGTTAATATCAGTGCAAGCTTGGACAAGTTTGAAAACCAGCTAAATTTGTTTAGTAACACCAGAGTTATGGCCCTTGTTTTTCTAAAATAATGCCATTTTCTGCCTTGTGAATACTCTAGCACCTTTATTTATTATTTGATCTTTACCAAGCTTGCACAGATTGTTATTAGCAATGAAATCTTGGACGAGTTCGCAAAACAGCTAGATCGGACTAATTATGTCGGAGTTATGGCCCTTGTTTTTGCTAAAATATGACATTTTCTGCCTTATGAACACTCTAGCACCTTCATTTAATATTTGATCTTTACCAAACTTACAATGATTGTTAATATTAATAAAAACTCGGACAAGTTCAAAAACTAGCCAAATCAAAAGGGTAACAGCAGAGTTATGGCCCTTGATTTGCTGAGAAATGCCATATTCTGCCTTGTGAACACTCTAGCACATTCATATCTTTACCAAACTTACATATATTGTTACTATCAATGTAAGCTCATACAAGTTTGAAAAGCAGCCAAATCGTATTGGTAACACCGGAGTTACGAGCCTTAATTTAGTTAAAAATGCTGTTTTTTTGCCCAGATTGTAATGAAACTTTGCAGGGATGATCAGTATCAAATCTAGTTATGTATATCCTCACCGTTTTCCAGTTGAATGACTTTTGGCAAGGTATGGCCCTTTAAAGGTTTTAATACACACACACACTATGTCCGGACTATTTTTTCCTGAACCCCTGGCCGGATTTTAGCGAAACGTTGCAGGGATGATCAATACCAGGCCTAGTGTTGCATGTCATCACTATGATTTTTGGCTGAGTTATGGCCCTTTAAATGCTTCACTACACAAACTTTATCTTGACTAATTCTCTTGAACCCTTGGCTGGATTTCGACTTTGCAGGGATGATCAGTACCAAGTCTAGTTATGCATGTCATCGCCGTGTTTCGGTTGAACGATTTTTGGCGGCGTTATGGCCCTTTAAAGGTGTTAATACACACATTTTGTCCGGACTAGTTCTCCCGAACCCCTGGCCGGATTTAATTGAAACTTTGCAGGGACGATCAGTACCAGGCCTAGTTGTGCATGTCATCGTTCTGGTTGAATGATTTTTGCGGAGTTACAGCCCTTTAAATGTTTTGATACACCAGCGTTATCCAGACAAGTCTCTTCTGAACTCCTGGCCGAATTTTAACGAATTTTGGCAGTGATAATGAGTACCAAGTCTAGTTACGCTTATCATCTCCGTGTTCTGGTTGAATGAGTTATGGCCTAATATACACACACTTTATCCAGACATTACAGTGAAACTTGGCAGGAATGATCAGTAACAAGTCTAGTTGTGCATGTTGTTGTCGTGTTTCCATATAGCCAGTAGAGCGATACATGCCTCCTGTTTTTATACTATTAAGAAAGAAATTTTAGGTTGAGTTTGTCGCCTCTACCTAGAGCGACATTAATGATGCGTTTAATAATACATCTCGGTATCTCGATGACATACTCAATATTGATAATCCGTTCATTTTTCATATGGTCACTAATATGTATCCACCATAGCTCTCTTTAAATGAATCCATTGATTCAGATACCATGGCGGCATTCCTCGATTTAAAATGATTACATACACACTAAACTCTATGACAATAGAGATGTCTTTAACTTTGACATCGTTAACTGCCCACATTTAGATGGGCACGTGCCACTTGCTACATCATACGGGGTTTATATCTCCCAGCTAATTCGTTATGGTAGGGCATGTAACGATGTTAGGGATTTATATTATCGAAATCAAGTTAACTTCTCAGCAAAGTTTTCGTTATCATAAACTACGTAGATCTTTCTCCAGGTGCTATCACCGCAACAAAAACCTGCTGGAGAAGTACAACACCAACCTTAAAACATTTCGACGACTAGGAATATCACAACCTATATTCTTTGGAGATGATGTGATCTATAAATCTGGAAATTAAAGGGGTCTGACGGATTTCCTGACCATTTCAAAAAGATTAAGTAGGAAATTCGTCAGAAAAAGATAATATTACGACCCTTTAGTATTACAACGCACTTCATGATTGGTGATTGACCACAGTACAATAAGTCACTACCCGTCACTTTTCTCTACCCTAGATTGTACCCTAGATTGGATTTCTCTTTGGCTGCAACTACTGTGGTTGTTCAGTACAAGTATGCATATACTGCCTAGCTCTGTGATTTTTTCCCCCACAATCCACAATGTTCTTCTTTATTTATATTGTGTAAGGGTACACAGGCCATACCTTTTCCCATCACCACACTCTTACTCTTCACCCCAAAACCAGCTCCCCCCGTCTCCCTTATTTCTTTTCTTTATACGCAATCTTACTCTTTTTTTTGAATGGCTCTTTTTCTAATAGTATGAACAGCTACGCTGTTCTCCGACAGCTCTTGTTATTTTATGTTTAAAAAAATGAATGAGTGCAATATAGGTTATTAAATATTTAGGAACCAAATATTATGTTAAGTGTTTAAAATGTATGAAAATTGAAACTGTATAAATGTTGTATATTTTTATGTACAATTTATGTCTAAAAACATTTATTTGTTTGTTTCTAAACATATGTCAATAAAAAGGCAATCCTATAGGCGGGTTTAAGTATATTTCTTTCCAGTTCCCGGTCTATATAATTCGTTTATGAATGTCAAAATATGAAACCACATGTTTTTCTTTTTAATCTAGCTATTGAAGTATAACAACACCAATTGTTCTGAATACACAACATGCGGTGATACTATGGCTGGTAGAAACCCACAGTGTGGATGGTGCGTTTATGAACAAAGGTAAATTTAATTATGAGAAATATTTCACATCTGTCAATATTTTGGTTGATTGAAATGTTGCTCAATGGCTTGTCAATATAGTATAATGTTATTTAGAGCTGGGCCGGAGAGAAGGGATGGATACGCAGGAATCTGGAAATCATGCCTTACCTGGGCCGGAGGGAATGATAATGGATGGATACGCAGGAATCTATAAATCACGCCGGAGAGATTGGATGGATAGGCAGGAATCTGGAAATCATGCCTTACTTTTATTGAATAGATCCTATGGTTCTTGTACATGGTTGAAGAAAAGAATGATCAAGGGTGTTCCTATACGACTGATGAGGCTTCGGAAAGTGTTTTTCCCAAGGATACAATAAAGAAAGACAGTGACCTCAGAGATCTGCGGATTCAAAGTCCAACATGCTATACATATCTATTGAGCCAAACCGTCTCCTGTTGATGTTTTGAAAGACAAAAATAAGTAAATAAATAAATAAATAAATAAATAAGCAAACTAAATAAATAAATAAGTAAATATAAATAAATAAATACATTTAAAAAAAAATAGAAAAAAATAAAAATAAATAAATAAACAAATAAATAAGCAAATAAATAAATAAATAAATAAATAAATAATAATAAATATGTTATTTCGTTATTAAAGGAATCCATTCTTCAGACCTTTGCAAAATCGATCTATTTATAGCATCTTAACTTCAGGTCGAATATAATTACCATACAAAAAGAGTACGAAATGAGAAATTTGGAAATCGTCGAACACAATAAAAAAAAATTTAGTCTCGGTTTGATAAAGGTTATCGAAAAATGCTAGCTACCGTTCACGAACTCTAGCCCTGGGTTGAGCTGAACTTAATATTTAATATGTCAACGGTACAAACCTTTGAGGCATCCCGAAGATGGTATGCATATGACGGTGCACATGCAACCTTCTATGTGGTATTTTCATACCATTCCATGGCCAGCAACGTATGACCCCAGTCTCTAAGAAAATGCTTTAAACCAAACGAAAAAACAATGGGCGAAATAAGCAAATTGGAATTTAGTTGGGAGCAGAGGTTACGAAGCATGCGTATCACAAGTAACAGTCAAAGGAATAAATTAAAAAGCATATCCTAAGGGTGATAAAACAATACTCAGAGCCTTTAAAGTCTGAAGAGTCTCTGACTTGAAATCACTCGCCCCTCACCGCTGTGGGTTCGACCCCTCATGGGCCTAAGAATATTTACGCGAGGAAGCTATCCAGCTGGCTTGCGGAACGTTGGTGTTACTACCCAGGTGCCAACCCGTGCAGGAAAATGACCCGGAGGGGCACCTGGGGTCTTCTTCCACCAATGGAAGATGGAAAAGTCGCCATATGACCTTAGCTGTTGGTGCGACTACTCTAACATCTAATTCAATTCAATTTAATTTAAAGTCTCGAGTAGTGGAACCACCTATTCGAAATTAAAGTAAGAAAACAAGGTAACTGAAAATGTACCACCACAACACTTTTATACAACTAAGTTTATTACAATAATGAAAATATGTTTTGTGTGTGAATAAAAGTTATTAGTAATCAAACGTCCTCAACACTAAAGTACCCGAGACAATAAGGATTAATAGCATATTGTCAAACGCCGACATTGTGTTTCACACCTAATTAAATTGGGTGCATAACGAGGGATAACAAATGGTGAAAATTAATAAGAAGGGTCATTATGAAATATAGTTGCTCATATCGTCATTTCGTTCCGCTTTATTTGTCTTTTGATGGAGTGATGACCCTATAAAGATTTTATTTTGATTTTCCTGTCCGCACAAACTTCTCCTCCGACACATCACAACAGATTTTGGCGAAACATTTAGGGAAGTGTCAATATGATGTCTAGTTGGGCATACTTTAGCGGTAACACGGTTCATTGAAATTTGATGGAGTTGTTTAATGGTTTTTAATGTCTAATATTAAAAATATGATCCCACACTTCACATTTACAGTGTTGGTCGGTATCAGGGTAGTATAATGGAGGCTGAAATGTATGTAGAAACATGTTTAACCTTGAACTTAACTTTGCAGAAATACCTCCAAATTAATGAAATACATCATCTTTCCATGATTTTACATTCTTCAACATCGCTTACCAATAATGTCTGATAAAGTCTGGGTATGCTATACGACGGGTGTATATGCCCCGCTAGGCGGTGCTCTTGTTCTGATATTGGTAAGTGTATTTGGTTGAATATGGAGATTAATGCAAATGAAGCCAGCCTCTTTTGGGTTCTAAACCCTACTTTGTCTTTTGACGAAACAGATGCCCGGATAACTAAAACCAGCTCTATAAAATACTTAGATGAGTGAAAGAAGTATCTCAAAACACCAAAAAAGGAGATTATTCAATTGCAAAGAAGCATATATATTTATTCTTTTGTATATGCTCATTAAAAGCAAAGAAATTTACTAGCTATTATGCAAATAAATAATGAAAAGATGATCCCTTGGAAGGAACAAACACAAACAAGAGAGAAAAGTAGCAGACTCAGTTTATATTAAATTCATAAAATCAGCTACTCAATCAGGGTTAAATGGTGAAATAATTAGCAAAATATATGACAAGAGAAATGATTTTAATTTTGATATTGTTAATTATCCCCATTTCGATTGGGATGTTCCCCGAGCAACTTATTATGGGGTCTATGAGTCTCAACTTATTCGTTTTTCTAGAGCTTGTACTCGAGTTGAGGACTTTTTTAATATTCGCGATCTTTGTATAACTAAAAAGCTGCTCCATCAGGGTTACCGTTACTATAAACTTCGTAAAACCTTTGCAAACTGTTATTTTCGTAACCCTGATCTTCTTTCCAAATATAAAAGTAATTTCAGAACTCTTCTGCGACAAGGACTATCACAACCTGACTTCTATGGTGACGTGATTTACAAACTTCGTAAGATCCTTGGTCATGATCACTTTCATAATATCTTTGTTAAACTTGTTAAAAGGTGTATCAAAATATATCATTTTGCAACGCACTGCATGCTTGGTGGTGGACCCATTTACAGTTTGACACTATGCTTTCCTCTTTAATTTTGCGATGACAGGACAGGCTGTGAGACTATGATGACGTCAACCTAAAGCCCAAAAGGACGTTTGTCTGCAGTCTTGTCTTGTCGTACCCTCAATGGTTTATTCTCGTGTTGCTCTGGCTTCTGCCAAGTCACTGAGTACCTTCTCTGTGGCTTTCTAGGCTATTGTTTATTTTTTGTATTTATATATACACGAGCATATTTGTGTTTCACTTATATTGCCTATTATTGCTGCCTTGTTGGTTAGAGAATAGATCATGGCGGGGATTTCTTTATTTACACTCGTTTTATTGGTTTGACAGTAGGGTAAGTGTGAGGTTTGGTGCACCCTAGAACCTGGTTTTAACCCACAGCGGCCTTTTTTGCCACTGACCGTTCCAAGGCGGTAGCCCTATTGTCAACTCTTTTGTGTTTGTGATGTCGTGTTTGGCAATTTATTCATCTTTAAATGTGTTCTTTGTTTCGTGTGTGTTTGTCGTTGACTGTCGTCCTTGAATGCTGCTTTTCCTGTTCGATTTTTTATATCTATATTTATATCTATGTATGTATTGAACACTATAAATTTATTCAATTGCCGTTAATTTTGCATACAGCAACATTTATAACCTCATCATTCCACGTTGGCCGAGTCCATTACGTGGTCACGCCTTAATCCAATTAAGCGATGGGCAAGCGTACATTAGCAGAATTTTATAATGGACATTTCGACAATAAAATAAGTTTAAAAACTTTTACTAAAACAATGCGATAACTTGTTTAAAATGATCTATTAAATGTTTTAATTTAAAATATGAACACTTTTTAAGCCGAACTTAAGGTTTTATTTCATACAACAGGCAACCCCATTTTCGCCTCTTGGAGAAGGCGTTGGATGGGGTATGAAAGTTAATACTCGGACCACGTAATGATATTTTCAGTAGGTCATATCTCATATACTGTTATGGTAGTTTGACCATTCTTTCACAGGTTCACAGGTTTATAAGAGCACATTTTAAAGAGCACAGGCAGTCTTGATAATTTTAAAACTCGCAGAGTCCCGTTGTTCTTTCTACATACTTGCACTTTTGCAATCATTACTAGTAATTTTAAGAATATTTCAAAGTTGTTTTAACATAATACTGACTTTGGTATAACAACAAATAACAAATCGAACTCAATATTTTATTTAATTGTATTCATGCAGGTTTAAAGTTAAAATGATACTGTATTATTAAATAAAGGTGATAATGTTGATGCCTGATAAAAACTTCAAGATTGCATTATGTTCCTTTAAATATAACTTGTTTCAAGACTGTGCAACATCTGGCTTTTTAATTTAGAAACGTAGAGTTCTTGATATGTTGAGTTGGTCAATTATAATGTGTCCTTTATTAACTTATTTAATTTTAACTACTAAAATCATGTAGAATATGTGTAATTTTCCAACACCAGAAGCACAAGAAAGAGTGAATGTTCTTCAGAAGAAAACCATTGGTTGTCATCACTTGGACAATGTGTTTCCTTGTCACTTGATCCAGAGGGAATTCCCATTAACACTGGAGGAAGACAGGTGTGTTTTGTTGCATTTAAATAAACTTCAGTATTAAATCTCAACTTGATCCATGTTATGCATGCTACAATTCAGACACATTTTCACATGTAAAAATGTAATTATGGTAGAAATATAAGCTGCCGGAACATGGGACTCTCAGACTAGACTACCGTTTCGATGTTTTACCGGCTGAGCTAACCGCCCGGACAATGTTACATCAAGTTACCTGTAATAATTATCTCAGATTCCTGACATATAACAAAATAATGGATGGGACTACCAAAATTGGCAAATTTACTTAATCATAACATTTACAATGATAATAAATAATTTATTAAAAATGTCTTAACTTCCTTTAATTTTCCAGATAATTATATCAAGTGGACGACAGTTTCTAAAAGTAAACGATTCATTTGTTAAAAAGGATCTTTAGACCTTTTGAGGTCTTTTGCATCATTCAGAAATATGTGTTTTTGTGTAAAAGTTCCTCGTCCGTCGTCCTACCATCGTCCGTCCGTCCGTCGTTTATTTTTGCTTATACGAACTTCTCAAACACCACATGGTCAATTTTGACAAACTTCACATGGATGATCCTTAGGTCAATGGTTTTCAAATTAGTTAATTTAGGTCAAAACCAAATCCAAGTTGGCCGCCGTAGTCATACAAGTTCAAAACCTTGAAATTCTTCCTCTTAAGAACCACCAAACAGATTTTATTTCTTTATTAATGATCCAAACCCTAGACTATCAAGTTTGTTTAAATGAAGTCCCCGGGGTCAAAAAGAGCCGTGCCCCAGGGATCCAAAATGTATATATACAAAATTTTGCATGTTTTACTAAGCTTATGGTCCTCTACCAAGTTTGTTCCAAAGATGACCCTGGGGTCAAAGATGGCCCCGCCCAAGGGTTACAGTTTTAGATAGAGTTATATATAAAATTAAATAAGTATTTTTCTGTGAACTTACAAGAGCTAGAGGTGTATTAATTTGCATGTATTATACGTTTAGGGTACTCCACCAAATTTGTTTAAATGACGATCTTGGGGTCAAATCTGACGCCGCCATTGAGTTATATAAAAACATGTTTACACTTTCGTACACTCTTTATTAAACTTGTTAAAATGTTTATCAAAAGAGGTTTTAGCCCTATCATTTTACAACGCACTGCATTTTTAATGTTAGCCCCATTTGCAGTTCGCGAATATACTTTCCTCTTTCATTGTGCGAAGACCGGACAGATTGTGGACCCTATGATGACGTCTACCTAAATCCTCAAAGGAAGGTAGCGTTTGATGTTTGTCTTAAATATTGTCTTGCCGTACCCTTAACAGTTTGTTCTCTTGTTTCCTTGGCTTCTGCGAAGACATTGAGTATTTGCTTTGTGACTTTTTATACTCATATATACATGATCACTTAAGTTTGTGTTTGTTGCTTCTAAGGGAAATATAAAATATAACCATTCACTGGACTCATATGCTTCTACTTGTTTGTAAATCATAAAAACATCGGTTTCTCCTAACTCATGTTTGTTTAATGTTTGCTTTCAACCAAAACATTTATTGATGAACTCTATGAATGTATTGAATATGTATTGCTAACATTCTGTTTGGTAAACTGAAAAAAAGATAATATTGTTTTATTTTAGTTTTGTTTAAAGCATATTATTTTATGTAACAGGTACAAGTGACTGTTGGCAACTATCCTGTAGTACAAGGTGGAGATGTGTACAAGTGCAAATACAAGAATGGTGCAGCAGACATTGGAGCGGAAGAGGTTGCAGTGTTAGCTAATAACACATTTCACTGCAGTTGTCCAAATGTGCAATGTACGTATCATAATCTTCTAAACTATATCAATTACTTTTGGTGTGCACCATTACATAATAAAAAATTATATAAAATAAATTAAAATAACTTTAATATTGAATTTAAGTTTTAATAATTGAATATGATTTGGTAAATCTGTAAGTTATATTTTCTATCATTTTCATATACATTTAAGTGAAACTTTCATTTTTGATTCAAAAATATTGTTAAAATAGTGTTGCTGAAATTAAATTGTCCTTTTAATATATATGATATATATATGAAGAAATTAACGCTAAAATGGATAATATGTTTCAGCTCTTACCGAAGCAACTCTGGACTTGTGGGTAAATGACATTATGCTGGCCCAATCTCCGTTTTTGTTCTATGATTGTGGACATTACAAAAAGTAAGTGAATTTTTTAGGGTGAAAAACATTTTGTTTTAGGGAAATTACATTTTGTTGCTCTGGCTTCTGCCAAGTCATCGAGTACCTTCTTTGCGGCTTTCTATGCTATTTTTTTTTATATTTATACACGAGCATCTTTGTGTTTTACTTATATTGCCTATTAATGCTGCCTTGCTGGTTAGATAATAGTTCATGGCGGGGAATTCTTTATTTACACCGTCCCGTTTTATTGGGATGACAGTAGGGTAAGTGTGAGGTTTGATGCACCCTAGAACCTGGTTTAAACCCTTACCAGCCTTTTGTTTTCAACTGACCATTACAAGACGGTAGCCCAATTGTCAACTCCTTTTTTGTTTGTGACGTCAAATGACTTAACATTGCTATTCATGTTTGCCGTTTTGCGTGTTTTTGGGTTTACTGTGTTCTGTGAAAGCTGCATTTCCTGTTCGACTTTTATACTTATTTTCATTTACATTCATGCTATTTGATTGTGGTCATTACAAACATATTGCTATGTTGAAGCAATTAGAAAGTTTTATAAAATGCTTAAAGTGACATTTCTAATTATATTTATATTGAAATTGCTCATGTTCAATGTAATTTTATTTGCCTGAAGAAACTGTGAAATAGTAACTGTCTGGGAATAACATGGGAGATTAGGAGTTCCCTACGATAAAGTGATCATTGCATTTATATAACAAAGTATCAATTACTAAATAAGGCCGCAAGCAGTTATACTGTCATTATTATTCTGCCATTTAAGTAACTGAGATAATTAAACTAAGTGTAATCGACCTACCAGTGTGCTTTCGATGTTTACGTTTATGTTGGTTATGTCATTATGTCTTGCCTTTTATTTGTCATTATAATTGTTGTTGCTTCTGTGCGTGTATGTGGCTGACTATGGTCACTGAATGATACATTTCCTGTTCGACTTTTATATCTTCGTTTACTATTCAAAGTCATGACTATAATCTTGCGCTTTCTTACTCTTGAATGTGTTCACTCCAAGAGCAAACAAAAGCGTCATTTGTTTTATTGTTTTCCCGAATATTTGTCAATGCTGTCAGATGCTGCACGCGAAGATAAATTAATGGTACTCATTATAGTCATTGGTAGAGGAAACTTCGAATGACTGTCAACATTGATAACTAAATATATGTATCGAAGCAGTACGAGTCAAACTTTACACAAAACTATCAGGCAAATAGTAAAAAAGTATGAAAGTATTCTTGATATACAAAATGTTATTGTTAATTTAATAATGTGTGTTTGTCTCACTGGTTTTGATGGAATTGTATGTGAAAATGTTCAGGATGATTGGTTATCATTCCAAGATGCGTGTATTTTTTCGGCGTTATAATCGAATGACTTTTACCTTGGTAATTACCTTTGGTTACTCGATATTTTTCTATATCTTGTGTGTCTTTCTCCTCCCACAGGTTTTGACATTTTGTCTTGGAACTTTGAGGGTAGCATTTTAATGTCTACTCAGTAGATTGTTTTAAGCCATCTTGTCGGGTTCTCATGAACATGTTTTATTTCTGTCCACAGATGTGGTGAGTGTACATGTACTGTTGGATCAGACTGTGAATGGTGTTTAGAGAACACCCAGTGTGTGTCTCCTGGACAATGTAGTTCAGGTTCAGATGGAAACATTACCGAGGTAACGATGCAGAATAACATAGAGCTATTTTTCGTATTATTCTCTGTAGGTGTTTTCACCCAACGCCTTAAAGTACAGTTGAGCCGGAGTTCCCTGCTGATTGATGTGAGGGAATATTCAGTGCCAGCAATCATTTATTAAACTAACTCAGGAAAGTTGTATTTAAAGAAATAAATGGTATGTGCATTTCCACGGAAATTAGTTTAGAAGTAATTTGTTACCCTTTGTACAAGTTAGAACATAGAATTAGTAAAATATTTTGTTTCCAGAATATATCTTAAATACCATACGATATCTATTTTGAGACCTTTTACACATATGTCCTAATGGTACTGCTAATTATAACTTGTTTAAAGGATTAATTTTAGTCACTTCAGAGAGGGCCACATATAAACCTGGGAACCTACCAGATATATGTGTATGTTTCCTAAACATGTTGGAGGGATTGACTTCAGTACATAGGACCGTCCGGTTTATGTCCCCATCCATTTCTATCGGAAAAATGTGTTTTAAGGTCCCGAAGTATTACTCATAAATTATATGAGGTTTCCTTTAAAAAGTATGTGAACATAACTTAGAACTGCCAGTTTTTGTATAGAGTATTCACACCATTTCAAATTAAATAATTTAGATCATCCATGACGGTCACCATTGTATTCAGAAACAAATAATAAAAGATAAGTTTGTGCTGATTTTCTTGTTGTTAAAATGATATTTATATGTTTATACCCCGCCAAGAAAGTGGAACAGGCATATTGTTATCCTTGTCCGTCCATCCCTTCTACAAAAAAACACAGTATTTTATCAAGTCCATTTCTCAAACACCAGAAACCGTAGAGCTTTCAAACGTTACACATGTTTACATTTATATGACAGCAGTATGTTCTTAACAAAAGTAGATCACTATGAACGAGCTTGGCCTACTTTTCGTACTTTGTGAAGCAATTTAAATTGAAGTTTAATTTTATCAGACTGACAGCGCTAAATATGGGCATTTGTGTTAAATGGAAACATATGAACGTCTTGGTTTATATTTGTTAAACTTGATCATTGTCTTTTTTTGCAGACGAATCAGTGTCCCCAACTTCTAAATAATAGTGGAATATATTTTATACCAAATGGAGTGGAAACGAATATTATATATAATGCTCAAAACCTTCCAACAGTAAGTTAAACTTATATTATACACCTTGACATGTTTAATATTAGCCATATAAAAATATCGGACAGGGAAAGCAGCATTCAAGGACGACAGTCAACCACAAAACACAAAAACAAACACGCAAACAGACAAACGAGAAGGCAAAAGTAATAAAAAATGCAAGCGACATCACAAACACAAAAGGGTTGACAATAGGGCTACCGCCTTGAAACGGTCAGTGGCAACAAAGGCCACTGGGGGTTTAAACCGGTTCTAGGGTGCACCAAACCTCACACTTACCCTACTGTCATCCCAATAAAACAGGACAGTGTAAATAAAGAAATCCCCGCCATGATCTAATCTCTAACCAACAAGGCAGCATCAATAGGCAATATAAGTAAAACACAAATATGCTCGTGCAAATATAATACAAAAAAAAAAATAGCCTAGAAAGTCACAATGAAGGTACTCAATGACTTGGCAGAAGCCAGAGCAACAAGAGAATAAACCATTAAGGGCAAGACAGGAAAGATCATAGACAAACATCAATCGCCACCGTCCCAATGGTGGCGATTGATGTTTGTCTATGATCTTTCCTGTCTTGCCCTTAATGGTTTATTCTCTTGTTTCTCTGGCTTCTGCCAAGTCATTGAGTACCTTCATTGTGACTTTCTAGGCTATTGTTTTTTTTGTATTATATTTGCACGAGCATATTTGTGTTTTACTTATATTGCCTATTGATGCTGCCTTGTTGGTTAGAGATTAGATCATGGCGGGGATTTCTTTATTTACACTGTCCTGTTTTATTGGGATGGCAATAGGTTAAGAGTGAGATTTGGTGCACCCTAGAACCTGGTTTAAACCCACAGCGGCCTTTTTATTGCCACTGACCGTTCCAAGAGGGTAGCCCTATTGTTAACCCTTTTGTGTTTGTGATGTCTTATTTTGTCTTTTATTCAGCATTTAAGTTGTTCTTTGTTTCTGTGTGTGTTTGTGGTCAATTATCGTCCTTATACTTTTCCTGTTCAATTTTATATCTATTTGTATAGCACAGAAAATAAGTTATTACTTTAAATCGTCGTAAACATATCTAGAGGATATTTGTTGGCGTGTCGTGAATATAGGATTTATTTTCATCTCGAAGTGAGGAAAGTCTAAAGTACTCATGAACATACAGGCTTTCTAGCTTACCAATGGAAATAAATCATATATTCAATCCAAACCAACTAATATTATGTTTATAACATACTCACAACCTTGAAACTTATGCCGAGGAAATATATTTTCGTCAAGGACGTTCCAAGACTACGACTCATTTTCTTAGACCATTTCTAAGCTTATGATATACATTCAATAATTATTTTCTAAAACAAAATGTTTTGACATTTAAAAAACAACAGTGGAAATATCAGCTGATATGGCTCACATGTGAAAATATAAACGATGCAAATATAATTTTTTATTCTAATCATACATGGAAAGTATGTAAATAAATAGCACAATGATTTTCTTTTCTTTCATTAACTAGCATGAAGCAGGAATACGAATGCCGTCAAAGTTATAGTTAGTTTTGACTCATTTCCTAATTTCTCTGGATGTGGACTTTATTGTTACATATTTCCTTTTGATAGGATGTACAAGTTGAGCTTGGTTACAGGCGGATGACACATGTTTGAAGTCGTGACAGAGAGGCAAATAACCATCAAAGGAATATGTAATTCTAATGTTTACGGAATATATCAGCTGTCATGATAATCGGAACATTATATCCAATACCTTCATAAACGGCAAAATATTGTGTTTCAAGCTGTTATAGCTTGTCATACCAATTATCATGCTTGCTCAAACCTAGAATGCAGTAATTTTGTATTAATAGTGATCGGTAAAACGTCTACCAGTGCTTGCAATCAGAGCTGATGTTCCGATCTTTGGAGATCCCTGCGTCCAATGTTTTTATACAGATATCGGTGGTACATTCTCAAGTACTTTTGTGTTCTTTCTTTATTTCCGAATAGGGGGTTACACTACTCTAACCTTTAAATGTTCTGAGTATTCTATAATCACCCTTAGGATATGTTGCCTGCTTTTTAAATTAAGTCTATTGTCTGCTTCTTTTGATACTCTAGCTTAATACCCTCTGCTACCTAAATGCCATTTTGTTTACTTGGCCCTCTAGCCCCAGGTTGAGCAGAACTCAAAGTCATATGCATATCATCTTCGGGATGCCTCAAATTTATGTAATATTGACATTTTGAATATTGAGTCCTGTTCAGCCCGGGGCTAGATGGCGTGAACGGTAGCAAGCAATATATTTTGTATTTATCTGTTAGGGGATTCAAAAATATATTCTTCATACCATTTTTTATACTTTCAGGAGTCCAGTGCAAGATACTTCTGCACAATACCAGACATTAACAATTTCCAACCAGTAGAGACTTCAGCTACAAATGCGACATTGTTAACTTTCAAGTTAAAGGTACATTATTTACATTTAGTAGTCCACTACCGGTTTCTACCTAAGGTACTATATCTTTACCGGATGTCCGCCCTTCCGCCATTCCATCATATGTCCGACGAAGTCGTGTCGAGTCTATACATTCTTTATCTATCATGTGATTCCAATAATGTTATAAACAAATGTTTAACCATGTGTTGCGACAAAATTCAGATCTGGGCCAAACTTCCAGGACCTTACCTTCAAGTCAGCGTCACACTACGACTGACGGTTATTGCTATTATTTTTTGTCCGGCTATACCTTCTTTATGTATCAAACTATTTCAATAACAATATACACATGTGTTTAGCAGCATTGATATCTATGTCGTAAATAAAAACTCAGTTGTTTGTAATAATTTCGTGTATATTACATTTTAATCTTTCATTCGATTCTACTAGTCTTTCATCATAATATGTACTATCACGAGAAAGCATGTCCCAACATTCATGTCCTTACCCTCAAGGTCAATGTCACACTAAGGTTTTATAGGTTATTGATGCTAGTTCGTGACTATAACTTCTTACCGATCATTTGTTTTCTATAGTATTACACACAAACGTTTACCACTATAAGATGATATTTCGCAATTAACTAACATCCACGTCCTTACCGTCAAGGTCAATGTCACAATAAGGTTTTGAAGGTTATTACTATATTTTTTGTGTCCGGGCTACAACTTCTTAATCTATCATTCTATTCCGATAACATTTTACACAATTGTACACCACCATGATACAATGTGACATGACCAACAACCACGTTTTGTCCGCCGTATTGTTCATTTCGAATAACGTGTACAAAATGTTTGTGACATACATTGATATACTAGCCTTTACCATCAGTCCCCTGATCTCCATGGTTCCTGTTATGCTGCATGAAAGGCTGGTTGCCCATATACATAAGATATGAATGTAAACTGGTATACAACTGTTCAGCTTAATGATAAATATATTTTAATGTTCATCATTAATGAATACTCGTATAAATGAATGAAAATGTATGTTCATAAATCCAATTTTTGTCAAATTATATAACTATATACCAATCAGAAAATTTCAAAGTATTTAACACTTAATAGAAATAAAAGGTTTAGAATAATTTGATGACTTTTCCGAACAAAAACCATATTTCTAACACAAATGGGAAAAGTGCAATAAAACAAAATATATTACAGGCCATATTTGTGGTGTACGTGATAGAAAGTTGGTGGATGAAGACAATGTTTTATGCATAACATTATCGCAAATTAAAATGGAAACAAAAAAGGTTAACCAGTAAATGCAACTAAATTCTGCACATTCAACATATTTCACGAAATGGGAATACTTGAACATCTTTGCTTTTATAGCAGTAATAATATGAATGTCTTACTGGTCCTTTGGGACCATCAAGCCCATTCTTTGTAGATTTATAGTAAAATACCGCTTCAGCTGGTGCCGGAGATGTGAAAGGTGTTGCACATTATATAACCTCGCATGAGTTATAGAACAAGCTCTATGACTCAATAGAACCAAGTCTGCTAGTGTTCGCGCTGGTTTGTGTTTGTTGCTTCCAAAGGATCCCCTTTTTCAGTATTTATTGCGATTCACACTAGCTTTTGTTTAGTGCTGTGTGGAGGCTGTACAATGTCGCCTCGACTAGAAACCAGTGGTGTTATTACTTATAAATCCTTTTGGATCAGCAAACTCATTCTTTGTGGCTTTAAAGTAGAATACCACTTAAGCCTGTGCTAAGGAGCGTAAGTGGTGTGTTGCTCTCCTATATTACCTCTCATGAACAACCTCAATAAAACCGAGTCTGCTACATTTCTCGCTGTTTTGTGTTTGTTGCTTTCAACGGATTCCCTTGTCAGTATTTATTGACATTTACACTTGCGTTTGTTTAGTTCGTTGTGGCGGCTATTATAAGTCGCCCCGACTACAGATCGGTAGTGTAATTACTTACTGGTCATTTGGGATCATCAAACCCATTCGTTGTGGCTTTAAAGTAAAATACCCCTTAAGCCGGTGTTAGCGGGCATGGGAGTGAATGCACCTTATATGATTACGCATGAACATAAGTAATAAAAAAAATATAAAAAGATCGGACAGGGAAAGTAGCATTCAAGGAGGACAGTCAAACACAAAACACAGAAACAAACACGCAAACAGACAAACAAGAAGGCAAAAGCAATAATAAATGCAAACGACATCACAAAAACAAAAGGGTTGACAATATGGCTATGCACCAAACCTCACACTTACCCTACTGTCATCCCATTAAAACAGGACAGTGTAAATAAAGAAATCCCCGCCATGATCTAATCTCTAACCAACAAGGCAGCATCAATAGGCAATATAAGTAAAACACAAATATGCTCGTGAAAACCGAGTCTGCTACTTTTCTAGCGTGTTTGTGTTTGTTGCTTCCAAGGGATCTCCTTTTCAGTATTTATTGACAGTCACACTAGCATTTGTTTAGTACTGTGTGTCGGTTGTAAAACGTCGCCCGACTATACATCAATAGCTTATTACTAACTGGTCCTTTGGGATCAACAAACCCATTCGTTGTAGCTTTAAAGTAAAATATCGCTTAAGCCGGTGCTAGCGGGCATGGGCGGTGTTGCACCTTATATGTCCTTTCCTTAACATACTTAATTAAACTGAGTCTGCTACTTTTCTCGCTTGTTTGTGTTTGTTGCTTCCAATGGATCCCCTTTTCAGTATGTATTGCTATGATGCTTCATTCACGGGCTTTTAAAACCAGGTGGCAATACTCTTCAAGGTCTAAAAGGCAAATGCTTAATTAAATGACATTTAAGTAGTACAATTTAAAAATAATGACTGTAATATAATTACAACGATGTTGTATGCTCAAAGATAATTATTGAAACATCAAATAAACGTTTACACATTCCTGCAATGAATTATATATCTTGTTGTATCTGAACAATTAATATTAGAAAATACTAATTACATTTAATCTTTAAAAAATGTGAACAGAAATTGATATGTCTAAACCAAGCAAATGAGCCGCAACATATCATTTTGCATGTGCATACTTATATTAGCCCTTAACCTGCTACATATATATAATGGACTGTTCTCTCTTTGAATTAAGACCATTCCATTGATGTTACAAAGGGGTGTTTTTGGGAAAATGACTGATCAGCAGCCAGACATTGTAAAGTTGTACTTAATTTATTTCTTTGCCCGCTCTATAACATAAGTACACACATATGTATGTGAACTATACAACACTTATGTTTTCTTATTCCTAGATAAATATAGCTGCTGATGTAAGAATACAGACGTACAATGTTTCCTTATTTCTAGATAAATATACCTGCTGATGTAAGAATGAAGAGTTACCCTGTGATCATTAAATATGGAACACAACAAAATCAGGATGTCAGTACAAGTGTGGAATTGGATGATGACATCAGTAGTTCAGGTACATATTTTATCAAGCAAAGCATATATGAAAGTCGAACTGAAGATGTAACATTCAAGGACCAGAGTCAACTAAAAACACGCACAGTAATAAACAATAATTACAAAGATGAATAAAAGGCAAGATATGACATCACAAACTAAAAATGGTTGACAATAGGCTTTCGGCCACTGGAACGGTTAGTGGCAAAACACGCCGCCTGGGCTTTAAACCCGTTTCTAGGGAGCGCCAAACTTTACTTTTACCTTAGTCATCCCAATAAAACGGGACAGTGTAAATAAAGATATCCCGTTAGATTTTCTAACAATATAAGTTCAAGTTTAACAGTAGTTATCAAAGGTCTACACTAAAATGATATGATAAGATTTCTGTCAATATCTTCATTTTTCTGGTAAGGTTAAAAACAACAACAACAAAAACAATTCTAGATATATGAGGCTGTTATGGGTAAAATGTAACGTGGAAGGAAGTGCAAACCAGCAACACACATCTGTAAACTATAATCTACACATGTATTCAAATAGTACAATGAACAAAATATTCACTTACAGAATACACATAAATTAGATCCAGTTTTTCATTCCAAAAGCATCGAAAGTGAATTCACGATGACTCTTTTACTTTAACTATATACTGAACAACTGTCAATCTCACAAAGTCTTGTTTATATACTGTTACATACTTACTAGAACTTTCAAAATAATTCAAATGGCAATGAATGACAAATTCAGTAATAAACATGTACATGCAACATGATAAATAAGCATAGACACAGGGGTAACAAGGCATAAGCGTGTTGGAGTTGACTGTCCTCCTTGAATGCTACTTTCCCTGTCCGATCTTTTTATATTTCTTTATAAGGTTGTACATTTAAGTATCAATATATGAACTTATGTATATAGTTGAACGCTTACGGTCTACATGCAGCTTTGTGTAGATTATATTCAAAAATACTAACTTATGTACGTTACTATTATACAAATAATGTGTACAGGAGAGTTGTCACATTCTGGAGAGAAAATCGAGTGCTGCAATGTTAATAGTTTGTGGACTTTCCTATTTATCTTGGTAGTTTAATGCACTTGGAAATGTAAATTTTAGTATTGAAATTTTATGAGTTTACACACAAAAGCAATCTAAATTGTTATCAAATATCTGTTATGAATACATGTAATATATTTTTTATATACCACAGTAGCGTTGCCTATGCCTTGTGGCAGCGGTAAAACGTCTCCTCGTCTTTGCAAGCAGAACTGTTATTCAATCCGATATTCGGAGATGATGAGCCCGATATTTATATACATTGACAAATACTTTTTTTTCTTACCTTAATTTTAAATAGGTTGTACTACTACTCAAGCCTTTAAAGGCGCTTCGTAATGTTTTAAAGGCGCTTTAAAGGCGCTTAGTATATGCGGTCTGCTTGTTAATTTAGTATTTTGTTTCATAACCTCTGCTCTCATTAAATTCCAATTTGTTTATTTCGACCATTGTTTCTGGTTTAGGGGCAAGTCATTTTTTAAAAACGGGGACCATACGCCGCTTGCCATAGGATGGTATCAAAATATCACATGAAGTTTTCATGTTCACCTTCATATTCATACCATGTTCGAGATGGCTAATATTTTCGTACTATTGACATTTTTAATATTGAGTTCTGCTCAACCCGAGGCTAGAGTGCGTGAACGGTAGGCTATCTAGCATTTTTCACTACCGTTTATGAACATCTCAATCAAACCGAGACTGCAATATGTTTTATATTGATCGAGTTTGGTGATTACTAAATTTCTCCTTCCATACTCTTCTTCTGACTTACAGTTACGGTATACAACTGTGACAAACTGGCGCCTGATTGTGGCCGCTGTAAGGCATTAAACACGACCAGGTATACATGTAACTGGTGTGATACTGGTGTGTGTGGCTACAGTGGATCGCAGTGTAATACAACTGATACATGTCCAGCTCCTGTCATTACTAAGGTTTGTATTGTGATATTGTTGGTATAAAAACAGGAAGACATGATAAACGACTTGGAACTGTCAGTATGCAGTATGGCCTACTGGTTCGATTTTATATGTACACAACCTTGCTGTTATCCTGTCTTCAGTGCCCAACTTCACAAGCCAGTGCAAATAAATGTACATCCCGTCAAACGGAAATCTGTAATAATAATAAAGTCCACATTATTGAAGTAAGCAAACGATACTCGTATATATTGTTGTACAAATCTATTCTTAAAAAATTGGACTTGAAGGTATAATTGCAGTTGCAAACCGGAATATACATACAACTATTAAAATGCATAAATCACAGAACTGATACACATTTTATACATCAACAATCACGTATGGGTCATTGCAGAAAACGTGCAGTACTGTATAATAGCGGCGGATATACTCTATCAAATTTAATGAATACTTTTTAAATGGACCATTTAGGTATTTTGCGATATTCTTTCTCTATCATATTTAGTTCAAATTAAAAATGTTTGTTTGGGTTTAATTTGCTTACAAGTACCTCTATCGTAGAGATGTTCGCATTTCAAAATTTCGATAGGCATTGTGTCTCATTTATTATTTAAACTTTCGCAGGATTTTAAAACTGACCCCTAGGTCATTACGATATCAATTTTCTGTCAATTTATTCCAAAGTTTAAGACCTCTTTCGGCTTCTCAGTAACGCACATGTATTTTTCCAGTGGTATATACATTATAACATAACGCACTTATTTCATCGCTTGAGGTCTATTATCAACTCGGTCCGTTTCGTCTTTTACCGAGTATATATACAAGTCATAAATAATTAGCACCTCAAGATGTATCCAGAATTATACTGAACAAACACAGCAGCTGCAGCCAAAGGGAAAAAATAAACTAGTGCACTACCAGAAAACCTGAGGGAGAAAGGTTAATGCACCAACCTCCCGTTTCAGGGTTTCAGAAGGTGCAATCAATAACTGTAGAGGGTTAGACTCTCTGCGGCGCTTGACGTAAACGTGAATGTAAAACGTTAACGTACAACTTGTTCACCGTCATATGCATACCATTTTCGGATAGCTCAATTTTCTGTACTATTGACTTTTTAAATATTGAGTTATGCTCAACCCGGGGCTAGAGGGCGTGAACGGTAGCAAGCACTTTTTACTACCGTTCATGAACAGTCTCAATCAAACCAAGACAGCTATGTATGAACATAAGCGTTTGATGTTGTTCAACGAAGTGCGAAAAGTAGGTCAATGTCATTCATATTAACCTACTTTTTGTAAAGTATTGTTGTACATACAGACAGAAGGACGGACTGTCGGAAGGATGAACAAAGGTAGCACTATATATCCACTCCACTTTCGTGGCAGGGCATAACAATCGTTTGTCTTGAAAGAAGCAGTATGACGTTTAATCTAACTTATATTGCAGATAGTACCGATGGATGGACCCAGACAAGGTGGTACACGTGTTACTATTTCTGGTACAAATCTGGGATCAGACAAATCAGATATCAACAACGTCACATTAGTAAATACTCTCTGCACAAACATTAAAGTTGTTCTTGATCCAGACAGCTCTGATTTTGAACGACAAATGACAAAAGAGTGAGTGTATTATTATTACTAACATGTTGAAGTTTGTAATTTATTAACCTGTAGACTGGGACTGGATTGCATTCTCAATCCATCTCTCCTTTCATTATTCATTTCTGCAACTCTTAAAGCAATGCCGATTTATTGACTTTACATAATTGTGTTGCTTTAATAGGCCATATGTCACTAAGAACATTGGTGTCTGACTTAAAGGCCTATGTCACGAAGATCGAAAGTTCTAATTATGCTTGTTATATGTTATATTTACCATAAAAAAACAAGTATAAAAGTTGAACATGACATGCAGCTTTCACAGAACACAGTAAACCCAAAAACACACACAACGACAAACATGACTGGCAATGTAACCGCATATGACGTCACAAACAAAACCATGGTTGACAATAGGGCTACCGCTTTGGAACGGTCAGTGGCAAAAAAAGGCCGCTGGGGTTTAAACCAGGTTCTAGGGTGCACTAACCCTCAAAGAAAGCCACAAAGAAAGTACTCAATGACTTGGCAGAAGCCAAAGCAACAATATAATAAAACATTGAGGGCACGATTGCAGACAAACATCAAATGTCTCCTTCCTTTTGGGCTTTAGGTAGACGTCATCATAGGGTCCACAGCCTGTCCGGTCATCGCACAATTAAAGAGGAAATCATAGTGGCTAACTGTAAAGGGGTCCACCACCAATCATGCACTGAGTTGCAAAATGATAGGGTCATAACCTCTTTTGATAAACCTTTTAACAAGTTCAACAAAGATAGTATGAAAGTGATCATGACCAAGTATCTTACGAAGTTTGCAAATCACATCACCATAGAAGTCAGATTGTGATAGTCCTTGTCGCAGAAGAGTTCTTAAATTACTTTTATATTTGAAAAAATATCAGGGTTACGATAATAAAATTGTGCAAAGGTTTTAGTAACGGTAGCCCTGATGAAGTTTATGGTAACGGTAGCCCTGATGAAGTAGCTTTTTATTTATACAAAGTTTACGAATATTAAAGTCCTCAACTCGAGTACAAGCTTTAGAAAAACGAATAAATATAGATATAAAAGTTGAGACACATAGACCCCTAAAGAAGTTGCTCGGGGAACATCCCCTAACACAAAGATGCTCGTGTATATATAAATACACAAAACAATAGCCTAGAAAGCCACAAAGAAGCCAGAGCAACAAGAGAATAAACTATGATTGCAGACAAACATCAAACGTCAGCGTCCTATTGGGCTTTAGGTAGACGTCATCATAGGGTCCACAGTCTGTCCGGTCATCGCACAATTACAGAGGGAGGAAAGCATAGTGGCGAACTGTAAATGGGAAGACTACAAGTCAGGATAATACAATTGTACAGGCGTGGCGTTGTGTTGATCTTAATATGCATATATAATGCTGCGTCCATATTGATAAATCTTCACAGTTTATTTTAATATATATTAAAACTAGGTTTATTAAAGAAACTCGAATTGTCTAAATGATGATAGTTTTAATATATGACACAATTAAACGTTATTATAACAATAGATTACAATGAATAAGTGCGTATGTGAAATAGTATAATGGTTTTTACATATAAATATTATTTTCCTCATCAGAATCAGGTGTGAAGCAGGAGAACAAACAAACACATCTGCTATAGGTATCCCTGGTGATGTTATAGTTACAGTTGGTGGGAAGCAATTCTCCTCATCATTAAATGTAAAATATACCTACCACCAGGTAAGAACTTTGTTGTTACGTCAAACGGTTCCATGGTATAGTCAAGAACGTCGTCAAATGATTGGAATGTACCCAAACTCAAGGTTTTGTTTGGTTTCCCAAGATACGGTCGCGTTATTTATTGTAGCAAGTTATGGTCAGTATTTTGTGACATGTTCAAACAAACTGTTGCGATGTTGCATCAGATCATTGTTTAAAATTCCGTATCGCTAGAAGGTTGGCTCCATTGCATGATGCGTTTGTTTAAAGCAGACGTTCTATCGATACTGATTACAGAGTTATCGTTTATTGTTCAATGACACTCAGCTCAGGTTCATTGCTATTCATTAGCGCACATCTATAGAATTCACACCAATCAATATCTGCTGTAAATATTCCCAAATTAAACACTCAACGGCCGATACGCGTCATACAAGATCGCCGCCTAACGGGGCAATATACATCCGTTTTCTAAGATGTTTATGTGAAAAGCATTTCCTGAGTTTCAGGTCAATATGACCTTAACATTTGACCTAATGCCAAAAATATACTTAATATACCTAATTGTGTTGGTTCAATCTTTGACATAGATTTAACAATTTAACAAAATAACAAAATCAACAGGCTTCGTCATTGTCCGATGGACAGTCTATCTATGATCCTAAGTTGTAAGGTACTCGAGTAGTAGCATCTTTTTGTATGCTGGGCCATTGCAACCTTGACCTTTACCAAGTTTAGGATATATCCTTGTCCCATGGGAAGTTTATCTATGATAGTTTGTGGTCCTATATTGAATGGTTCCCGAGTTATAGGGAGGAAGTCGGGTCAACGCCATCTTGACCTTTGACCTAATGACCTCAAAGCATTTTCATTCCATGGGCAGTCTATGTATGACGTTTCATGATACAGTTTGTAATATTTCATGAGTCATCATGTAAAATTCAAAATAATGTGTACATGCACCATTTATATCTAAAACCATGTTTTGCAAATTGTATTTGTGTGTTTGTATGTAAATACAAACAAAAAGTAATTATATAGGGAAGTTCAAACATGAACATTTTACGAAATGCCTGTGACTAGATATTGGTTTGTTTCTTATCTTTGTCAAAATGTAAAACAACCTGTTACACTTTTTAATTTAGCTAATGAAGTATCAAAATACCAATTGTTCCGAATACACGACATGTGCTGATACTATGACTGGTAGAAACCCATTGTGTGGATGGTGTGTCTATGAACAAAGGTAAATTATAAGAAAAGTAAATAAGTACTGTCAATGTTTTGAATCATTTAATTGTTGTTTAATGGCGTGTCAACACATTGTCTTAGGTTTATTAGAGCTGCTGCCCTGGACATGGAGAAGAATACACAAGAATCTGGAAATCATGCCCTACTTTTATTATCGAATAGATCGTATGGATCTTTTAAGTGCGTTTTGAAAATAATCTAAAACCTTGGTGCCCCAGTCATGGAAGTCATTTACAAAACGTGGGTAATATTTGTTTGTTTTGGGTAGTACTCCTTAACGCCATATAGAAAATATCTCATTAATATTGACCTACCATATACGAAATTAGTTACAAAAGGCGAATAAGCAATGTTGAATTCACAGAACACCATTAACCATAAAAACCAAATGCAATGACAAATAGACGCACAGTGTGCGAAACTACAACAAAACGGGTTGACAATAGGGTAACCGCCTCGGAACGGTCAGTGGCGTTAATCGCGTCTGTGAGGTTAAACCAAACCTCAGTCATACTTCATCCCATTAATTAAAACAGGATAGTGTAAAAAAAGAGATCCCATCAGGCTGCATCCTCCAACAAAAGAGGAGAATTAATAGGCACAATAAGTATGACACGAATATGATCATTTATTTTTATATGAAAATGAATGAACCTAGAAAGCAACACAGTAAGTACGCAAAGACTTGGTAAAAGCCAAAGTTATCACAAGCAAACGATTTGTAAATCACGTCCCTTAGAAGTCAGGCTGTCGTAGAGGAGTTCTTAAATTACTTTAATAGTTTAAATCTAGACTAGACTATTGGTTATTACCTACTTGTCATTTACCGCCAGGTTGTTGGTATTCCTATGGGTACTAACTGTGCGCCACTTGTTGCAGATTTGTTTTTGTACTAGATTTTATGTTGAGTTTGTCACCTGCTAGCCAGGGTGAAATTATTGATGCCTTTAATAATACTTCTCTTGATGACATACTCAATATTGATAATCCGTTCTTTGCTCATATGGTTACTAACATTTATCCACCAGAGCTCACGTTGAATAAAGCCAACAGTTCGGATACAGTAGCAGCATTTCTCGATCTTCATCTCTCGATTTCAAATGATTGTATTCATACTAAAATCTATGATAAGAGAGATGATTTCAATTTTAACATCGTTAAAGGGGATGTAGCGACACAGCCAAACAAGCTTTGTTATTGAGAGTTCTGAAAAACTTTGAAAAAGATGAAAGAATTATCAAAATCGGATGATAAACAAAAAAGATATGACCATTTAAAGGTTGTTCTAAAACGAATATGGGAGTCGCCATTTTTAGAACTATGCCGTCATAGTTCCATATTACTATATATGGAATATTGATAAATATCGTTTAAAACGAAGAAAATCACTGCAAATGAATGATTTTTTTACTGGTCATATACAGCATTATTGCCATTAAGTATTACATATTTTTCATACAGTTGCTGTCATGTTTTACCTATAAATCAGTAAATTTTCATATAAATATTCCATATATGGTCATTTAGAACTGTGATGTCATAGCTCTCAAAATGGCCGCTTCCATATCCGCTTCAACAGAAACGTCAAATGATCATATCTTCTTTGTTTATCATCCGATTTTGATAATTCTTTCACCCTTATTCAAGTATGTCAAAACTCTCAATAATGAAGATGGTTTGGCTGTGTCGATACATTCCCTTTAACTATCCACACCTGGATGGAGATGTACCTCGTGCTACCTCATACGGGGTGTATATCTCCCAGCTCATTCGATTTTCTAGAGCGTGTACTGATGTTATAGACTTCAATGATCGAAATCAAGTTATTACAAGTAAACTTCTTCAGCAGGGTTTTCGTTATCACAAACTACGTAGATCTTTCTCTAAATTCTACCGCCGCAACGAGGGCCTGCTGGAAAAGTACAACACCAACCTTAAAACACTTCTGCGACTAGGCATATCACAACCCTCATTTTATGGAGATGTGGTCTATAAACTTCGAAAGTTAAAGGGGTCTGACGGGTTTCCTGACCGCGTTACAAATTTAATCAGGAAGTTCGTCAGAAAAGGATATAACCCTTTGGTTTTACAGCGCACTGCATGTTTAGTGATTGACCCCTCTACAGTCAGTCATTACGCTTCACTTTTCACTTGTGCGATGACTGGACTACCTCTTGGGACTCTATGATTGTACCTACTGAAACCCAAACTAAGGGAGGTGGGTGCATGAGCTTTCGTCCGTCGGGCTTTCTGGTCGTACCATAGATTGGTTTTCTCTTTAGCTGCAACTACTATGGTTGTTCAGTACGATTCTGGATACATCCTGAGATGATTATTATTTTGTATGCATTTCTTTAGTTAGTTTCTCTGGATGTGGACTTTATTGTTAGAGAATTCCTTTTGATGGGATGTAGTTTTGTTTACGCTGTCTTGTCTATTTGGGCGCCGAAGACAGGATAATAGCGAGGATTGTGCGCATATAAAATCGATTCAAGCTAACCAGTAACCCTGTCTTCACCACCCTTTCTGTTGTTTTATTGTCTCTTCCATTGTATTATCAATTCCTTGTTTGCAGTACATTGCGGACCTACGATGCCATTGCGTTCGGACGCTGTGGTTTCTATAGGACCCTATATCTCATTTTTTAAAGTCGAATACCGCTTTCGCTTCAGCCGGTGCAAGGGTCGTGAGAGGTGTTGCAAATTATATTTACCCTCAAAAATAGACTCAATAAAACCGAGTTTGAGCTTTTGTCTCTTATTTGTGTTTGTTGCTTCCAAGGGTACAACTCGTCAGAATTTATTGCTATGTGTTACGAGTAAAATGTAATAAGAAAGGAAGCAAAACCAGCAACACAAACATATAATTAACACATTTATTTACATAAAATATTGACTTACATAATAACAAATCCAGTTTTTCATTAATATTCAATTTTTAATTAAGTCCAAATACACTTATTGAATGTTCCTTTAATACACATTAGCAAGTATCTCTTTACTCCAAAACAGTAAGTGTCTCTTTAATCCAAAACAGTAATAGTCCCTTTAATCCAAATCAGCAAGTGTCTCTTTAATCTAAAACAGTAAGTGTCTCTTTATTCCAAATGTTTATTATCCTTTCAGTCCAAATTAATTTTCAATATTTCCGGTTTAGTGAAAATATCCAATTTCAATGTTATTATGAATGAGCACAGTAAATAATAAGAAAATCCTCTCACAAATATATTTTTAAAAGCATCCGATTCAAATTAACTTTTTTACTGAACATAACTCAACTCAACTGCTTAAGTTGTTCCCAGAGTCTGTTTATATACTGCCCAAAGATTGTTACAAAAGCATCCCCACTAAAATTGTCCAAAGAAAACAGTCCAAATTTCATTATAAATGAGTTTGCATAAATAATTTGCATACATGAAAAAACATGTAAACTTAGATATAGGTAACATAGGTTTCTTAGAAACTATATATAATACATCAACTAAACTTTAATCATAGCCGCACGTTATATTCGTCATTTAAATGCCATAACCATTGTAGCTCATGTATATATATATATATATATATATGCTCATATATCTGTCATTGAATCATCCGATCGTCTCAAGAAACTATTTTCAGAGAAACCAAATCCCACTGACACGTCAATTGGGCAGTCAAGTCCCTGTGGTATGCCTAGATGCCAGGCATGCAAACTCATGCCTGTCACGCATAGTTTTAAACAATCCACGACTGGCGCCAAATTCAATATAAAATGCCATGCCAATTGCAAACAAGGAATATCATCTATCTGATGACATGCAATCAATGTCCATTACGTGGTCCCGCCTTAATTCCATTAAGCGATGGGAAAGCTTCTATTAGCAGGATTTTATAATGGATATTTTGACAATAAACATGTTTAAACATATTTGTTTATTAAACAATATGTATGATAATCTGTTTAAAATTACCTGCTAGATGCAAACTTTTAAAGCCGAATTTAGGGTTCTATTTCATACCCCAGCCATCCCCGTTCCGCTTCTTGGAGTAGGGGTTGGATGGGGTATGAAAGTTAATACTCGGAGCACGTAATGCAAAAACAGTACGTAGGTAAAACAAAACTACCTCTAAACCAAAGGATTAACCTAATACATAGGTCTGACGTAAACATACGCAAACTCGCCAGGTCGCCAGTCGAGAATACCTCTGCTCTAAAGGACATGTTTTCTCGGATATATCCGTTTGCGCTGCGCAGATCACAACCCCAATTGGTCAGATCACACTAAAAAATCACGCGAATCATATTGGATCCATAGACTCAACACTATTCAACCGCTTGGAATAAACAAAGGGGATGACATTGTAACAATAACGTATAGATTTACATGCCGGTTTATTTGTTGATAACTGTGGAATACTATCAGTGTTATCAAAATTATTCACCTCATATTTAATAATTTAATGAAACGTATATTCTAGTTTAATGATCGATATGTGTATGGAAATCAGATGTAACATCGCTTTTTTCAAAGCTATTCGTTTTAAAAATAGTGTGCATCTATGATCTAGATAACTTAATTACAATATCAACATGCTCGACGTTTAAAAAAAAAACAAAACAGTTATACACGTTTGAATTTTAATTGAATTAAGTTACTGAACATTTCTATTAAGACCATTCATTTAAAGTCGTTTTAACAATTTCGTTTTGCAACATTTCTCTATAAATGTTATAATATAACAATTTATAGGTAGTTGTTTAAATAATTACTCTTCATAATGAATTTACTATAGGAGTTTATACGAAAAAATAGTCAAACATGAGGAAACACTGTAACGTTATTTTAACGTCAACGTCAGTTTAAAATATCAGCGTTTTCAATTTTAAAATGTCAGCGACGACGTCATTTCCGTTTTTTGAAATTAAAGTTCAATAACGGTCTGAATATTTGCTGCTTTCTCGGCGTTTACGCTATTAATATTTATATATTGTAAATCTAAATGGGCCCCTTTTGCGGGCATTCTCTTCCAATATCAGAACATTTTAATCATATCTTCATGATAATTTGTACATTTTATTTCGAGATTTGTTTTCATTGTAATCGTTGTTTAGATGATTTTCTTGTAAATGTAGTATCTCATTGCACTCCTGAAGCCGAAAGCGCTCGAGTTCCTACTTTAGCTATTATACACCCTACCTAAGAGTTTTTTTATTTGTTTATAGCACCGTAAATGATAATTTTCCACACTGTATTTTAACAAAATTACTCTATCATTTAGTATTCTTTCTGGATCCAGAGTTTGTGAAAGGTGTTCTGTTCAATGTATGATATTCTCTACTATATATATATAATATATTTATTTTGTGATAAGCAATGAAATACTGTATTTTATCAGTGAAATAAAAGTGTTATTCCACACTGTGGAATATAGAGTTTTATTTCCACAGTAGCTGCCGGGACTACTTTCTTAATGTACAACCAACACAAATGCATAGTAACACGACTCACAAGATATTCCAACTGTTATACTGTTAAATCCACTGTTTATTTAATTACTTTCTTTTCACGTTAACGGTTTCAAAAAAAGTGACGTCATGTAACGTATCGTTACGTCATCATGAACAGGGTGCGTAGCCGGGTGTGTACAACGGTTTAGTTACTGAAATTGCTTAAATAAGTGTTTGTAAAATCATAAAATAAAAAGAAAATTTGTTGTTTTTGTCGTAAATAACATATTTTATTTCATCTCAAAGTTAGAAAACTTTTATATTTTTACTCATGCTTCGCATTCGTGAAAATATAAAGTTTTCTCACTAATCGATGAAATAAAATATGTTATTCACTCCAAAACAACAAATATCCTCTATATATAACCTATTTTTATAAATTAATTACTCGGCATCGGGTCTTTCTTTCTCAAAAATTCACTGAAAATTCAGTTTTTAAAACTATTTGGATATTTTGAAACGTTTCATTAGTAGAAACGTTCATCTTATATTTGTTTATAAAGCTGTTTTTCTCAGAAACTCCACGATGTATACATGTTATACTTTTTCACTGAAACATGTTTTTGTCGATGACTGGATTATGATCTTATGTGAAAATTTTAACCTAGCAAGAACAAATTCTTGATATGTTGAGTTGATTAATATTTTGGTCTTTAACACGTTGACCCCAGTGGTGGCCGGGGTGGTTGGTAGGGTCAGATTTGACACATGTTCATCATTTGAACCAACTTATTGACAAATATTAGTTCCAGAGAAGACATTTTTAAATGTTTTCCTATATAACTTTAATTTTGAATTATATTAATGAAGCAATAATATCAGATAAGATGTAAAAAGGTGAACAGTGTAAAATACCATTCATTTGTTTAAGAAGATTTGCATACGTATTTTAACAACAGAAGCACACTAAAGAGCAAATGTTCTACAGAAGCAAACCACTGGTTGTCATCACTTGGACAGTGTATTTCCTTGTCACTAAACCCAGAAGGAAAGCCGATTAATGCTGGAAATGAACAGGTGTGTGATGTGTTCTTTAATTAAGTGAAATATGATTCCCGAGACGATTATGATATGCATGCTGTAATTTAGAAACACAGTATAATGGTTTTGAAAGAATCGCAGAACTATGAACATTGGCATATTTACCTAATCTAACCGTATGCACAGTGATTCAAATAATTTATTCAAAATGTATATTTACTTTCCATATACTTATTTAAGTTGACAGTGTATAAAAAAGTAAACCATTCATTTATTTAATCCTGTTCACTTATTCATTAGGCCCTAGACTGTACAATGAGTTACATTTTAGAGGTATTTTGCACCAATCAGAAATGTATTTGTGTATGTTAAAAAATGAAATGAAATTGTTAGCCTTCTATTAAGTTTTTTTTTAACTTGGACAAGCAAAACATGTATTGGCATGTTTAGCTATCGAAAGAGGTTCACCCATTTTGTTTTCTTTACTTTTAAATTATGCATATATATTATAAACGTGTTGTTTATTTAAATGGTTCTTTTAAGATGACTGCATTCTGGGAATGCTACACTTTATGTTCAACTACTTGCATCTAAGTAATTATGATTGCTTTGACCGATGTATATTATCATGAACTAGTTTGAACATGTGTTGTTTTGTGTTTTATTTTGTTTACTGTGGTAAAAGCGCATGCATATTATACATTAATTAAAATAATTTGCTTGTGACGTCAACAAATGATGATTAGTTTTTAAATAATAGTTTTTAAATAATTAATTGACCCAATATCTATTTATATTTGTTTGTAAATCATAAACAAATCGATCTCCCCTAAACCATCTTGTTTAAAAAAAACAACGATTTTATACACTCTATGAATTGATACAACAGTTTCTTTTATATGACGCCCTTGTTCAATGATGACACTCTGTTTGGTAAACTGAAAACAAGAGGAAACATGATAATTCCAATTTTATTTAAACACTTCCTTCTTTTTCGGGTGCAAGGGTTGGCGTGGCGCAGTCGGTAGCGCGGCGGATTTGTAACCGGAGGCCCCGGGTTCAATCCTCTGTGGTGCCACTGAGTTTCGTCGGTGTGTTCTTGGGCAAGACACTTTCCCTTAGCCTCGTCCATGGGTACGTAAACCGGGCGGTCCCGTGTATCGGTCTATCCTCCGAGCACGTTAAAGAACCATAGGATATTTCTGGGGCGGCTCTAATACTGTGTTGATGAGCCGTTTAACAACATTCAATTCAATCATTTTCAGGTGCAATTGACTGTTGGCAATTACCCTATCAAACAAAATGGGGATGTGTACAAATGCAGATACAAGAATGGTGCAGTAGACATTTCTTTAGAAGAGATTACAATGTCAGATAGTGGAAACCTATTTGTTTGCAACTCCCCGAACGTACACTGTAAGCATATCAAGCTTCCTTATTACATCAGCTGTTGTTGGTATGCTCAGTACATTTGAACACACAACACTCGATGTTTTTAGAATGTCTAGAGATGTTAAAAATGTTAAAGTTAAATGTGAAAGAAGTAGATCAAATGATCTGCAACTGTTTATGGCCATATGTTAACCTTTGGAACAAAGAGACTTGTGTACTTGCATAAATTACAATCTTGAATTGAACAAAAAATAAAAAAAGTTGCGTTTTTAAATGTTCTAGTATATATTTAAAACTTTAATGAACCACCCTCTTATTTATTTTCTTTAAATATTATCGTTTTCATTTGTTAATACGGCTCATGGATATATGTCTCTGCTCTCTGTTTATGGATTACTTGTATGAAGAGAGATTCCATATTCTCTGATTGTACACCAGGTGTATAATATTTGTTCTCTTTAAAAGAAAATAGTCGAGCTGTGCTGTTCTCCGACAGCTCTTGTTATTTAATAAAAACATGAATGATATACTGAAGGTCAATTGGACATACCTGGTACTAACACATGTGACATGTTTTCTAATATTGTGCCTTGAATTGAACACTTTCCAACATATTTAAGAATTCTGAGACAATCAGGGTTTGCAATTGTTAATTTATGTCCTTCGATTTAGAAGTATGCACGTATTATTATAAATTACTTTAGCAATACAATTTAACACTCATATAATGTGATGGTGCCTTTTCATTGACCGTCAGTATTTGATGTATAAATAATATTTTTACAATGCTTTTTATTCATTCAACATTAACTGAATGCTTTTTCAGCTCATACTGAAGCCATTCTAGAATTATGGTTAAATGACATTGTGCTTGCATCAACCCCGTTTTTATTCTTTGATTGTGGACATAACAAAAGGTAAGTACACATTTGATGGCCATTTATATTTTATCACCTTCCTGTTCATTCCTGGTCTTTGATTATGGTCATTACAGAAAGAGTGTCAAGTTAAAACAATGAGGAAATGTTTCGGAGTCAATGTCTGATCTCTGGGGCCAGCAGTCAAGGTCAAAAGGTCATATTTACCAAAATGAACATTAAACCTGAGATTTTCAATATATTTTAAGTAATGATATTAAGCGCAACAAAACAGAAGGCGCAACAATGAGCTATTGGAATTACTCCTCATCCATCGTCCGTTAAGCGGTATATTTTGTTTAAAATGAAATCTTCTCAGAAACCGCATTTTCAGTTTTGACCAAAATTTATATAGATGATCAATGATCAGTGGTTTACAAATTTATTAAAATTACATCGACGCGGCATCCAATATGGTAGCCGTTTCTATGAATGACAGTGGCCTTAAAACATCTTCTCAAGAACCACTGAACAGAATTCAACAGTTTTTCTTTATTAAAATGATACCAGTAACCAACACGTAGACGATCAATATTGGTTATTCAAATGAAATCACCTGATCAAATCTGGTCGCGCCCCGGGGTTCTGCAGTTTATATATGTTGCATGCTTAATAAAGACATATAAGGTAAAACGTAAACTATATTCTACACTGAAACCACAATGTATTGAGCTCTCATATATTGCATGTTGCATAAGCATATGATCCTCCTAAACGTTCCTTCAAATGGTAAGTGGCGATTCTGTAGTCAAATACGACCTCTCCTCGGGTCGCATTTTTACATAGAATTATACAGGAACAGACCATTTTTTCTTGAAAACTACAAGAGAGTTTTTTATGAATAGATATAAACTTACTGGACATGAATAGATGGATACAACCATCCATCCAGCATCGGCACCAGGGTCCATCCCCTCCCCTGGAGAAATAGCCCCTGGATCATAACTTGGTCACCGTTGAGACCCCATCATATAAACATATATACACTTAACGGACATAAGCAGACGGATACAATCATCTAGCCAGTATCGGCCCTGGGGTCTATCCCCACCCCTGGGGACATAACCGCTTGGTTATAACCTGGAAACATCCAACAAGCATCGACACTAGGGTCCGTCCCCTGCCCGTGGGATAAAGTCTTTTGCTCAAAACTTGAAAACCATTGAAATTCCATGCCATAACCATATCCATATTTACTGGGCCTGAACACTTAAAGGCGGGCACAGGAATTTGCGATGGCCTGCCATCGACTACGTGATCACATTCTGTTATGAAATTATAAGCTTCTTTGACAATTTATTCATCTTTGAGAAGTTCAGGGGAGCGAATCAGCGCATTCATGGCCGTTGTTGGTTCCCGTGTTTAAAGCATGGAAGCTTTGCTTTGTTTTTCACGAAATTGTAAATGCCACTTTTGTGCATTCTTATTTCCCTGTAACCTGAACTCCTACGCCAGTTGAAGGCGGTTGTTCATATTTGACACAGTGGTTGACTAGGATGTATACTTGACAGCAAAGTTCGGATATTTAAGATGGGCCCACATCGAATTTGCACTAGTTTAAGTTAGTTTTATTCAAGTAAGATCAATCTGAAATAGCAGAGGCCCTCTGGGAATAACTTGGACAATCAGGAGTTTCCTAAGATATACTTAACGATTCATTTATATGGCAAAGTTATCATTTGCTAAACAATAAAGCACGCGCTACAGTCAATTTTCATTCCGTCTTTCAAGCAAGTGAGAGTATAAAACTAAGAATAACTAATCTACCGAATAACCAATCTACCAATGTCATAACAAGGTTTCCAACTCAAATCCATAACTATAATATTGTCCTTTCTTGTTGTTAAACATGTTCACTGTCAGGGCAAAATAAATTGTCTTCTTTGTTATACCAAATTGTTTAATTCTGACAGATACTGCAAATGAAGAAAAATAAATAATGCACATTATATTATAGTTTTTAGAAACTTCAAATGACACATTTTACTTATGTGGCAAATACGTACATACTTGATTTTCTACCTTTGACTAGTATTAGTGATATACTAAAGGAGGTATGTTTGAATTCCCTGACTTACATGTATGATATTATTTCCTGCCCGACGCATGATACGGGGGCATATAGCGTTGGTCTTGATTGTTACTTTACTTTCACCCGTCCAATTATTTGTATGTGTCCCACTGTTATCACGGATTGTTTTGTGAAACGTTATAGGATGGTTGGATATCATGCTAAGATGGGCATTTTGTTTCAGATATTATTACCTTAGGTATGACCCTTTGTTCTTTGAATTTTATATACACATGTCCTGTGTATATCATTCTCCTCCCACATATTTAAAGAGATTATCTTTGAATTTTACCGGGTGATTATTATTATTTGAATTTCTACTAAGAAGAGTGTACCAAGCTATCATGCCGGCTTGTTGAATTCGATTTCTTTCCACAGATGTATTGAATGTACAAGCACCATTGGATCTGACTGTGAGTGGTGCTTACAAAACACACAGTGTGTGTCTCCTGGACAATGTAATTCAGGTGCAGGTGGAAACATTACCAAGGTAGTTATTTAGAATAAGATAATTAGAACGGATATTTTAATGATACGATGTGTAAATATAAATATGAGAATTAGAGAAGTTAGTGGTACTGACACAAACTATTTGAGTACGTAGTTTTGATCGTACAATTACTAAATTGAAACGGCACATTCCAATTTTAACATTTTAATTGAACATTTCCTTCAATTGTCAAATCATAAAGTCTCAGTCGATCTCTACCGTTAAAGTTTTCTTACCAAACATTGTGGTAAAGTATGAAAACATATTTTATTTTGTAAGTAATTAACTAATAATAGAAATAAACAATATACAACTGATTTGTATATTCAACTCAATTATCATGATATGTTATACTATGTCTATTGAACACAGGAATGGCAATGTTAATAAGGAATAAAGTCATATGACGTCACAAACACAAAAAGGGTTGACAATAGGGCTACCGCCTTGGAACGGTTCGTGGCATAAAAGGCCGCTGGGAGTTTAAACCAGGTTCTAGTGTGCACCAAACCTCACACTTACCCTACTGTCGTCCCAGTAAAACGGGACAGTGTAAATAAAGATGTCTCCGCCATGAACTATTCTCTAACCAACAAGGCATCATTAATAGGTGATATAAGTAAAACACAATGATGCTCGTGTATATATAAAATACAAAAAAACAATAGCCTAGAAAGCCACAAATAAGGTACTTAGTGACTTGGCAGAAAAAGAAGGTACTCAATGATCTGGCAGAAGTCAGAGCAACACGAGAATAAACCACTGAGGGCACGACAAGATATGATTGCAAACATCAAACGTCACCTCCTTTTGGACTTTAGGTAGACGTCATCATAGGGTCCAGAGCCTGTCCGGTCATCGAACAATTAAAGGGGAAAGCATAGTGGCGAACTGCAAATGAGTCCACAACGAAGCATGCAGTGCGTTGCAATATGATAGGGGCATAACCACTTTTGATAAACCTGTTAACCTATGAAAGTCATACACTCCCTGTGGGATGTAAAAATAACGATATTGATTGGATATACGGGGATACTTTTTACGGCCGCAAAGCGGCACAAACAACACTATTGTGATAATGAAAATAAGTATAAAAGTCGATCAGGAAATGCAGCTCGAATACTAGCATTATTTCTACTGCATACATATATATCCTCAAAGGAAACAGAAACGCATAATGGGTATTTCCGCTATATATTGTATGTTTAATATGCTACTGTTAATCGAATGGTACAGGGCGACATTATGCCTGTCCTTTCGGAAAGAAAGTTTAAACAGCACCGAACACAACAATGGTTTCCTCTTTAAAGTTTCATTATTGACAGAATGCGCATTTGGCTCAAGCAGGGAAGCAAAATTAGGCTTTAAATATGCAATCTATTAACATTAAACATAATACGGAAATGGCTTGACTTGTTTAAACAAAACTTCAACATTTAAAAGTATACTTTGATTAAAAGGTTAACTACATGGCAGAGTTGTTCTTTCTGTAATTAGTAATTAGTTGTAGCCCAATCCAATATTCCAATATTTTATTAGTGATACAGGCCACCGGCCAAAACACATAACATGTATACACTATATCTATCATAAATGTACACGTGGTTGTTATGCATAAATGTATAATTACGATATAACTAACAATACTATCAATACAATACTATTACTATTATATAACAGTACATACTAATCATGAATAAATTCACTTCGTTTAACAAAAGCATAGTAAAGAAACATAGCTATATGTTTGTTAGAAAACTCATAGTAATTGTTAGGAATATATAACGATCTTAAATCACGATAGAATGGGCACATCAGCCCCTTTTTGTACAAAACACGTTGAGATATATCTGGAATAATTACGTGAAATTAGGTGTGTATAATAGTGTAGCAGAGGCAATTTCGTGAGTATGCGTTTCTTTTTCCTTTCGGTATATATATAACTGCGTCGTATAATCGTTTATTTGTTCTCGCTGTATTGTACTGGGCATTTTAGCGGGCATACATCGGTTTTAATTCTCATCCAAAGGACTGGTCAGATATGAAATTATTTTTCAAATATGTCGAGAATTAATCTAAATTAGGTCCTGGCTGGGATAGAACGCGCGATCTCTAAACCGAGGTGTTAATCATTACACGATGGCAACAAATGCACCTATATGATTTATTACAGATAGAATACAAAGATTGTTTTTCTTATTGCCAATCCATCACATAACGTGGTTTCACATATTTTAATACTGAATATTGAATTTTCAAGAATAGACAGTTAGACTAAATTTTAAGAATGCACGGTTCAAAGTGGACTTAAGTATTACACCAGTTGTAATCATGGACGATTATTCCAACAACAACGACATCTACAATACGTTATTCCTTAACCACAGAGGTGAAATCTATTATGACGTCAATATAAGAAGAATTCACAAAGCACGTACAGCCAAAATAGATATAAAACTCGAACAGGAACTGTATAATTCAAGGACCACAGTTAACCAAAAGCACGCATGGAAACAAACAACAATTACTAATAAATATAAAAAAAGAGTATGATAATGGACCTTTGGAAACGGCCGAGCACGACACATACGAAATATTGCAAGATATATGACATCACAAACATAAAATGTGTGACAATAGGGATACCGCCTTGGAAGTTTAAACCAGGTTCTAGGGTTCAACAAACCTCACGTTTGCTCTGTTGTTATCCCAATGAAACGATACAGTGTAAATTAAGAAATCACCACCATGATATATCCTCTAACCGAATAGGCAGCATTCATATGCAATTTAATTATAAAACCACGATGTATATATGTATCATGTATATATGAATATAAAATACCAAGAGAGCCACAAAGCAAGTACTCAGTGACGTGGCAGATAACAAGATGTGAACCATTAATGGCACGACAATCATGATTAAGGACAAACACAAAATATGTTATCAAGATTTAGGTAGACATCATCAGAGGGTCCACAATATGTCCGAAAGAGGAAAGCATAGTGGCAAACTGTAAATGAATAAACCACTAAACATATAGTGCGTTGCAAAACAATAGGGTAATTGTTAACAAATTTAATACAGATTGTATGAAATTGGCAATCTAGATAACGTTCTGGTGCAAACTATTTCAGGAAGGGACCCACTTTTCAGCATTTATTGACATTCGATTCACTAGCGTTTATTTAGTGCTGTGTGGCGGCCGTAAAATGTTGCCCCGATTACAAATCAGTAGTGTTATTATTTACTGGTCCTTTGGGATCATCAATCCCAATATGTGTGGCTTTAAAGTAGGATATCGCTTAAGCCGGTGCTAGGAGGCGTGAGAGGTGTTGTACTTTAGATTATCTCTCATGAACAGATTCAATAAAACCGAGTCTGCTACTTTTATCTCTTGTTTGTGTTTGTTGCTTCCAAGGGATCCACTTTCCAGTATTTATTGATATAAGATCAGGACTCTGTGGGAATAAAGTTGTCACATGAGTCATCATGTTTAACAACAATCAATACCATGTTTGTTAGATACAGATAATTAAGACCGTTTGAGCTTTAGTTACGACAAACTTGCCTACGCACGACCGATTATTGAAGCTGTGAGAAATAGTTTGATGACTAAATACCGACCGCACAGGCAAGTCAGTATTGGTGAATCCATGACTAGTTATACCGGAAGCCTTGCCTTCAAACAGTATGTACCACTCAAACCAACAAATTGGGGTATCAAAGTATGGGTACTGGCAGACCCCCACAATGGCTATATCAATGATTTCCAGGTATAGTGTGGCAAGGAAACTGATGCCGGTGAGCGCGGGCTCGTGATGGATCTAGCACGGACTATCTTCACACAAAATCATCATGTTTACGTTGATAATTACTACACGTCAGTACACTCATTCGACGAACTACTTCAGGGTGGCGCGTATGCATGTGGAACAGTTCGAGCTCATCGTTTCGGTTTGCAGATGACATAAAACATAACAAATTGAAAATTCAAGAGAACACTATAATTTGACAAAACGGGGATATGGTTTATACAGCCTGGAAGGACAAAGGGACCGTATTGTTACTTTCCAAACACTTCGCCCCAACCTACAACACTATAGTATATAGGCGACAGAAAGACGGCTTTCTAAAAGAAGTACAGTGCCCCGGAGTTGTACGAATGCACACGCAACATATGAATGGTGTTGGCCGTGCCGACCAACTACGATCAACATATGCCGTTGGACGTAAAGCCGCAAAATTGTGGAAATACCTTTTTTATTTTTAGTGGGAGTTTTATTTTGATGAAAGAATCTCCAAATCACCAGAAGACGACACGAACCGACAAATCAAAACCACTGCAACAGCTAGAATTTCGAACGAAGTTTGCAGAACAACTTATCAGAGAATACATGCAGAAGCGTAAGCGACAATCCCTGAAGGAAAACAACGCGGATGGAACACAGTGCTGGCCGACAGATTTAGGGAAAAAACGGTGTGCTAAAAATTGTAAAAGGCGCGAACCTAAATTTGGATGTGCAAAATGTAACGTAAACCTGAGTCAAGAATGTTTCAAACCGTATCATCTCGCGAAGTTTCCAGAATGATACATACGGTGATATATGCAATTAAATCAACTTCGCGATTAAATCAACCCAGGGCTAGGTGGCGTGAACGGTAGCAAACATATTTCACTACCGTTCATGAACAGTCTCAATCAAACCGAGCCTGCAATAATAGTTTGTATTTATCGTGTTCGGCCGTTTCCAAAAGTCCACTCTCAAACTCTTTTTGAAGAACACATGAAAATGTAAAAAGCAAAAATACTTCTGACATCCAAGACATTGTGAATGTAAAAGCTAGCCTAGAAACTGTGAATGCATTAGCAGGGTGGTGGTGGTGGTTGGGTGCCGGGTGGGGTGGGGGGGGGGGGTGGGGTGGGGTGGTGGCGGTTGTTGAACGTGTTCAGGTTTATGGTGCTTCTTAGGCAGCGCTATTGGTCGAATGTGTACAAAATGGAGGAAAAACAAAGCGAAACGTCGCCGAGGTGAGTCAATGTTTGTTTTGGGGCCATTTACTGTCTTGCTTTGAAACTACAATGTGTGCATCATGTGGTGCAAACTTTGATCTTTAATCGTTAATTTTGAACTGGCCAATTATCATCGTACATTTCAATAATGAAATAAACTACTAAAATGCGTTGGCACCATTTAATCGCGAATATAGAGCAACTACTATAAAATATACTTCCCGGTCGCTACCATGATGATTAAGTCAAAGATAAAGACTGTATACCTGCAATTTAGTACATGGCGTGTGCTGTACGGCTCAAACAAGATTAATGGCGCTAAAGAGAAGGTAAACAGCTGCAACGTGGCTGGAGGTGTAGCACACCCATTTTGTCACAGGACGTGTCTGCCTGAGGTAGTCACATTGTTGATATATTTGTTACATTTTTAAAGCATTGTCATGTTAACAATTTGAGTTTTTATTTTTTCATTTTGCTTATATGGAAATGAGTGTATGAATACACTATTTTTGCATCTGAATGTTTATGGGAGCATTCATTCATGAGACAAGTTCTTTCTTAGAATATACATGACTCCCACTTTTCTGTGGATTTGTTGGCAGCGTATGTGTCATTTGTGATGAGAATGTAAGTTATTCATTTTTAATTTGGGCCTAGATATGAATGACAACATGTCATTTAAATTTTAATTCATACATAATTAAATGGAAACATCAAGGGCGTGTTACACTTGTAGCAACAAAATGGCGGACATTTTTTTTTTTTGACGTTGCGGAAAGATGCCGTACTACTTTTCGTTGTCAAGCGTGGTTGCGATATTTGAAAGATGTAGGAAAATATCAAGGCTGCTCCCGTACTGGTGTATTAAGCAGTCTTCCGGGAACAAAATGCACAAGAGTATCACTCTACTGGCTTGAATAGTTTAACGCCTACCGGAAAACAGCTTTTAAAAAATCAAAGGCTATAACTCTGATGTGTCTAGTCTGATGCAACTGGTTTTGAACTTGTCCAAGTTCAATGGCGTAACCTCGAAACGTCTTCTGCTGCAGGGACAAATAACTTGACAAGAGGCACTACTCATTGATTCAACTTCCCTATGAATGTCTCACACATTGAAAAGAAACTTTTCTGTAGTATTTACTAAAAAAATAAAATACGAATTTATTGGTGGAAAGAAGAATTGAAATTGACTATAAGTAAATACACGGGTAAAAGTGACCAGAATTTTATTGTATTGCATTAGTTTTTTTATCAAATGGGTTGTCATTGCACTGAATGATTTCTATTTGCGTCGTATGGTTTGAAATTTTACACCGTATCATTTCACTTCGAACCGTATCAATTCAACAATTGTAACGAATGAACAGAGCTTACACGTCGCATCGAATCAATATATACGTCATCAAATGACTTCATGTTGAATTAAATGGCCTGTCATTGAATTGTTTTAAATATCCACATTTTGACGGTTATGGCTTTCCATATTTATTGGGTAGTAATTTGTGTCCGATGCAAAGGAGAGCACCCGTCGATGACAACAACAAGAACATTGTGATACAAAGTAGCACAGACCCGCACTAACGTTTGAACAGGGAATCTTTTGATTGAGTTTAATATATGAAGTGAAAATAAAGAAGCCATCTAGATGTTTCATACCTAACTAGCAAACTGTCAATCGTTGGCGTATTTCCGATGCATTGTGCGGTAATAAAGCAGCTGAGTACCAGGCATAACAATGAAGACGACAATCTCCCAGTTTAGGTTTTTCATTTTATTTTTTATTTAATTAGTTTAAATTATACAATTATGATCACTTCCAATTGTCTTATCTGAATAAAACTATGAACACAATCATTACAAGAGTTATAAATAAAATAAGAAATAATCAAAACAATATATGAAGACAATATCCTTGGGTAAACACATGGTGACCAGTGTCACATTGCTCTTTCGTATCCGGTGTTGTATACATGAATGGCCCAATGCTTTACTCACACAGAGACATGTGACAGTAGTTTGTGAGGATGAGTTTTTTTTCTGCTCCTGTACTATCAGGAGTACCAGTAGCAGGGCACTATTTTGAGACCGCTCTTATTCTTATGCCGAATCAACGACTTGTCTGATACTGTACACTCCAAAGTAACACTATCTGCGTATAGTTGCCTTTTGTACAAACATATGAGACATAGGTAGACCACAAACTGCTACTGGACGGCGTATCCAATCTAGAAAAATAGGGCATGAGATTCAGCACCAAAAATGGTACCGTTTGAGCATCAACAACAAACCTAGAGACATCTACTAAGGTCATGGAGGGAAGGTGCGTGTTGATGATGCTGGTAGAGCTGGACCTACCTTCCTAATACGAACGTAGATAATTGAAAATACTTGTGTTTTACTAGAAAGTGGTCGGATGTTTGGTACATGCTATACACCGCAGGAGTGTTCAATGCCAGCCTAACGGAAACGTATTATAAAGCAAAACAAAACACTACGAAGCAAACAATATCATTGACAATCAATAATACATGTTTTAAGAGAAACAATGTAATACAGAACAATTCAAAAAATCTTTCGGTGAAGTGAGCCATCTAAGTGATAATGTAGTCAGTGCACATGCAGTACCGGGCCTAGCTTCTTACTAAACATTTACAATTTATTTTGCATTTATCCAGATCCAGATCATTTCATGCATCTAACTGGCTGCTCAATAATCGTCTTCTGGTTTTAATAAACCCCGTCTCCCCTGAATGACGTATTACGGATGTATTACCCATAGTATTCCACCTGTAGTGTATCTGTTAATAGTCCGTAGTCTATACTGTATGTTAATATCCAACTTCCAGGGTTCTGCTACAAATTGATCCTTTTCTGTATGTCATCATTACATTCATAACAGAGTGCATATTTTCTTCATCGATCTCTGGCTTTGAGAATACAAAACAGCCCCTTTCCTTTTAATTCTTCGGTATAAAAGACAGAGTGGATTGTTCTCTTGTAATGCAACATTTTGTGACACCTAAAATAAACACATATGAACTGAAATCATTAGCACATTAAACATCTGTGTCGTACAGTCAACTCCACGAACCTATTTGTGTTTTACAACGAAGTTAGCGACGATAAACATAATACGACAACTAGGTTATTAAACAAATGCTTCCTACTTGCGTAATATTTGCTATTCTTGTAGATTTGATGTATGAAAATAGGTAATTGTGCATTAAACACTATAAACGACGATTACAAATGAAGGAATGTGATTTTACTGAAGGCTCAACCGATGTTGATTTCCTTCAATAACTTCTTGCAGTGTTTCCTAACCACAACAATGAAGACAGCCGGTGAAACTGCATGCATGTCTCCACATTATGGACGCAATGAATACAATAAATACTTCTTAATAAATGAAGAAAATAACAAAATGTACTCACGATATCGTCTGTCAAATGTTGTGATCCGCCTCAACCAATAGCGCAGCCTAAGCAGCGCCATTAACCTCTACACGTTCACCCCACTGATTATAGTATTACCCATCCTACCCATCCCAGCATGAGTTTATTGTTTTTAGAATTGAATGTATTTTTTAGTGTTTTGCTTTTTTTTGTTTGCATGAACAAGTTATTAAAGTCATAGATATGTTTGCTTGAATAAAAACCACATAAATATGGTATAAATAATCTTGTTATATTGACTAGTTTAGAGCATGATTTTATTTTCAGAACAGTGATTATAATTGATATTGCTTATTGATGTTGATAAATTGAAATAATAAATACAAATATGTACATAGTACTTACAGACAAATATGCTTTTAACAAATCCTGAAAATGTGTGTAGTCTAGATTATAATAGTGTTTAACCTACAGGCATTTGTTTAACAATAGTCATGTATTTTTGTGATGAATTCTACAACTCTGATCATTTTCAAAATACCTGTAGGGATGAAGCAGTAAGATAAGCTCGAACTCTATCCATAGATAAGGTATTAGACCTCAAAGAGTTAAAAGGTATTCTGCGACAAGGACAATCACAACCTGACTTATATGGTGATGCTATTTAAAATCTTCTAAAGATCCTTGGCCATAATCACCTTCTTACACTCGCTATTAAACGTGTTAAAAAGTTTATGAAAAGAGGTGTGGCCCTATCGTTTTTTAACGCCCAGCATGTCTAGTGGTTAAATCATTTACAGTTCGCCACTATGCTTTCCTCTTTCATTGTGCGATAACCGGACAGGCTGTGGACCATTGTATGACGTATTGTTTGATATAATAATTTGTCTTAATTTTGACTGTCTATTCTCAATGTTAATCTCCTGCCAAGTCACTTAGTACTTGCTTTGTGTCTTAACAGGCTCTCATATTTGTATATTCATTTATACATGCTCATATATGTGTTATACTTGCTTTGCATTAATGCTGTCTTGTTTGTTAGAGAACATGACATAATGGGGATATCTTTATTGACGACGTCTCCTTCTATAGGGATGACAATAGTGTAAGAGTGAGGTTTGGTGCATCCTAAAAGTTGATTTAAACCCCCAGCGTCCTTGTCTGTCACTGACCATTCTAAGGCGGTAGCCCTTTTGTCAACACTTTTATGTTCATGATGTCATATCATGCCTTTGAAGCATCTTTTTAATTGTTGTTTGTTTTATGCTTGTTTTTGTTTGTCTATTGTCCTTGAATGCTAAATTTCCTGTTCGACTGTTATGTCTAATTTGATCATTGTTTTATTTGTAGATGCATCAGTGTCCCCAACTTCTGGATAATAGTGGTTTACATTTTATACCAACTGGGGAGGAAACGGATGCTATCTTTCATGCTAAAAATATTCCAACAGTAAGTTAAGCCTAAATTATACACACACGACAACAGTTTTTATGGGTTGATATTAGGATTAATATTATTGTTTTTTCCTAATAAATACTGAAAACAAGATGCCTTGGAAACAACAAACACAAGCAAGAGAGAAAAGTTTTATTGAGTATGTTCATGAGAGGTTACATGAAGATGTAGTCTACTTGAAAGGCACACAGATTGGGCTTGATGATCCCACAGAATCAGAAAGTATAAACACTACTGATTTGTAGTCGGGCGAATTGTTACGGTCGACACACAGCACTAAACAAACACTAGTGTGAATGTCAATAAATATTGAAAAGGGGATCTCTTGGAAGCAACAGACACAAACAAGAGAGAAAAGTAACAGATTCGGTTTTATGAGTTTTTTTTCATGAGAAGTAATAAAAAGGGTAACATCTCAGACGCCCCGTAGCACCGGCTTCAGTGGTATTCTACTTCAAAGGCACACATATTGGGCTTGATGATCCCACAGGATCAGTAAGTAATAACACTATTGATTTATAGTCGGTGAAACCTTTTACTGCCGCCACACAGCATGAACAAACGCTAGTGTGAATGTCAATAAATACTGGAAAGGTTATCCCAAGAGAGAAAGGTAGCAGACTCGGTGTTATTGAGTCTATTCATGAGAGGTAATATAAAGTGCAACACCTCTCACGCCCTCTAGCACCGGCTTAAACGGTATTCTACTTTAAAGGAACAAGGAGTAGGCTGGATGACCCCAAAGGATCTTAAGTTAAATTTGATAGTTTTGTTCTATTGCACAGTACATAGGCTATATAATTAAATGTTCTTTTTTTAAAGCGCCGTGGACATATAAGGGAATAATATTGTTGGATTTTTTGTAATAAAAAGCAATTGCTGTCAAAGTAGTAGGAGGTTCCAACCTATAGTTACACATACTACCACAATCCATCTGTCTAAATAGGGTAATTACATTACACAGAAATGCGTGTGGCAAGTATTTTATATGGCATATATAGGACTTACTTTAAACAGCAAACCTGCAGTTTTAAAGTACTTTCGATATATTCTATTTATCGCAAACCGTGCGGTGTAGGATAAAGCCATGCTATATTTATCATATTCCAGTAGTGTAATACATACAATGCAAATGAAGGCCGAGTAATCGTTCGGTCTTTTTCGTTCATCATGGTGTGCATCGGAATTACCTGATTTCCGTAACGATTTAAAATACCGGCGTCGTTCGGAGAAAACCGAGATAACATATGAAGTCATCATACAAACATACGACGTCATCAAACGATAACGTTATATATAGATGGCTACAATAATACCTTTCTTAACGCGTTTAATTCGGAGTTATGTGATAAATGGAATCACACATGTTTGCGTATTTAATATTGAATTTATTAAATTCTTTGAATACATTTGCTATGATGCGCGGCTCGGCCTCGAAAAGCCTTAAATCCTACAGTTTTATCCAGCTCGTTTAATAAATTCAATATTAAACAGACACTCATGTAAGATCCTCTATATAATAACGTAAATATAAAGGTATTCTCATTTTTCAGTAATTGTGTAAGGATTTTGTTACGCAAATAAATCGCTTAGCTATACTCTGTATTAAAACCAGAAACGTGGTTCAAGATTTTACGATACAGGTATTTCAGTCAAACTAAAGGTTACTACCTATATCTGATAATCTCAATAGTCACCTTCTATAGTAGGTTAACTTTTCCGTGTGTTAAGCTAGTCATACCACCTATCACGTTTGTACATTCAGGAGATCAATGCAAGGTTCTTCTGCACAATACCAGATATTGCAAATTTCGAACCAGTAGAGGCTTCAGCTAAAACTGTGACATCAGTGACTTTCAAGTTAAAGGTACCTTATTCTTTATTTAAATAAATATGTATTGGTGCTTCAATGTTGAAATTCAGAAAAACAAATCCAGCAGTAGTGTTAATTTCCTATAATGCCTACAACATGTAAATGTGACATACATTGATCTGTTAGCATGTGACCTAATATACTACCATCAGTCACTGATCTCCACGGCTCTGTTATGTTGTATGAATAAATTAAACTGTTAGACATTATTTCAGCTTAATCACATACAGTTTGGTATTAACATTTAATGAACATAAGTAAATGAACATTATTTCATGTTTCCCATTCCATGATTTCACGTCTCACCTCATTGTCCGTTTCTTCACTTAAGTTGGTCGACGGGGAAGCAGACAACGTTTTCACTCCTAAAGATCCTTTGTATAACATTGCTTCCATTATTCAAAGCTATACGCAACATGTTCTCCGACCCAATATTGACAACGAGTCTGATCACGTCAGACATTTTCTAAAATTACTATTTCCTAATAAGGGTATTAAAAGTATTTTCCGAAATAATCGTGTTGTAAATTGTATTCCTAAATATTTCAATAATTGCGAAAGTTCTATAATTTGTTTTAAGTTAAACCATATTTAAAAATGTTATTTACTAACACTATAGTTACTGCCCTTGACATAGCAAATAGCACTCCGACATATATAATATTGCCTTCAACGATTTGTTAATGCATTTAGTGCTCAGATCGCCCAATCCCTTGAGGATTTTATTATGAAATCGTGTCGTAGAGAACACTCGGACCGGAACTCTCTTTGTACTATGAGTAGGTTCATTCTTAAACTCATAGACACACGTATTAATTTTAATAACTGTTTACTTTCTTCGAGACTTTGATTTAGTTTCATAATTTTAAATTGGGAATGTGCTAACCAAACAAGTTGGAAAAAATGGTCCAATAGAAATCACAGAACCAAACGTAAATGTACCGTAGGTTCGCATTGCACAACAAAGTTTAAATTAAATTTACATTAAAAATACCAATACACAACACAAATAATGATGCTGAAAGGGTTACCATATTGCAACGGTCAGTAGGCAATATGACCTACTGGTTAGCATAACAATAAATCCACATTCAGAGAAATTAACAAATTATACACGTATGTTATATGTTATATATATGTTTGGTTTGAAAAAAAAGTATATAAAATAATTGAAACACCTCAGGATGTATCCAGAATTTTACTGAACAACCACAACAGTTAAAGCCACATTTACTAAACTAATATAGGGTACGACCAGAAAACCGGACGGATGAAAGTTTATGCACCCACCAACCCTTTCAAGGTTGCAGGAGATGCAATCATATAGTCCCAAGAAAATGTCCTGTCATCGCAGAAGAGAAAAGAGAAGCGTAGTGACTGGCTGTTGAGGGGTCAATCACCAAGCATGAAGTGCGTTATAATATTAAAGGGTCGAATACTTTTCTGGCGAATTTCCTGGTCGATAATATAAGGCCAGGAAATCCGTCAAACCCTTTATTTTCCGAAGTTTATAGATAACTTTTCTATAGAATAAAGATTGTGATATTTCGAGTCGCAGAAATGTTTTAGAAAAGTGTAGTACTTCTCCAGTAGGCTTTCATTGCGGCAATAGAACTTTGAGACCGATCTGCGTTATTTATGACGCGGAAAACCTTGCTGAAGAAGTTTACTTGTAATAACCTGATTTCGATCTTTCATATCTTTCATATCCTTAAACCCCAAAATACAAGTGACAGGGAAGGCTGGTAGTGCTGCAGATTAATGGGCAATTATCACAGTTTGTGGTCATTATTGACCAAGCACTTGTGGGCAAAGTTGATACAACCAAGAATAACTGCATTTATCTGCATAAAAACTGCACAAGTCATAATAAATTAACTAATAGTTATATATTTAAAATCAACATAAAACTATATGTTAGCATATACCTATAAAGTCGATGACGCTAGTTTATGCAGCAAATAAATGTAAAATAAAGTTAAGATTTTCCCTCAATAAAAGATAGACTGTACAAAAAAATTTAAATCAATATGTTTACATTCAGATAAAATGAGTTTTGAGATTCATAGTACGATCTTGCAATGCATTACGTGGTCCGAGTATTAACTCTCATACCCCATCAAACTCCTTCTCCAAGAATTGAGAACGGGGTTGACTGGGGTATGAAATAAAACCTTAATTTCGGCTTAAAAGCTTTGCCTATTGTGAAACTGAAACATTTAATAGATAATTTTAAACAGGTTATCGCAGTTTTTCAGTAAAAATGTTTTTAAACATGTTTTATTGTCGAAATATCCGTTATAAAATCCTGCAAATATAAGCTTTCCCATCGCATGATGGAATTAAGACGGGACTACGTAATGGTATATCTCCAAACTATGTATCTTTTTATGGGTTGTGTTGAAGTCATAGAGAATGAAGTGTCAGTGTTGTTGTTTATTGTGGGTTTTTGTATAGTAAAAACCGTAGCTGGCCATAGCTGACGATAGCTGACCATACATAGTGTATGTTTTTAATTGTTTTGATTACGTTTTCTTTCAATTTCTTCATTAGGTTTTGTTCAGTTCAATACCATTTAATATCTGTACTATGCTGGTATAAATTATCCATCTGTCTTATACAGTGATGCAATGCAGTCGCATATTTTAGGAGGTTTTGACCTGTAAATTCAGATCAGGATGTTGCTAAGATCGTCTAGAAACACATAACTCACATTTTCTCCCTGGTAGAAGTACTTGGGGCTTTAATATCTTGAATGCCCTAGCCAAACGAATGAAAACTCATATGGTTTAGCACGAGGTACGTCTCCATCTCCATGTGGACAGTTAACGATATCAAAGTTAAAGTCATCTCTGTTATCATAGGAATTAGTCTGTATGTAATCATTTGAAATCGAGATATGAAGATCGAGGAATACTGTTATGGTATCGGCGAACTGTTGGCTATATTCACCGCGAGCTCTGGTGAATATACATTGCAGTAAACGTTACTTATAGCTAAGGAACAAAATGGTCGGGTGTAGACAGAGTGAACAAAAGCACCAAACTTTCTGTGATAGTTGTTGGTAGTCTAATTTGAAAATCGAAAAGGATGCTCAAGGTCACAGGTCATTCTGTTATTATTTTTAGCACATTTCAAAATGCTTGAAGACAGCACTATATTCTTAATTATGGCTTAACCCAAAGAAGATTTACACAGAAATGTTTAATTTAGTTTTTGGCTTAGATTTAAGCCGCTCTATAATATATTAAATGTCCCTCCCCCTAATATATTTTTAATTATGGCTTAACCCAAAAACCATTTACACAGAAATGTTTTATTTTATTTTTGGCTTAGATTTAAGCTGCTCTGAAATATTACAAATGTCTACACACGCCTCACCCCAAGTTACTATGTTTAGCAAATATCAAAATGGCCTGCATGACAGCATATGCAAGAGAATACGTATAGTATGTATAATGGAAATCAATCGACTTTACCTTAGTACATCGAAAACGAGCTTTAAAATAGATACTTGCATTGCTAATATAAAATAATTCTGAAATGCAGTCGAGATGCATTATCGATATGGCATGATCTAATGTAGCATGGGTAATGTCCTGGTATGTTATTGGTTTATACTGCATTATCGATATGGCATGGTTCAATGCAGCATGTGTAATGTCCTGGTATGTTATTGGTTTATACTGCATTATCGATATGGTATGGTTTAATGCAGAATGTGTAATATCCTGGTATGTTATTGGTTTATACCGCAGTATTGCATGGCACACGGTTCTAGTTAAACTTTTTATTCTACAACTATCTGTTGTAAAATTTAGATACTTCGTCCGCTGACGAATACTGACATCTAAATGTACATCGGTAAAAGTTACTGAATAAGTCGCGCTAATAACATTGTTAAATACAATATGTTTATTGTTAAATACAAACTGTTTTATATTGTATATGTATATATGTTATAGATAGGCGTGGTAATTTAGTAAGAAGCAGCACATACAACTGGTTTATTGTCATTAGAGTATAGGCTATATAGATTTTCAAAAAGCCCATATAACTATATGCTTTATATAGAATACGTTTCGAATTTTGAAAATGTAACTCACATGCATAATGATGCTATAAATACTTCTAAAACGGTTAACATATTTCTTTAATTCAAATGGATAAAACACTCTGACTTGCTAAACAAAATGCTATAGGTTCCCTTATCGGATGGCCTTAAAAGTATTACTTCTGGCGTTTTGTTTTTGTCAATTTTTGGTTCAGAATCTGAAGAAAACTCGAATTTCTACAGTCATTTTAATTATCAAGGTAAATGTTTAGCTACATAAAATACTAAATATTTTAACAATAATAGTCCAATGCGTTCCTTCCCTTTGCGAACATGTTTGAAATGTTCCCATTACTCTGTATGTTGTACTATTTAAAATCTACAGCTCTTTCAAAAGAGTTACTTCTTCTCTTCTTTTATCTTTCGATACTGTTGTGTGATTCTTCTCGTTGTGATCGTCATGGGCCCTGTGGTATGCACCTAGAATCTGGTATAACCTAATGTATGTTGACATAGCTGCATACAGGGCACGAATAGGCATGTTCTACCCATCGAGTTTCAAAACTAAGGGTACTAAATATCTAAGCATATTTGAATTAATTACATGGATGGCTATTATACTTCTTCAATCAGGTGATGTTGAAAGTGATCCAGGTCCTCATTCTGATGTCTTCGAGCCCGATATTGTTGATGCTGCTAAAGACAACATATCACTGATTCACTACAATGTCCAAAGTTTTTACAACAAAAAAGACATACTTTATGCTGAACTATCGCACTTTGACGTCATAGTTTTCTCTGAAACGTGGTTGTCTTCAAACATATTAAATGACGATATATCGTTCGAAAATTATTGCACACCTTTTCGCCAAGACAGAGAAAACGATGCCCATGGTGGCCTACTTATCTATGTTAATGAAAACATACCCGCTAAACGTCGCAGAGATCTGGAGGTCCCTGGCGTCAAAAGTATCTGGTTGGAAATATCAGTAGGAAATAAGCCAAAACTATTAGGATCCTTTTATCGCCCTCCTAGTTCTTCTCCCGCTGTCTTGACAGCTATTGAAAATTATATTGGTCTTGCGAAAGACACACCCATCGACGATATTATAGTCACGGGTGATTTTAACCTTAATGTTCTGAAACAAGTATCGGCCAACAAAATCAATGATATTTTATTACAAAACGACATGAGCCAATTAATAGCCGAACCTACACACTTTACGGAAAACTCGTCTTCCGTTTTAGATCTATTCCTTGTTACTAAACCTGAAAATGTATTGTTTAGTGGTGTTGGTGAATCATTCCTAGATCAAAATATTAGATTTCACTGCCCAATTTTTTGTATCTTGAATGAATTTAGACCTCCTCACACTGAATTTAAGCGTAAAGTATGGCTCTATAACCAAGGTGACTACGAACAAATTCGACAAATTGCGGAAAACACGAATTGGGAATCTCTTTTTGATCTAAATATTGACCAGTATGCAGATAACATAAGCAACCATATCATCAATATGGCCGAACAGACCATCCCAAATAAAATTATTACTGTAAGGCCCAAGGATCCCCCATGGCTTCAGAATGACATTAGAAAATCAATAAGGAAGAGAAAGCGTATATTATCGAAGGCAAAACGAACAGGCACACCCGAAAATTGGACTAAATACAAATCAATTCGAAATGAAACAATAAACGTAATTCGTAAAGCAAAAAAACAATACTTTGAAAATATATCTAATAAACTTAAATCAAATACCTTATCAAGTTCTGACTGGTGGAAAACGCTTAAGTGCTTTATCAAGCCAAACGACAAATCCACTAATATACCGCCCCTCAAACATGATGGTATCTACTACAATGACAATATTAGCAAAGCTAACTTACTTAATGATTTTTTTGCAAACCAAACAGTTCTAAACGATGACGGAAAGATATTACCGCAACTTGTTATAGACCCTAACAAACCAAACCTCGATATAATTAATCTACAGCCATTAGAAGTTGAATCAATCTTACAAACCCTTCCACTGGGAAAAGCCGCAGGCCCAGACGAAATTAACAACAAAGTACTAAAAGAACTTTCCAAACAACTCGCAACTCCCTTGTGCAATCTTTTTAATCGCTCACTTCGACTCTGCAAAGTTCCAACTAGGTGGAAGGAAGCGTATGTTACCGCTGTCTTTAAGAAAAATGATCCTTCCGATGTTTCTAATTATCGGCCGATTTCGCTCCTATCAACGATAGATAAAACTTATCCACAAGCACGTTTTTAACTTTTTTCTAAGAAATCGTATCATAACTGCTTTGCAGTCAGGCTTTGTACCTAAAGATTCAACTGTTAACCAATTAGTAGATATATACCATACTTTTTGTCAGGCTCTAGACGAAGGTAAAGAAATTCGTGCTGTTTTTTGTGATATAAGTAAGGCCTTTGATAGAGTTTGGCACAAGGGTCTACTATACAAATTACAATCTGTTGGCATAGATGGCCCACTTCTTTTGTGGTTTAAAGATTATCTTGAAAATCGAAAACAACGTGTTATTCTCCCTGGTGCTATGTCTGATTGGAAACACATCAACTCTGGTGTCCCACAAGGTTCTATTCTAGGTCCATTACTATTCTTGGTATATATTAACGATATAGTTGACACCATTAACTCTACAATTAAGCTGTTTGCTGACGACTCTAGTGTTTTTATAATAGTCGATAACCCACAGCGAGCCGCTGACATAATAAACGCTGATTTGGTGAAAATACATTCTTGGGCTGAATCATGGTTAGTTACGTTCAACCCAAATAAAACGGAATCACTAATAATATCTCGCAAACATATTAAACCGTTACATCCTTCGTTATCTATGAATAATACTATTATTCAAGAAGTAGAAACTCATAAACATCTCGGACTTATATTTTCAAATGATTGTAGTTGGCATGTACACCTGCAATACGTCAAAGAACAAGCATGGAAACGCATTAATATTATGAGAAGACTCAAATTTGTTCTAGATCGTAAATCCCTAGAATCCATTTATACTACATTCATTCGACCAATTTTGGAATATGCTGACGTAGTTTGGGATAATTGCACACAATATGAAATAAATGACTTAGAAAAAATACAAATAGAAGCAGCTAGGATAGTAACTGGTGCAACTAAATTAGTATCAATATCCCTATTAAATGATGAAACAGGGTGGGAAAGTCTGCAGTCACGTCGTAACAAGCATAAACTGACATTATTCTTTAAAATGGTAAACTTAATTACACCCCCATACTTAAATGAACTAGTACCCGACAATGTAGCCGAATTCACACCATATGAACTCCGAAACGCCGATAATATAAGAACAATTCCATGTAAATCACAACTATTTGCTAAATCTTTTTTACCATCCACAATAAAAAAATGGAATGAACTACCAGTAAATACAAGGAATGCCCATACCGTCGATGCTTTTAAAAGGCAACTTAATATCTCCAATAAACATATACCCCACCACTTCTACTATGGGGAGCGCAAGGCACATATATACCATACACGCCTTCGGCTGAAATGTAGCTCTCTAAACCAGCATTTATACGCCAAAAATATAATAGATAGTCCATTGTGTAATTGTGGGTCAACAGAAGACACGAAACATTTCTTACTGTGCTGCAGACAATTTACAGAACAACGACGCATTTTAAATAATACCCTAAGGACATTGGGCATATTTAATGTAAACACTACCCAACTTTTAGAGGGCATCCCCCACACACCTAATGAAACAAATATTTCAATTTTCAAAGCTGTACAGAAATATATTATCAGCACAAAACGATTCGAAATAAACTAACCTCGAATAAATAATGCCTATTTGGGCGACCAAAACGAGAAAAACACACAACAAACACTCTTCTCCAACTCTATCTACCTTTTTCTATATTCATCCATTCTTTTTATTATCTGAAATTCCTTAACTAAAAACTATTTTAATATTTCTATTGGTTCATGATTGTATAGACTTCTGAATATCTTCGTTTCATAACATTATGTAATTATGGAAACGGATTGTATAAGCTAAAAGCCACGTTTTCAAATTGTGTTAAATTTATTATAATATTGTGTAACCATAATAATTGTATACATTTGAGAATAAAAATATTGTTTAAACTAAAATGGCCGCCTTCCAAATGCTTGAATATAGCAATATTTCCTTAATTATGGCTTATCCCAGAGACCATTTACACGGACATTTTTTATTTTGGTTTAGATTTAAGCTCCTCTATAATATATTAAATGTTTTTGTTTTGTTTAGGTTAAGACTCCTATTTAGCATTTTGAAAGTCATTATTCCAGATTACATTATGATACACCTGTGATGTAAGTATCCATTCACATATTTAAAGAACATAGGACAGCGGGCTTCAAGTTACCCACACCCATACAGTCTCCGACAGGCCATACTTATGTAACATGTAAGAGTGGTCAGGACAAAGAGGACGAGGGCTCAAATTACCCACACCAATAAAGATACAGGCCATTACCTTTCATTTTACATGTACGGATATACCCCATGTATTGTACGGTATACAGAAGCGGTGTGCTTCAAGTTATCCATACCCGAACAGCCATACCTGTCATATTAACATGTAAGAATGCTTACTTATTGTACGGAACATAGATGCAGAAAGCTTCAAACTGCCCACACCTTCGTATTGTACAGAATGTAGTGGCAGTGTGTTTCAAGTTACCCAAACTCCTTCAAATTCTGGATATACCTGTAATTTTACAAGAAAGTATATACCCAGATATTGTTCAAAGGAACATAGTGACTGTGGGCTTCAAGTTGGCCTAACTCAAACAGATATGACCATAACTTTCAGTTAACAAATATGCATATACCCACGTATTGTACGAAACAAAGAGGCAGCCGGCTTCAAGTTGCCCACAACCAAACAGAGACACGCCAAACATGTCAACACATAAGAACATAGATGCAGAAGGCTTGCGCACACCCACGTATTGTACAGAACGCAGAGGCAATGGGTTTCAAACTACCCAAACTCGTACAGATACTGTCATGCTACACGAAAGTATATAACCATCTATCAAAACAGATGAACAGTTCACACACAAGCAGATCAATGCAATACCTGTAATGTTAACTATTAAGAAAAAAATAAGTATAAAAGTCGAACTGGAAATGCAGGTTTCAGAGAACACTAAACTCAAAAACATACAAAAAGACAAACATGAATGGCAATGTTAATAAGGAATAAAGTCATATGACGTCACAAACACAAAAGGGTTGACAATAGAGCTACCGTCTTGGAAAGGTCAGTGGCAAAAAAGGCCGATGGGGGTTAAAACCAGGTTCTAGGGTGCACAAAAGCTCACTCTTACCCTACTGTCATCCCAATAAAACGGGACAGTGTAAATAAAGAAATCCCCGTCATGAACTATTCTCGAATCAAGAAGACAATAGGCAATATAAGTAAAACACAAAGATGCTCATGCATATATAAATACAAAAAAACTATATTCGTCAGGGTCGGAACAACCATTTATAGACAAATTGTTGGTATTCCTATGGGTACGATCTGTTCACCTGTTGTAGTAGATTCGTGTTTGAAAGAACGTCATGAGACTTTAACCAGCTATACAGAAGATGTTATTGGTTTAAACATATTTCAAATAGATACGACAATACACAATATGTGTACACAGATGCAATTGGAGTCTTTAATGACAATCTCGGTATCTCGGTATCTCGATGACATATTGAACACTGAAAACCTTTTCGTTTTAAGAATGGTTAACACTATCCTAAATAACTCCAACTCACTAAAGCTAACATTTTTGACAATGTCGCTTCTTTTCTCAAATGACATCTCCTTATTGAAAATTAAGAAATAATTCTAAATCTATGACAAAAGTTTGGAATTGTTAATTATCCCCACTTAGATATAGATGTCCGCTGAGCAAATACCTATGGTGTCTATATTTCTCAACTTATTCGTTTTTCTAAAGCTTCTTGTCGAGTTGAGGACGTTAATATTCGTAATATATGTATAATTAAGAAGCAACTCCAACAGGCTACCGTAACCATACAATTTTAAAAAAACTTTGCAAAATAAAATGTTATTATCGTAACCGTGATGTACTTTTAAAATATTTTGCGACAAGGACTATCACTATCACAACCTGCCTTCTTTGATGACGTTATTTACAAACATTGACCATACTCACTTTCAAACCTGTCTGTATTAAACGTGTTAAAAAGATTAATCAAAACAGGTTATGACCCTACAATTTTGTAACGCACTGCATGTTTTGTGGTTGACCCATTTACAGTTCGCCTCTATGGTTTTATTTTTGGTGCGATGATGTCTGCATTAATCCCTATTGCCACGGTTTCGTTTGATGTTTGTCTTAATTTGGTCTTGTCGTACCCTTTTGCCTCTCCCCGTTCCAATGGGGTAGCCATATTGTCAACGTGTTTATGCTATAGTTATGTCACCTGCTTTGTTTCGTATGTACTAAACATTGAAACTGTTGTTTGTTTTAATGCATGTTTTTGGTTGACTGTGTTCTGTGAAAGCTACTTTTCCTGTGCGACTTGTATACCTACTTGAAGAATAGTTTGATTGATTCTAGTGAGAAAATGGCAATAATGTAATATATATATAACATGCCATAGTTGAGGTGGACATGATAGAAAACTGATAACGACATGTGTCTGTGCATAATTTAATCATTAAATAAAATAGAAACGAGAATGTTATGCAGTATTAAAAGAGTATGATAATGGACCTTTGGAAATGGCCGAACACGACACATACAAAATATTGCAGTCTCGGTTAAAACTAGCATGTTTTTTTGAGAGATGCAAGTAACTGTTTGCATATTCAACACATTTATTATGAAAGTGAAAAACTTAAACATCAGTATTTTACATCAAGTTATTACAAGTATCTATTTACTGAAATGTAACCACGTTTGTTTTCATATTTCTAGATCAATATATCTGCCGATGTTAGAATAAATAGTTACTTTGTTTATATCAAATATGGAACACAACAACATCAGGATGACAATACACGCGTTGAATTGGATGATGCTTTCAGTAGTTCCGGTAGGTATTTCATCGAGTTTTGCATTAGATACCAATATTATTCAATGCACTATGTATGTTAAGACACCCGTGTTCCTGGTAAGATTGATAAAACAAACCCCAACGAGAAAACTGTTGTTTTGGGTTGAATATGTGTAACAAGATGGACCAACTGGAGACAACTCACAAATGAGAATCAAAAATAAATAAATGTACACATTTATTTACAGCAAGATGAATATATATAAAAATGAATAACAGTGACAAAGTAGACTTATCAAAGATTTAAAGCATTTAGATACACGTTATATGAATCACTATTCACTATCTTGTCTTAATAAAAAATAGACTGTTCGGTTTTAATCAACTGATTATCTGTCTTAATATAATAAAGCTATATGAAAGCTATGTCATCTCAAAGCTATAAAAAGCTGAGTTCCTGTCGGTACAGTTCATTGTGTCCGGCACTAATACTTCGAGGGCTGGCGTGGCGCAGTCAGTAGCGCGGCGTATTTGTAACCGGAGGCCCCGGGTTCAATCCTCCGTGGTGCCACCGAGTTCCGTCGGTGTGTTCTTGGGCAAGACACTTTCCCTTAGCTTCGTCCGTCGGATGGGGACGTAAACCGGGCGGTCCCTTGTATCGGTCTATCCACCGAGCACGTTAAAGAACGAACCATAGGATAATAAGAGTAGGGCAGGTTCCCGGATTACTATGTATCCTTCCCCTCTCTCTGGGGCGGCTCTAAATAACCTTTACTGTGCTGATGAGCCGTTAAACAACATTCAGTTCAATTCAATTCAATTTCGCGAAATCCATTCCACGAATTTCGACAATGCTAACACGCACGTCCCTCATTAGCAATGACTAGTCGTCCCGGTATCCTAATTCCGGTGACATAGTTTCAACGCGACGCAAACTCGCACAGTTAATATTCAAAATCAGAGAAAATGAGGCCCCGAGAAGCGCAGCTCTAAGCAAATATGCACTCATATTGTTGCAATGTGTTCTGTGTAAGCTACATTTCCTGTTCGACTTGTATTCCTAATTGTATGTACTAGAACAATCGGGTAGATTATATTCAAAGACATTGCATCATGTATGTTAGCCCTAATAAGCTATACGTGAATATATTATTTCGTTATATTTTAAAGAGAACATGGAGTGAGGCAATGTCAATATTTGTGAAGTTTCCTTTCTCTCTTTGTAGTTTAACTTTTTTAAATTGATGTGTTTGAAATTATACATTTTATCATTGATATTTTCTTAATTTAAAAATCGAAACAATTTAAATTGTTATGATTTTGTTATTAAAGCGTTTACTGTGTTGTGTTACCTACAGTTACCGTATACAACTGTGAGAGACTGACGACGGATTGTGGTCGCTGTAAGGCATTAAATATGACCAGGTATAAATGTGACTGGTGTGATACTGGCGTCTGTGGCTACAATGGATCTGAGTGTAGGCCAGCTGATACATGTCCAGCTCCTGTCATTACTAAGGTTTGTATTGTATTAACAAATTGAACTAGTTTGTGTTTTATCAGGATATAACAACTTGTTGTGGTCTGTTGAGTATATACTGTAAAGCCGGCATTTCCACTTGAGGTTATGGTTAGTATAAATTACACGATCCTTTTATTGTGTAGTATTATATATGTTTGTCGTTAGCTCAAATGGCCTAAATCACATATAAAATAAGTTTATATATAACTAGAAACTGTGTCCATGAAACAGTGATGTACCTGTTTTTGCTGTCCCGCTTTAACGCTGTCAGTCAAATACAAAAATACATAAAGTGTGAAAGTAAGTATTTGAAGTTCAGTACGTAAATGGCATTCTCACTGATCTACTGTTAGTAGACACATGCTATCGGCATGTTGCTGTTATTGTGTATGACAATGAGAAAGATGATGCTATCGAAAGAAACCACTCTACTCAAAAACGATGGCACAGTAGGTTAAGAGTACAAGATGTAGACCAAGCACATTAATATTGACCTTTGTTTGTAGGAACATACTGCTGGCATGTATTCTGAACAAAAACGAAACTTCCGACTGTTTTGCTGGTATTTACATAGGCCAATTTTTGAGGGAATAATAACAGTTAAACAGCGTTTGAATAAACAAATGTTTGATGTTTGCAATCACACTTAAGTCAGTACTAAATATCCCATTAAACAGTTTCAAATTTGCCAAGCAATACTATTTTATGGATGATAATTATGGTCATTTTAAAGGGAAGTAATTTAATGATTGTTGATAATCAAAAGCTGCCAACTACACAATCTATGTTATGTTTTTTTGTGATTTTTTTGGTAAAGAACATATATAGAATATTGCTTGGGACAAATTTCGGTAATATTCGTAGATTTAAATTCTTTTGTGGCCAATATGCAAGTTTTAACAAAAAGGGGGCTCATTTCCTTGTGAACTGAACTTTTCAAAAACATCTTTGTTTGGACTATTGTTGGCGGTCTATCTAATTATTCTTAAAACATCATTATTTTTTTCCTATTTTGCTGTCTAGACAATCAGCATCAACATCAGCGGACGTTTCATTTGTTGTTGAGTATATACGTAAGTGTTATGAGGTTTGGATAAATGTATGGCTTTGGTATCTGAGAGAGGGCCTTAATAAAATAATTGACAATTAAATTTTGATGTAAATTAAAATTAGCAAAACGTAGATCAATGTCAATTATATTGACCTACTTTTGGGAGAAATATACTGGTGTCATATAAATGTAAGTGTATTGTTTTGTCTTTTTTTTTGTTTTTTTTGTTTTTGTGGTGTTTTGTTCTTTGTTTCTGCATCTGGGTATTAGACATAATACAAAACTTGAATGTAAAATGTTAATGTAAATTAGTGAAGTGCAAAACGTACCTCAAGGATAATGGTATTTACCTACTCTGCATTGGAACATGATGATACCGCTGTCATGAATTAATAAGATCTACGCTCCTGGTGACTGAAAAATGAACGTTACCATAACGTTAGGTAAAACCCAATGTAAACTAACAGTGTGAATGGTAGGACTATACTAGCGTCATCTATATGTAAACATGTGTGAAGTTTGGAAGCGCTGCGGCTTCAAGTGTATAAGTTATATATGTGAGGAACAATTTAAATTTAAAACTCTGATGTTATTTAACAAAGTGCCAACACGTTATCAAGGTCCTTCTTATTGAACTATTTTTGAAGTTTATTCCAACTTATATTACAGGTAGTACCGATGGATGGACCCAGCCAAGGTGGTACACGTGTTACTATTTCTGGTACAAATCTAGGATCAGACAAGTCCGATATCAACCAAGTGACACTAGCATATACTTCCTGCACAGTAACTGAAGTGGTTCTAGATCCAAACAGCCCTGATTTTAAACGACAAGTGACAAACGAGTGGGTTTGGTTTACTGTATTATAATAACTAACATGTTGACATTTGTTATATATTAACCAGTAGACCAGGACATATACTGTATTAACCTTGTCCATCTATACCTCCTCTAACCCACCATGTTTGCTCTGTAACTTCTAAAACAATGCTGCTATATTGACTTTACATACATAAGTATGTAGATTTACACGACTATATGTCACTAAGTAAATTATTGTCTAAATTAAATTAAGGTCAACATTACTACAAAGATCTAGTTTTCTGGTTATATTATGAAATTTACCATCAATGCTATGTAGAGAAAAAAAATCCAAATAAGTTCAAATAAAAGAAGACCAATATGATATTTTATACAGGGCTCAAACAATCTATATCATACACGTTTATATTTTCCTCGTCAGAATAATTTGTGAAGCAGCGAAACAAACAAACACATCTGCTATAGGTGTCCCTCGTGATGTTATAGTTACTGTTGCCGGGAAACAATCCTCTTCATCATCAAATGTAAAATTTACCTACCAGGTAAGAAATTTAGTGTTCTGATTATTTCTAACAGTTACATGGTATGTATTCTCATCAATGTCATATTACTTATTATATATTTTCTATTATTATTGTAGCGTTCTTTTTTAAATGTTCAAACTGACTATTGCTATATTGTAAGCGTTTTATTTATTTAATTTCAACAATGCTTAGAAAAGTCGATTACCTTATATTCATTTCTTGACATATAAAATACTAATATTTATTTCCTTTTTATAGATGAACAGTGAGAGAATATTCATATCGCTTTATATTAATAACTAACTCGAACACAAGAATAACTAACTGCGACGATGAGTCATGACGCCAATAAAATGTTGATGATGTTGATAACGTGTTGACGTCATCCGCCTATAACGTTCACTAAAACAAAACAGCTCCGTTAAAATCATACAAAAAGTGATTTAAAATGTAATAAATTGATTTTCCCTCGATGGTAGGCGTGTTTAGTTGTTTGCACTCATTTGCATCCTGAAAATACGCACACGCATACCATTTACATTTACCATCGTCAAGAATTTCTCAATACTTGAATAAAGCAGTTAAATAATCCCTATTGGTTACCATTACCGTTGTTAATTTTAATTATGAAAATAGTATCCATCTTGCTTATACGAGGGTGCTTCAACAAGTTCTGTCACTAGGCATATATTTTTTAACTGGATATTACACTGAGATAAAGTAGTGTATTTATAGTACTACTGGGTTCGCTCTCTTAAATTTCACAACAAAAATGAAAAAAAACGGTTATTTATACCCCTGAATTACCTCCCCCTACCACACCTTTTGGATACTGGCATCTCTGAAAATGTCCTTATTACAAAACGTTGTAAAAATTATTTGAATAATTCTATGCTTTTAAATTTTCTAGTACGCCATCTGTTGTTATTCGCCCATAATCCATGAAAATGATTGTCGAGAATTCGGAAAGGTCTTGCTGCAAACCAGATATGAGTGAATGCATATCCCTTAATTTTAGCAGAAATAACACTGATTTTCTTCATTTTGATTACGGAAATGTTATAGTCTCTTTTTAATGTCGTAATTATTCTCATGGTATTAATATGTTTTCATATTTTTTTACAAATCCTAGTCCTTTAATGTTTAAATTTCATATTCAACACATTATTGTAGAATTTTGTACAATGTTTAGTGAAAATATTGATCATCCAAAAACGCTATTTTTAGAAGACTGCCCTTCCATTTAATGTCCATTTATCATTAAATTAATTTTACACGTTAGCTTAAAATGTTAATTTCTAAGACAATGCCTTTTCATCTACCATGCTTAAATTCTGAATCTTGTAATGCACATATATAACTGGCAATGTACGAGCAATTTCAAAGGTCTTCGACAAATACTTAAAGAGAAACAGGCATTTAAAAAAGTAACAATTAACATACCTGAAAAACACTCAGGACGAAAATGCCTCAGTATGTATAAGTGACGTGTATTAAATGTTCCATAACTTTCGTCAAACAAAAGAAACAGTATTCATTTTACCATCAGTGGAATGGTATTGAAACCCTCTTTCATTTGGTACCAAACATCACAATGAGCATATAATTGTTAAAACGCGTTAGTGACAGAACTTATTGAATGACCCTCGTATCTATGAACAGATCAGTATCCATCTAGTGCATATTCGGTTTCATTAGTGAATACAATTACTGAAATGTTTATTTCTTTAATTTCAACAATGCACAAACAAGTCAATTTCTTCCGAACAGGTCAAGTATAAAAGTCGAACAGGAAATGCAGCTTTCACAGAACAGAGTAAACCCAAAAACAAGCAAAACGACAACCCTGAATGGCAATGTCAAAAAGGAATAAAGGCATATGACCTCACAAACACAAAAAGCGTTGACAATAGGGCTACCGCCTTGGAACGGTCAGTGGCACAAAAGGCCGCTGGGGGTTTAAACCAGGTTCTATGGTGCACCAAACCTCACACTTAACCTACTTCATCCCAATAATACGGGACAATGTAAATAAAGAAATCTCCGCCGCCATCAACTATTCTCTAACCAACTAGGCAGCATTAATAGGCAATATAAGTAAAACACAAAGATGTTCGTGTATATTTAAATACAAAAAAACAATAGCCTAAAAAGCCACAATGAAGGTATTCGATGACTTGGCAGAAGCCAGAACAACAAGAGAATAAACCATTGAGGGCACGACAAGACAAGAACGCAGACAAACATCAAATGCCACCATCCCATAGGGCTTTAGGTAGGCGTCATCATAGGGTCCACAGCCTGTCCGGTCATCGTACAATTAAAGAGGAAAGGCGAACTGTAAATGGGTCCACCACCAAGCATGCAGTACGTTGCAAAATGATAGGGTCAGAACCTCTTTTGATAAACCTTTTAACAAGTTTAACATAGTATGAACGTGATCATGACCAAGAATCTTACGAAGTTTGTAAATCACATCACCATAGAAGTCAGGTTGTGATAGTCTTTGTCGCATAAGAGTCCTTAAATTACTTTTATATTTGGAAAGAAGATCAGGGTTACGATAATAAAATTTTGCAAAGGTTTTACGAAGTTTATGGTAACGGTAACCCCGATGTGGTAGCTTTTTGGTTATACAAAGATTACGAATATTAAAGTCCTCAACTCGAGTCAAAATTAAAATCATCTCTCTTGTCATAGATTTTGCTAATTATTTCACCATTATCAATAGAGAGATCTAAATCAAGAAACGAAGCGTTATTATCAGAAATATTAGCTTTGTTAAGCTGAAGCTCTTTAGGATAAATAGTATTAACCATAGTTGGAAATAAAGGGTTGTCAATGTTCAATATGTCATCCAGATAACGAGAGGTGTCATTAAAGGCTTCAGTAACATCTGTCTGGGTATCTGGTGAAAGACTCAACATGAAATATCTTTCATAGCAATATAAAAACAAATAGCTTTGGTAAAACTATTACCAAAGTCGTTATTTTTAATACGAAAATAGTGTTCATCTTTTTTGTATTATATTTACACGAGCATATTTGTGTTTTACTTATATTACCTATTGATGCTGCCTTGTTGGTTAGAGATTAGATCATGGCGGGGATTTCTTTATTTACACTGTCCTGTTTTAATGGGATGACAGTAGGGTAAGTGTGAGGTTTGGTGCACCCTAGAACCGGTTTAAACCCCCAGTGGCCTCCTTTGCCACTGACCGTTCCAAGGCGGTAGCCCTATTGTCAACCCTTTTGTGTTTGTGATGTCGTTTGCATTTCTTGTTGCTTTTGCCTTCTTGTTTGTCTGTTTGCGTGTTTTGGGGTTGACTGTCCTCCTTGAATGCTACTTTCCCTGTCCGATATTTTTATATTTCTTGCTTACGTTTTATAACTGAACTATATCCACCTATCTTTTTCCAGAATTTAACAATAACCGGCATGTATCCAAACTCAGGTCCTGCAGCAGGCGGTACCAGGGTTACGATATCGGGTGAACATCTGGGTGCTGGTAACAGGCAAATAAGCATAGTTTTTGGCACTACATTAATACAAAATGCAGAAGTATTACCAAAACTTGACTTTGAAACCAACGTAAAAAGGTGAATGATTACGTCGCCTTATTAGATCTACTAATCTAATCAACGTAACTCAAGATGCGTCGTTCGTTTGTCTGTACTTGCTCACAAACGCTAAGTTGTTGTTCTTGGATCTTGTTTTAGAGCTAATTGTGTAGTATTGAAAAACAAATGGATAAATTGTGTGGCGTTTTTGTAAATTGTTTTTTCTTTTAGGGTTGCTGTGTGACTGAAATAAATACGTTTATGAGAACGTACGTCTGTCCTTTAGTAAAGTGATTTAATTGCGACTACTCCTGAAGCTACAGAAATATTACACTTTATGGCTTGGTTGATTAAGATCTGTCAGTAACCAGTGACGCCACGGCTAATATATATATTACAAGGATCAAAATGTGATGACTTCTCTGTATTAATTTGTGACCTTAACACAAATAATTTGCATGATATGTAGTTTGTCCTAAGCAAAATACAATTAGATAATTATAGACACAAGCGGCAATTGTTGCTTGCAAAGGTATATGTATGCGTCTCAAATGTTCATGACTTTCAAACCAATTGGCAGGAAAATACGATCGGTAAAATATTACATGTGGCAACTACCACTCTAAAACTACTGACATTCCTAAAACTGAACAAGAATATTGCACACGTCTAATTGGTCCTAAATAACAATGTTACGGATGTCCTGCACTCTGATTGGACGTTCGACCGATGGTGTTAACTGTTTGAACCTTCTGAAACCCTGAAAGGGGAAGTTGGTGAATGAACCTTCGTCACTCGGGTTTTCTGGTCGTACCCTAGATTTGTTTTCTCTTTGGCTGCAACTGCTGTGGTTGTTCAGTACAATTCTGGTTACATCCAGAGTTGTTTCTAATTATGTTTTATATATATATACCTTTGCAATAACATATACGTGTCTCGTTTCCTAATTTATCTGGGTGTGGACTTTATTGTTGATGCGATGTACTTCTATTTACCTCTTGTCAATTTAGCTCTGAAGACAGGATAATAGCAAGGTTGTGTACACTTAAAATCGATTTAAGCTAACCAGCGGGCCATATTGAGTATTGAACGTTTGAAGTCGGTTACCATGTCATGCAACTGTCATTGTTGAATTCATCGCGTGACTTTTATCTTCCCCCATGTGTAAGATCAGGCTTTCCATCACGTAAAACGCGAATAACCATATCCGGTGTGCAAGAAAGATATTTACCTGGGCTTGAGAATACTAAAACTTGGTTTTAGTTATGAAATGTATATAAAATGATCTTACATGCTGTTTCTTTTTCAGTGTGAACCTCACTGTGCAGTTTATTGTTCCAAGCAATATACTTTCTAATATAACTACAGTGAGGTTGATGGCTCACAACAACATTGTTGCAAACAAGAAACTCAATTACAGTATACTACCAAATCCAGTCATAGACCCGATTTCACTAAGAAAGGCAATCAGGAGGTTAGTTGGAGTAAAACATTTTCATTTTTAGCTCTACTGGCACAAAGGCCAGTAGAATGGCCAGTAGGGCTTATGCCACGGTATTTTTGCCGTCGTCCGTCCGTCTGTTGTCCGTTAACTGAGTTGATGTCAACACTCTAGCACTTTTGTTATTCATCCGATCTTAACTAAACGTTACCAAATTATTAATATCAATGAAAGCTCGAAAGAGTTTGAAAACCAGCCAGATCGGAAGAGTAATATTGGAGTTATTGCCCTTGAATTAACGAAACTATGTTAACTTTTTGATGTCAACACTCTAGCATCTTCGTTTTCATCCGATATTTATCAAACTTTACCAGATTTTTAATACCAATGAAAGCTTTTACAAACGAGTTCAGAAAGCATCGAGATCGGACTAGTAACAACGGAGTTGTTGCCCTTGAATTAACACAAATTGTCGTATTTTGTTTTGTCAACACTCTAGCGCCTCCATTTTGCATCTGATCTTTATCAAACTTCAACAGGATGTCAATATCAATAAAATCTCAGACGAGTTTGAAAACCAGCCAGTTGGGACTAGTAACTTCAGAGTTATGGTCCTTAATTTAAATAAAATTGCGATAGTTTGCCTCATTAAGACGAGAGGGCCTTCATGTTTTTTCCGATCTTTACCAAACTCTATCAAATTATTGTATTTTGTCTTTTCAACACTATAGCGTCTCCAGTGTGAATCCTATCTTTACCAAACTTTGCCAGAGTGTAGATATTGATAAAAGCTCAATCAAGTTCGAAGACCAGGCAGATTATGTTATATTTGTTGTCATTAAAACGATACGGCCTTCTTTTTTTTCCGATCAGTTTTAAACTTTACCAGATCGTTGATATCAATGAAAGCTCGGACGAGTTCGAAAACCAGTCAGTTGTGACTAGAAACAGTAGAGTTATGGTCCTTGATTTAGTTACACTTGCTTTATTGTGCCTTATTAAGACGATAGGGCCTTCATTTTTATCCGATCTTTAACAAACTTGTTACTATCAATGAACGTTTGGACAAGTTCGGAAACTAACTAAATCAGATCAGTAACACAGGAGTTATGACCCTTGATTGAGTTAAGAAATGCTGTATTTTGCCTCGTTAATACGATATTTTTAAAGGGCCTTCATTTGGCCGGACATCAATGAAACTGTTCCGGTTAAATGGTTTTGGTGGAGTTATGACCCTTTAAAGGTTTTAATACACAAACTTTGTCTGGATTAGTTCTCCCGAACCCCTGGCTGGATTTAAATGAAACGTTTTAGGGATGACCAGTTCCATATCTAGCTGTGCAAGTCATCGCTTTGTTCCGGTTGAATGATTTTGGCAGTGTTATGGCCCTTTAAAGGTTGTAATACACACACTTTGTCTGGACTAGTTCTTCGGAACCCATGGCCGGATTTCAACGAAACTTTGCAGGGATGATCAGTTACAAGCCTAGTTTTGCATATTATCTTTTTTTCCAGTTGACATATTTTTGGCGGAGTTAAAGATTTTTGATACATTATTTTTTTCTGGCTAGTTCTCCTGAGCTCCTGGCCAGATTTCAACGAAACTTGACAAGGATGATTAGTATCAAGCCTAGTTGCGCATTTCATTGTCGTATTACATTTAAATAAATTATGTCAAAGTTATGGCCCCTTAAATGTTTCAATACACTAACTTTGTACAGACTAGTTCTCCTGAACCTCTGGCCGTAATTCAACGAAACTTGACAGGGATTATCAGCACCAAGCCGAGTTGCGTATACCATTGCCATGTTCCGGTCGAAAAGCTTTTTGACAGAGTTCTGGTCTCTTATACATATACGTTGTCGATCATGGCGGGGATGTCTTTATTTACACTGTCCTGTTTTAATGGGATGACAGTAGGGTAAGTGTGAGGTTTGGTCACCCTAGAACCAGTTTAAACCCCAAGTGGCCTACTTTGCCACTGACCGTTCCAAGGCGGTAGCCATATTGTCAACCCGTTTGTGTTTGTGATGTCGTTTGCATTTGTTATTACTTTTGCCTTCTTGTTTGTCTGTTTGCGTGTTTGTTTCTGTGTTTTGGGGTTGACTGTCCTCCTTGAATGCTACTTTCCCTGTCCGATCTGTTTATATTTCTTTAGCCAGTTGAGCGTCCGCAGGTCCTATTGGGCCTCTTGTTAATGACAACATGACGCTACAGTTGTGTAATAAGTCTCAAGATCAAAGTTGTAATTTATTTATTTGTCAAATTATATTATTCCAAAGGTGCTGTGGCATAATCTCTCACAACAGTTATAAAGTGCCAATTATTTTCATTTAACATTAACAAGGCTTTTTCAACATTGAACTTAGAAGAGAATGAACCTATGTATATATGTAGAGCAGTTAAACAGTATAAAATTAGGTATAACATTAGGTATAAACGTCGAACAGTAAACGTAGCTTTCACAGGACACAAACAACAGATAAAAATAAAAGTAAAAATAAATATTCAAATAAAAGTAATCAACAATTACAATGTTAATAGGGAGCAAGGCATGCGACGTCACAAACACAAACGGATTGACAATCGGGCTTCCGATATAGAACGGTCAGTGGTAAAAAGGCCGCTGGGGAGTTTCAACCAGGTTACAGGGTGCACCAATCCTCACTCTTAACTTACTGTCATCCCAATAATACGGGACAGTGTACATACATAAATCCCCTTCAGGATAAATTCTCTGAAAATACAAGGCTGCAATAATAGGCAATATATGTATAACACATATAAATATATATAAATATTTTTTTTAATGTAAAAAAGTCTAGAAAACAGAAATGCATGCACAAACTGACTTGGGCATCGCAAACACAGAAAAGCGTAGGGTCGAACTGTAAATGGATCAACCTCTAAACATGCAAAGTATAGTAGCTTTTTAGTTATACAAATATTAGCATATTAAAGTCCACAATTCGACCCATGTTCATCCATCGTAGGTATGTACTTAACGATACTGTCAAAAGAACATAACTGCTTATACGATGGTGTCAAAACCGTCGTCAATTTGCCCATTTGTCAAACTCCGTCTTCCGTTAGAACATTCCTTTGAAAACAATAACTTAATGACCTATTTCCAGTCTATTTGTATTTAGCGGGGAGAAAATGTGTGAAGGTAACTGTAAATCACTGTTAGACATGCAATTGTGTGAGAAAATAGTGATATTCAATTCTGGTTCAGTTGATGAGGCCTCCCAATACAGCTTTTGTATGAAACCAACATAATAAAACATAAATGCAGGTGTTTCATTAGTTTTGTTTCAGTGTTGTGTTTTTTTCATTATAAAAAACATGATTATCAACGAAGTTTTGCATTTAGTGCAGTTAACGTATTAATTTGCTGTTTTTTCTTCATAAAAGCAATATTTGAAGGTATTATATACTGCTATGCCCTAGATACTGTTCAATATACCATTGCTTTTCAAAGAGAAAACCTTTCTCGGGCCTCAGTGTATTTACCTGAGTTAATCGATCACGTTTGACAGGGTTTGACATTGCGCAAAATAATCCATCATGTACAGAAGTGTATTGTTCTTTATAATTGAAAAATAATCCTATGGGTACGAACCGTGCACCTCTTGTCGCAGATTTGTTTTTATATTGCTAAGAAAGAGATTTTATGTTGAGTCGTTCATACTATACTCAGGCAGAGGCCTTTAGTGACACCTCTTGGTATTTGGATGACATATTGAACAGTGCCAATCCTTTCTTTTCTACTATGTTTAATTTTATCTATCCAAAGGAACTTCAACTCAACAAAGCTGATAATGTCGCCTCTTATCTTGATTTACATATCTCTATTGAAAAAAAAAGTATAAAAGTCGGACAGGAAATGCAGCTTTCACAGAATACAGTAAACACCAAAACACGCAAAATGACAAACATGAAGAATGGCAATGTCAATAAGGAATAAAGGCATATGACGTCACAAACACAAAAAGGGTTGACAATAGGCATACTGCTTTGGAACGGTCAGTCGCAAAAAGGCCGCTGGGAGTTTAAACCAGGTTCTAGGGTGCACCAAAATCTCACACTTACCCTACTGTCAACCCAATAAAACGGGACAGTGTAAATAAAGATATCCCCGCCATTAACTATTCTCTAACCAACAAGGCAGCATTAATAGGCAATATAAGTTAAACACAAAGATGCTCGTTTATATATAAATACAAAAGAAATAGCCTATAAAGCCACAAAGATGGTACTCAATGACTTGGCAGAAGCCAGAACAACAAGAGAATAAACCGTTGAGGGTACGACAAAATGGCGAAAAAGAAATGGCGAAATAATTAATAAAATCTCCCCGAGCTACTTCTTATTGGGTCTATGTTTCTCAACATATTCGTTTCTCTAGAGCTTGTCGTCGTGTTGAGGACTTTAATATTCGAAATATTTGTATAACTTAAATGCTTTTCCAGCAGGGCTACCGTTACCACAAACTTCGAAAAACGTTTGCAAAATTGTATTATCGTAAGCCTGATCTACTTTAAAATATAAAAGTACTTCAAGAATTCTTCTGCGACAAGGACTGTCACAAACTACCTTCTATGGTGATGTGATTTACAAACTTCACATAACCAGTAGGCCTTATTGCCTACTGACCGTATCAAGTCGATAACCCTGTCTCCACAACCCTTTCTGTTGTTTTTTGTCTCTTTCATTGTAGTTTCTAGTCCTTGTTTGCAGTACAGTGCGGACCTACGATGCCATTGCGTTCGGACGCTGTGGTTTCTATAGGACCCTATATATCATTTCGTAAGATCCTTGGTCATAATCACGTTAATACAATCTATATTAAACTTGTTAAAAAGTTTATCAAAAGAGGTTATGACCCTGTAATTTTGCAAAGTACTGCCTGTTTAGTGATAGACCCGTTTACAGTTCGCCACTATGCTTTCCTCTTTGATTGTGCGATTACCGGACAGTTTGTGGACCCTATGATGACGTCTACTTAAATCCTTATAGGATGGTAGCGTTTGATGTTTGTCTTTAATCTTGTCTTGTCATACCCTTAACGGTTTGTTCTCTTGTTGCTCGGGCTTCTGGCTTCTGCCAAGTCATTGAGTACTTACTTTGTGCCTTTCTAGGCTTTTGTTTTTTATATTATATATACATGGTCATTTATGTGTTTTACTTATATTGCCTATTAATGCTGCCTTTTTTGTTAGAGATTATAACCTGGCGGTGATATATTTATTTACACTGTTCCTTTTATTGGGATGACAATAGGGTAAGAGTGAGGTTTGGCGCACCCTAGAACCTGGTTTAAACCCCCCAGCGGCCTTTTTCGCCACTGACCGTTCCAAGACGGTAGACCTATTGTCAACCCTGTTGTGTGTTTGTGATGTCTTATTTTGCCTTTTATTAATCTTTAAAGTTATTTTTTGTTTCTGTGTGTGTTTTTGGTTGATTGTCGTCCTTGAACGCTACTTTTCCTCTTCGATCTACTTTGGCTTTTAAGAGTTGGAATTAGGGAAACATTGAACCTGGATTAAACTCCAGAGGCCTTTTTAACTCTGCCATTTCCAATACGCTACCCTTGTTGGCAACCCTTTTATTTGGGTGGTGTCGCATATTTTGATTCTATTGTTTTTCTTGTAATTGTTTATAGTTTGGAATACGTGTTTTCGGTGGACACATAACGCCTCTAGAGTCGTCTTTATCTGGCATTTACCTACTCGAGGTGATACAATCTTCCGAAAAACATTTACTCCAGTAATACTCTTATTGCATCACAACTAGGCCACTATGACTTAACTTGACCTTCTTACATTTCATTAGCATCAGGCTATTCGGAAAGCTCAATTTCGAACGCACCATCTACTACATTTGTCAATATGTATATTTGTGTCACTTATATCTAGCCAAACGAGTCACCATGACTGACGATATATTATTGTAGAGCATCCTTACAAACAGCAGTGTCTGCATTGTCCATAAAACCTTTTTCCATACAATATATCATTTTGTTGATTAATTATTATGTTTATTAGTCTTCTGTAAGAGTGTGAAACTATGTATTTAGACATCAGGTAGAATACTATCTCTTTCACAAAGGCTTATTTAAACTTTAAACTTTATTATTTGATTAATTTATTACATCATTTACCTTTTGAATGTGGAAACATGCATTCTTCACAGCTATATAATAGTCTTCAAAACAACAGTTGGCATATTATTTTAAACAATGTGACACGTATGATACAAATTGACCATAACAAATATTTATTATTTTGTTTCAAATAAAAGGTATAGTATGCTCCGCACTCGTTTTTATATCAGGGCCATTTCTCTACCTCGGGAGATATTTCCCGTATCACAAAAACACTGGATATTAAACTATATATTACATAATTTAAAATGATTTTTTATTAATATTTCTAATGGTTCACGCCTTTTTACACCAGTTTGCACTAGAACGTCAAGACGACGTTACGTCATACAAACAACAAAACAAGTGGAACCGGAACTCTTCGTTAATATCCGTAATCGGTATTTCCTGGTGGCGGAATCTGACGAAGACGTCCGTAAAACAATCGGAACGTCATTTGGCGTTCCCGCCACTGACGGAAAAGGCCGAGCAATGTTCCGTACCCAGTGGGAGATATTTCACAGTAGAGCAAACGAGTATATATAGCTTTTCTATTCCCAGTATTTCCTATATGAATCACAGACACATATGTAATATAGTACTATTATTACTCACAAATATATTTCTCTTATTTTCATATAAAGTGGTGGTATTCCAATCACAATTACTGGAAGTAGATTAACCAATGCCAATGTTGTTACAGTGACAGTGGAGTATGCTGGCGACACGTCTGTAAGTTCATTATAGTTTTGCTCTGATGTTACTTCCCATGGCATGTGATGTGTATTCAATATTTTATTAGTGATACAGGCCACCGGCCAAAACACATAACATGTATACAATATATTTATCATAAATTTACACGTGGTTTGGTTGTTATGCATAAATGTACAATTAACTAACAATACTATCAATACAATACTATTGCTGTTATATAACAGTACATACTAATCATGAATAAATTCACTTCGTTTAACAAAAGCATAGTAAAGAAACATAGCTATATGTTTTATAACACTTTCATTTTTACATGACATGACAATATTAAACTTGTGTTTGTTAGGAAACTCATAGTACTTTTTAGGAATATATAACGATCTTAAATCATGATAGAATGGGCATATCAGTAGAAAGTGATATTTGTCTTTTATAACCTTATTACAATGAAAACACAAACGTCTCTCTCTAGGCATACCTACATGCCGTCCTCTCTCTATGAGTAGAGAGTGAGAGGATGTTCTAAAAGATACCATAGCTATTCTAAATTTCTTAATATTTAACACATTTAAATAATTTTCTACAACAAGTTCAGATTTAAAATACCTATACAAATGCAGCTTTGCATTACCCTCTACTTGTGTATATATTGGTCTCTGAGCCTTAACTCATATTGCTTTATAAAAACATTTTCATTGACAACACTCTGCCGTTCTCATATATATCCAAAGCCATTATAATACAAATTGTGCTTTAGTTTTGTTACCCAATTTTCATATCCATGACTATCTAAAAGAATCAACATTTCATAGCATTTTTTAACATATCTTGTGCAAGGCATTTTTATAATTTTAAACCAATACTTTATACATCTTTTGTTGGCTGCTATATACATAGGGTATCTACCACAATCACCCATTACTGCTGCATTGCATGCATTTATAGATGCATTCATAAAACGTTTACAAGCATATATATGAACCCTTTCAATACATTCCATTTGATCAAATCTCCACAGTTCTGATCCGTAAAGAAACACCGGACTAACTTTTGAGTCAAATAGTTTAAAATATATACTGTAAGGTATCGGGGTTAGCTCACTTAATGAAGCTAGCATAGCAACTAATACACGTTTTGCCTTTATTGCCAGTGCGTTCGCCATCTGGTACATAGATAATCGACATGTAAAAAAACAATCCAACATAATTATAACCACTTACAGCTTCTATCTGTTTTCCATCATAAAACCACTTCTCTGCTCTTGCTAAATGACCACCATTTTTAAAAACAACAATTTTAGTTTTATCAGTATTCACTTTCAGCTTCTATGTATTACAATACGGATATAATAAGTCAAGTTTCTTTTGTAGACCATTTACAGTATCTGCTATCAATGCCACATCATCAGCAAACAATAGTAATACTATTTCTACAACATCAGGTGTTAACTGCACTCCATGTAACCCGCTATTACACATTTCTTCACTCAATTCATTAATAAATAATAAAAATAAAAATTGGACTGAGAACACAGCCCTGTCGTAAACCTCTTGGACAATCATAATATTCAGTACATTGATGACGTCTACCTAAATCCTAAAAAGGACGGTAGCTTTTGTTATATGTCTTAAATCGTGTCTTGTCGTACCCTTAATGGAGTGTTATCTTGTTGCTCTGGCAGATACCAAGTCATTGAGTACTTGCATTTCTTCTTTATAGGCTTTTCCTTTTTATATTCATATATACATGATCATCTATGTGTTATACTTATATTGCTTTTTAATGAAACCTTGCTTGTTAGAGAATATAACATGGCTGTGATTTCTTTATTCACACTGTCCCGTTTTAACGGGATGTCAATAGAATAAGAGTTCGGTTTGGTGCGCGCTAGCACCTGCTGTAACGTCCAATGGATGTGTACATGTACCGATCAAGGTTGGGAGTCAAAAGATAAAATCAACCACAAATCCGTATTTAAAAAATAATTCCAAACTGTTACATAGCTAGATGATAATGCTTGAATTGTTATTCAAACTTAAAGTGAAACAGTATTTACTCTCGATATTCTAGAAATCAGTCTGCGATATTGAATCAGCGATTAAGGTCATTTGTCCATCTCCGAAAGCCCCAACCAACTTGGAAATACAGAGAAGGAAGAAAAGTTCCGCAGAATGTGGCTGTGATTGTGAATGTGTAATCACAACAGGTAAAATATCTCTGGATGCAGTAGAAGACTCGTTTACACTTGCCTATTACAAAGACCCAACACTGAACAGAATTGGCGATGAATTTCTCTTTGAGTCTACAGACCATAAGCTGACAATTGAGGTAAGTAGTCTTATTGAATTGTTGATGGTTCCATACATTTTGCGCGACACAAATTAAAATGTATCAATCTTCATTCCAGTCAGCCAATGTAACCGATATCACTCTTGAGTTCATATTGTCCAGTTCGCTTGATTGCTTCCGTGGCCGGGATGTTAAAGCTGCGTTTGAAACATTTTTGCCTCTTCCCGCTGCGGGTTCGAATCCCACTAGGAGCTCTACTTCTAAGTGAGAAAGAATCGATTCTTACGGAAATAACTCAAATACATAATTAAAAAATCGACCTCATATATAGCCTAAAATGGGCTGAAAATTAAGTAAAACACACTTTAACAAAACCAACAATTTGCATTGAGTTTATCGAGTAGTATTTTGATATTGCACGGAACTACTGTCAGCTGTAAATAATCGAAAAAGCGCCTATTGTCAAGATAAAAACAACATAGTTTTCCACGTTTCTGAGAAAGAAACTGCAGAAATAAGTTAATTGTTCAATCACATCCGATTTTAATGCGCTACTCCAGGAAATCTCCTGAAGTTTGAATGACGTCAACCGACGTCAACATCATATGTGATAATTTATTGCCAATTGATAATCCCTACAAAATGAAATTCATACGAATTAAATCCAATGCTGTATAAATAATACAATGACAATGAAAACTAATAAACAACTTCAATTGAAAACAATTTCAAAGTATCTAATAAAACTGTTACGTTGACATTGTATGGTGAATTATTACTTGTAACGAACTGTTTTGGCGCGAACTCCTCGAACGGTCGGGCGTCCTTTGCCAAATTAATTAGTTTCAATAAATACTGAAAAGGGGATCCCTTGGAAGCAACAAACACAAACAAGAGATAAAAGTAGCAAACTCGGTTTTATGGAGTCTGTTCATGAGAGATAATTTAAAGTGCAACACCTCTCACGCCTCCTAGTACGGGTTAAGCGATATTCTACTTTAAAGCCTCAGAGATTGGATGTGATGATCCTAAAGGACCAGTAAGTAATAATACTACTGATTTGTAGTCGGGGAGACCTTTTACGGCCGCCACACAGCACTAAACAAACACAAGTGTGAATGTCTATAAATACTGAAAGGGGATCCTTTGGAAGCAACAAACACAAACAAGAGATAAAAGGTTTTATTGAGTCTGTTCATGAGAGGTAATGTAAAGTGCAATACCTATTCGTCATACATACTCAATAACCTATACTACAACAGTCAGTCCAGTCTGCCAATTGAACCGTATCGCTTTACATGCATGCAAACTGTACTGACCTCATTCTTAAATCTCAAACCTCCTTGTAGACGTGTACATATTTGTATTCATATCAGCAGATGACGAATACGAATATTTAAGGACCTATTTCCCAAACGCTAAATGATCATTGAAAATGCATGAAAAGCTTGCTTACTTACTGCTAACATGCTACATGACCGATTAGCTATGGTATATAAACTGAGGCCCGATTTTTTCTCTATGAAAAGCATTGGTATATTGAACAGTGTCCAGGGTATAACAGTATATAATACTTCAAACATTACTTTTATGAAGAAGAAGAAAACACAAATTAACAAGTAAGCTGTACTAATTTAAATACAAGACCATGTTGTAATCGTGTTACAAAGTAATTCATTGCTTTTAGAATAAAACACACCAAAACAGAACTAATAAAACCCCTGCTTTTATGTTTTAAGATGTTGGCTTCATACAAAACCTGCATTGGGAGGGCCTCATCAACTGAAACAAAATTGAATGCGCAGGTCTTTAAGGCATGACCTTTTGATTTACAGTTAGGCTTTGATATTTGGTCTTTTTGAAAATATATTATTTTGAGTTCCATTTAGATGTATCAGTGTACAGTCCATATATCTCATATATTGCATTATTACAGGGATCTAATTTAACACTTATTGACTTGCTAAATGCAAGTAGAATTTGGCAAATTGCATGGAGAAAATATAAGCACTTGCTTAAATTTTTCTAGTAATAAAAGAAACCCACTAGGTCTCAGTCTTCATGTATTCACTGAACATATTTATATTACTTAGTTAAAAGGTGGATATAAGTAAGTATAATTATACATTATTACATTCCTGCATCCAGCCGATTGTGAAAATTTCATTATGTACATGTATAGCAAATCCTTCTAAAATGAATCGAGGTTTTAGATTAGTAATGCAAGTACCTTGATTAAAATAACAAGTTGAAAATCTTTGCACTTGCTTTTTTTAGCAAGTGGCTAAAAATATTAAATTTGTATTACTCAACTTTAAACTAGATATCTTCTCAAAACCAAGTACAAGTATTACGGCCTTGATACGGATTATTTATCGATGATATCTGTACGAAAGCTAGATAAAAATGTAATATTTTACGCATCAGATTTGGTTTATATTCCGAGCTTTTGGATGTTCGTCGAACTTAAACTATTCACCCATTCACATTTTATTCACCAATTAAAGTAGGTGTGCAGCTTTAACGTGTATCTCCATCGACATTACATGCAGCCAAATGAAACTAAACGTGCTTTACCGGCATAACGCATGCATTTCCAGGAAATTAACTTTGATCACTTTAATCATCAATAATATGTTTCTTGATATTATCTTACTCCATTTATCTTACTTAATATTATCTCACTCTATTTATCTTGATACTGTCTTACTCCATTTATCTTGATATCATCTTACTCCCTTTATCTTGATACTATCTTACTCCATTTGTCTTGATATTATCTTACTCCATTTATATTGCTTGACATCACTTGCTCCATGTATCTTGATATCATCTTACATTATTTGTCTTGATCTTATCTTACTCCATTTATCTTACTTGATATTATCTTCCTCCATTTAACTTGATATCATCTTACCCCATTAATCTCGATATTATCATACTCCATTTCTCTTACTTGATATTATCTTACTCCATTTATCTTGATATCATCTTACTCCATTTATCATGATATCATCTTACTCCATTTATCTTACTGGATATTACCTTACTCCATTTATCTTGATATCATGTTACTCCATTTATCTTGATATCATATTATTCCATTTATCTTACTTGATATCATCTTACTCCATTTATCTTACTTGATATTATACTTCATTTAAGAGGAGCAACTTGAATTAACGGATAACGGATAACTAAATACCTTGTTATTTACTCAGCTAAAATAAATGTTTTCTCGTTGGAATAAAATAAAGTCAAATTAACTTCAACAAGAATATTGGTCCAGCACCTGTACATAACCCAAATCAATGTCGACGTCTCAAATAGTCGAACTTAACAGTTGAGTAGTAATATTTAAATGTGACTTACTATTACTTTCCCTGTCCGATCTTTTTATATTTCTTTATACGTAAGTACGGATGGACATAACACACCCAAATGCCAGATAACCAGTTCAAACTGTATGACCTTGACTCCTGAATTTTAACCCAGCCAATTTATATTTTATGGACTAACATCTGTACAAAACTTTTTCAGGGAAATAATTTAAATTTGGTTGCGACAAAAGACGACATAGAGGTGCTTGTGGGTATAGAGACTTGCATAGTGATTGAATTGACAGAAACAAACATGACATGTATTGCTCCAAAAGATCAACCTCAGTCGGGAATGGGGAAAACACTTCCTGAAGTCAACGTAAGTAACTCTAGCAGCATGTTTTGCTACTGACTCTCTCATTGTGGTACCATTATTGTCGAACAAGTAATGTTAGTTATGGTGCACACCAAATGGCTGTGTTTTGTGGCTTACTTAATTAATATAATGTCAGTGCCTTCTTTACAAACGCCCCAAATGATAAATAACATATGTGCTGATGTTTGTAGAGCGTTAGCTTTTCCTCTCGATAACATCTTTATAAAATACGGTAAAACAGTTTACCGCCAGGTTGTTGGTATTCCTATGGGTACTAACTGTGCACATTGATAATCCGTTCTTTGCTCAAATGGTCACTAACATTTATCCAACAGAGCTCGCGTTTAATAAAACCAACAGTTCGGATACTACGGCATTCCATGACCTTCATCTCTCGATTCTAGTGATTTGATACATAAAAAAATATATTGTCAGAGAGATTACTTAAACTTTGGCATCGTACACTATTCACATTGGGATGGCGATGTACCTCGTGTTATATCATACGGGGTGTATAACTCCCAGCTCATTCGTTTTTCTAGAGCTTGTAATGATTATGGACTTCAATGATCGAAATCAAGTCATTACAGGTAAACGTCTTCAGCAAGGTTTTCCAGAGTTTTTTCTCATTATGCATTTTATATCTCTTTATAACAACATTTAAGTGCATTGTTTTCTAATTTCTTTGGATGTGGACTTTATAACTAGGGATTTCCTTTTGATGGGATGTACTTTTATTTATACTGTCGTCCATTTGGACGTTGAAGACAGGATAAAAGCGATGTTGTGTACACATAAAATCGATTTAAGCTAACCTGTAGGCCTCATTGCATACTGACAGTTCCAAGTCGGTAACCCTCTCTTTACCATTCGTTATGTTACGTATTGTTCTTTTCTATGACATTAAACATTTAAAATATGCTCATATTTCGGGATTTGGTGCAGTGAGGACCAACAGTGCCATTGCGTTTGATTGCTGTGGTTTCTGTAGGACCATTTCTTTCATTTTTCTACTTGTTCAACTGCTTTTAAAAAGATGGTTAAAATGTCATATCTGTGATATTAGTTTAAAACAATATGTTAAACGTGGACACATACAATATGATATCTGATATTCGGACATTAATTAAATAATTACCGGTAACCATTAGTAAAATACACAAACATAATACCCTTTATATCCTTAACACAACCTGAACTAAACATAGGAACAACGTGTGATCGCTATTTCGTTTTAGTCAATTGAACATTGTAGTAGATGTCTGGTTGACGACTCTCTAAATGAAATGTTGTTTCTAGAAATATCAATGATAGGCGCTTGAAATATCCAAGATAGCCGCCAGGCTACGACTATACTAAACAAACACTAGTTTTGTATCGATAACATTCTAAAAGCGCAAAACAATATTGATATAAACACCGTTACCTGTTATTGTTCCAAAGTAAAATATGTTTTATTAGACTTCCAAGATGGCTGACAGCGGCCATTGCTTTTACTTATATTTGTATCGCTACATCTTTAATACTCCTTGTGAGGTCTTTATAACACTTCAAAGGAACACAGTAGGTAATGTCTAGTTGGTCTTGATGGAATAATAGTTATGGTCACCACGGCAAAAGTAGACAAATTAGTGCCTTCCAAATATTCAGAAACAAAAGGGGACATTATTAAAAGTATCAGCATGCCATTGAATTGGTCTTATATATTGAACTGTCAACAATAATGACCACAACCTGTCATATTAGTAGCCATAGCTACACTTTTAATGTAAGACAAAAGGACAATCATTTCGCAACGCACTGCATGTTTATTTGTCCAAACCATTCCGAACAGTTTGTCTCTATGCTTTTTCTTTTGACCCGACAAATTGTGGACACTATGAAGATGTTTAGTGGCATCATTATCATATATATATAAAAGGTTTTGATGACATATGAAATTAAAAACGATTTGAAGTCAAATGTAGTTTCTAAACAAACAGAAGTGAATAGAAAATCATGTTGTATATTAAACTATATAAAATTATCTTTGCAATAAATGTGATATAAATTATGTAGATTAAATTCAAAAGGAATTGAAAACGAGCTTTCAATCAAAATAAATGTCTTCTTTAATACGTTTTACAATGAAACCTTCCTTTTCCTTTTGTTATTTCACTATCCTCATTGAATGTGATATGATAAATACTGTTTGAATAAAACGTCAGTGATAAATGATGTACATGTGTTTTTGCATTATTTTTAGGTAACTATTGGTAACATTCACAAGACGCTCGGTTATTTGAAATACAAGCAGTTAGAGGTGACGAATTTGACCATCATCATAGTAGTTGTGGTTGTTGTTGTTCTTGTTATAATAGTTGCAGGTTAGTGAGGCGTTACAAGTTAGTAAAACAGTAATTAATTAAGTAAATATATAGGTAGGTATAAACATAGGCAACAACTTTACTTTAGTAACAATGGCATACACTTACATAAACACTATTACAGAACTGTAATCAGTTTCACGACAACATCACTACAGTAAACTAGGTCAATACACTACTCTGACAGTTCTAGACCATGCTGTAATCGTGTTACACCACACAAACACTACAGTAAACTAGGTCAGTACAATTCGCTGACAGTTCTAGACCATGCTGTTATCATGTTACTCCACAGAAACACTACAGTAAACTAGGTCAGTACAATTCTCTGACAGTTCTAGACCATGCTGTAATCATGTTACACCACAGAAACACTACATTACTAGATTAATACAATTCTCTTAAGTCCTAGGCCATGCTGTTATCATGTTAACCACATAATAACAATAGTAAACTAGGTCAATATAATTCTCTGAAAGTTCTAGACCATGCTGTAATCGTGTTACACCACAGAAACACTACAGTACTAGGTTAGTAAAATTCGCTGACAGTTTTAGACCATGTTGTAATCATGTTAACCACAGAAATACAACAGTAACCTAGATCAATACACTATTCAGACAGTTCTAGACCATGCAGTTATCGTGTTACACCACAGAAACACTACAGTAAACTAGGTCAGCACAATACTCTGACAATTCTAAACCATGATGTTATCATATAAAGTGGTGTTTGGATTAAATCAGAACGAAGAGAACTGTGAGTTGTTTCGAATGAAACCCATGCATATTGTAAAATGTGCAGTTTTATAAATTTGCTTCTGCTTTACTTTGCTATTGTTAATTGCTTATTTAACGCGTGCTTTAGGTTGATTGTGTTCTGTGAATCATACATTGCCTGTACTTATTTTATACCTACTTTTACAATGTTCACCAATCATGAAACAAAATAAAAAGTACTCTTGCATGATTTTATTTATTCGAAGATGGTTGAGGAGTATCAGGAACAGGAGCATGGAAGAAATCAGTAATTTACTTATTCTTGACCAATTATGGGAAAGATGCTGTGTATGAGAATTAAAGCAGTCGGATGTGTTCTATTACATGAATTATTTCCTTTTTCAGGGACGTCGTAGAGTGAATTTTGTGCAAGGATATGGGGATTACCACGTGTTGGCTATTACTTATATAAATGAATTAGTTATATTTTAAGGCACACTTGTGGGGTATCTATTGTACAGAAAGATGGGAAGTAAGGTTAAGGAGTTAGAACAGAAGTCAAATGAAAAAGAGATGACATTAACTTTAATAGAAAGCAGGTGAGTTTGAGTGTCCTATTGACTAGTACATGAAACATAACGCTTTTGTTTTAAATATCAAATAAAAATATATACTGTGTAAAGGTCGGCGTCTGAGGGTTCAAAGACGTGTTATTACTTACTGTTGATTTGGGATCGTTGAGCCCAGTCAAAATAGATTGAAGAGTAGAATATCGTAAACCGTTTCAATGGTGTAGTGTGTGAGAGGTGTTGCATCGTATAAACTAACAGGAACTTAAAACGCCGCGTAGTATAACATTTCTAATTTCTCGGAAGTGAGTGAACAAATCGAGTTGCAATTGTAACAAAACTTAATCAAACCAGTCTCAATCAAACCAAGACTGCGCAATATTTTTTTATATTGATCGTGTATAGGAAAATAGGTTAACCGAAAATAAAACACTATTGTATGCATTAATGTTGGAATACGGTTCAACTGTATCCATAATAATTTCATTACAAGAAAAGGAAGAAAAAAAAACACATTTAAAGACGAATAAAAGGCCTAATAAGACATCACAAACACAAAAGGGTTGACAATAGGGCTACCGCACTGGAACGGTCAGTGGAAACAAAGGGGTTTAAACCAGGTTCTAGGGTGCACCAAACCTCACACTTTATGTCAACCCAATAAAACGGGACAGTGTAAATCAATAAATCCTCGCCATGAACTATTCTCTAACCAACAAGGCAGCATTAATAGGCACTATAAGTAAAACACAAAGATGCTCGTGTATATATAAATACAAAAAAACAATTGAAGCCTATGAAGCCACAAAGAAGGTACTCAGTGACATGGCAGAAGCCAGAGCAACAAGAGAATAAACCATTGAGGACACGACAACATAAGACGGAAGATAAACATCAAACGCCATCGTCCTTTTGGGCTTTAGATAGATGTCATCATTGGGTCCACAGCCTGTCCGGTCATCGCACAATTAAAGAGGAAAGCATAGTGGCGAACTGTAAATGGGTCCACCACCATGCATGCTGTTCGTTGCAAAATGATAGGGTCCATAACCTCTTTTGATAAACCTTTTAACAAGTTTAACAAAGATAGTATGATAATGATCATGGTCAAGGATCTTACGAAGTTTGTAAATCACGTCACCATAGAAGTCAGGTTGCGATAGTCCTTGTCGCAGAAGGGTTCTTAAATTACTTTTATATTTGGAAAGAAGACTAGGGTTACGATGATAACATTTTGCATAGGTTTTACGAAGTTTATGGTAACGGTAACCCTGATGGTGTAGCTTTTTAGGTATACAAATGTTACGAATGTTAAAGTCCTCAACTCGGGTACAAGCTTTAGAAAAACGAATAAGTTGAGACCCATAGACCCCATAAGAAAGAAATACAAAAAGATCGGACAGGGAAAGTAGCATTCAAGGGGGACAGTCAACCACAAAACACAGAAACAAACACGCAAACAGACAAACAAGAAGGCTAAGGCAATATTAAATGCAAAAGACAACACAAACACAAAAGGGTTGACAATAGGGCTACCGCCTTGGAACGGTCAGTGGCAAAGTAGGCCACTGGGGGTTTAAACCGGTTCTAGGGTGCACCAAACCTCACACGTACCCTACTGTCATCCCATTAAAACAGGACAGTGTAAATAAAGAAATCCCCGCCATGATCTAATCTCTAACCAACAAGGCAGCATCAATAGGCAATATAAGTAAAACACAAATATGCTCGTGCAAATATGATACAAAAAACAACAACAATAGCCTAGAAAGCCACAATGAAGGTACTCAGTGACATGGCAGAAGCCAGAGCAGTAAGAGAATAAATCATTAAGGGCACGACAAGAAAGATCACGGACAAATATCAAACGCCACCGTCCCAATTGGCTTTAGGTAGGCGTCATCATAGGGTCCATAGCCTGTCCGGTCATCGTTCAATTAAAGAGGAAAGCATAGTGGCGAACTGTAAAAGGGTCCACCACCAAGCATGCAGTACGTTGCGAAATGATAGGGTCATAACCTCTTTTGATAAACTTGTTAACAAGTTTAACAAAGATAGTATGAAAGTGATCATGACCAAGAATCTTACGAAGTTTATAAATCACATCACCATAGAAGTCAGGTTGTGATAGTCCGGGGATCATCCCCAACTAAATGGGGATAATTAACAATATCAAAATTAAAATAATCTCTCTTGTCATATATTCTGCTAATTATTTCACCATTTTCAATCGAGAGATCTACATCAAGAAAAGAAGCGTTATTATCAGATATATTAGCTTTGTTAAGCTGAAGTTCTTTAGGATAAATATAATTAACCATAGTTGGAAAGAAAGGGTTGTCAATGTTTAATATGTCATCCAGATGCAGAGAAGTGTCATTAAAGGCCTCAATAACATTTTCCTGGGTATCTGGTGAAAGACCCAATATGAAATCTCTTTCATAGCAGTATAAAAACAAATCTGCGACAAGGGGTGCACAGTTCATACCCATAGGGATACCAACAATTTGTTTATAAACGGTCGTTTCATAATTGACGAAAATATTATCTAATAGGAAAATGAGTGCTTCTTGGCAAGTCCACATAGTTTAATTATCTAAACTGCCGTTAGTAAAAACGCTTTAATATTATTACGGGCCAAAAAATAGTATTTTCCCTAGCGAATGTTTTTTGAATAATAGCAATAAGCTTGTCTTTGATAAGGTGATGTGGTAAGGTTGTTGACAATAATTACATTATTAGCTGCTTTATCAGCAGGAACTAAAACAAGTTTATTATGAAATTCTTGAATTCCCGATTTTAAATTATGAAAGGAAAACCTAGGTCTCGGAGGAAGTAAAGAGGGGTTAGCATTATAAAAGTTAATACGTGTATCTATAATTTTAAAAATTGACTTTTTCCAAGTAGAAAGAGAGTTTGGGTCCGCATGTTCTCTACGACACCATTTTATACTAAAATTCTCAATGGATTGGGCGATCTGAGCACGACAGGCATGGAAATCGATAGTTATAGCTAAGCTATACTTAGGACCTTTCGAAAACAGATGCCAATACGTTTATCAACACTATAAAAATTACCAGTGATGACATGACCTGCTGGAGCATAGCAAAATGTTGATGTATTACATTCACATTCCTTAGGAGTGTTATTCAACTATATCAAGGTCAGAAACTATTTTGTTATAGTTGAAAATAATATTTCTAATGTTGTTTTTTTTGTACTTATAACAAATTACAGGACTTTCTGAATTTTTGAAATATTTAGGGATAGAATCAACTACATGATTATCTCGAAAAATACTAGGCATGTCAATGAAATCAATACCTTTAATAAGATATGGTATTTTTAGAAAATGTCTGACGTGATCAATGTCCTTGTCAATATGGGGTCGGAGAACATGTTGTGTGTAGCTTTGAATTTTGAAAGCAGTGTTATAACAAGGGATCTGTACGAATGAATATATTGTGTGCTTCCTCGTCGATCAACTTAAGCGAAGAAATGGACAGAGAGGTAAGCCGTGAAAGCATAGAGTGCTTTCCAGACTGTTTAAAAACGCGATTTACGTTTGTTGTTACCATTACGCCTACGACCATGATACCTAGAGTTACGCTTTCGAATAGAAAATATAGAAAAAATGTCAATATTACGATCTTTTGAAATATTTCCTAGATGGTAAATATTCTCATTAAGGCCGAGTGGATATGGTGCCTGTAAATTTTTCATCCACTTAAGTTCTGCTATATGTCTAGATTTATTTTAAAGCTTTTAGTAGCAACATTATCATAAATTATATATTGAACAGGTTGAACAGTAACGTTACTAAAAGTATGACCTGATTGACGAAAGTGTTGGTACAAGTAATTTTTTAACTGTTTAGGATTACCTGCATTATATTTATGTTCACGAAATTGAACTTTTAAAGATCGATCTGTTTGTCCAACATATTGTATACAGCAACGTGGTTCATTTCAAGTCAAAACATAAATGACGTGAGATGTACGTCAGTCAACATTTGAAGCTAGACATATATTAAACATTCTACCATTAACAGCTGATTTAATGGTGGATTTGCAAGATAAATAATTGCACAACTGCACCTCTTAGCATTGCCCTTATTAATAGAGGGAAACACCCTGCGCCTTGAATGAACTGAACGATTTCTGAAAGGAGACTTTATATGGTATTTCCTCAAAACAGGTGATCCTAGAGGAGTAACTGAAACTTGTGAGTCATTATTAAAATCCTGGTAATATCATTAGAAGGAACATGAAACGAGGTTGCCGAATGAAAATTTAAAGGTGTAAGGCGTACATAAGGTATAGTTTTAAGAAATGAAGAGTTATTTTGTGGAATTTGTATTGATGACGCAGAGTGTAACCGAAGAGGTCAAATATTTATTTTAAGTATTTTACTAATATACTCATATATGTAATTCAGAAAGTAAAACCATTCTGTGAAAAGCGAAATAAGGGCCAATTAATAGTTATTATAGATAGGAAATAAAATCGCATGAACGATCCATAAGAAATAATATTTATTAAAACCGAGGCTGCTACTTTCTTCCCTTTTTTGTGTTTGTTGCTTCAGAAGGATTTCCTTTATTATATTGTCAATATGAGCACGTTAACAGAGACGCAAATTAAATACAAGAAAACCCTAATATAATGCATCCAATATGTTGCACTAAGTTCTAGTGCTAATCAATAAGATTTTATGTGTAATACATAAACGAAATGAGCAAACTGGTAACCGTATGTGGTAAACATACGCGTACACTCAATATTTAAAAGAACCAATATACTTAACTTATAGGTTGAAAGAAGCCGAAGCAAGAAACCAGGAGCTATTAAACGAATCTGGAGTAACCAATAATTCATACGCTTGCACTGAGGACACAGAAATTCACGATACATACGAAGATATTGATATCGACCAAGAGGAGGACACACCGAACACTTATACAGACCTTGATAGTGCAACACGTGGATCTGGTTACCTGCAAACAGACGACATGTCACGCGGTTCCGATTATCTACACCCGATGTTCAACTCGAGGAAATCCGATGAATGGCAACCGGAAGACGAAATGTCGACCGATTATCTACACCCGATGTTCAACTCGAGGAATTCCGATGAAGGGCAACCGAAGGACGAAATGTCGAGCTCTGGTTATCTGCAAATGCAATGTAACACGGTGGACTCGGGTTATGAACAGCCACAACCTAGACCAATATTTCCTGGTTCTAAGCAACCACAAGACAAATCGAGAAACTCTGGTTATGAGGAGCCGTGTTCGCCTCTTACTAATTTTAACGATTAGTTGCAAATTTACTTTCACTATTAATTAGATGTTCACGAATGAATACATTTCAGACTTACTGGGCTCTCTAGATTGCATATGTTTTGTAAATATGTTAACAACAATATTTATGAATTGATTTTACTAAGTATTCCTCAAACTAACATTTATCCTTTCACAGAAACAGTGTGTTAATTGTCCAAATTAGTATATTTTTATCACTAAAGATTAGTAGTGTTACCTATGAATATTTTAAATAATAATGTAAACAAGTTGTTGAGTCATCCAAGGCCATTCATGTGTGGTTGGTGACATAGAAATTTCTGGATGAGTACATGCTATTGTGTTTATGATGCGATAATCATATAACTCATTCAAGGTTATTGGAATATTTTTAAGCCTCTATGATCTACTATGAGACATCATATGACTGTTACGGTTATTTAAAAATAACTGGTTTAACTTACTTGAATATTCTAAATGTTCTGCGACATTGTATGTCAGTATAAATACAGCATTTTGGGGTTGTTGTTTTGTTTTAGTATTCCGTATTCAGAGTTGCGTATCTAGTTCAGTATTTGAATTGAGCATTACTATACATTTGTCATTTCATTTTGGTACAATTTAGTGTGTTACTTTAAATTTGTACAGTTAAGTTTGTTTTCCAATGCACTTATCTTAAATGTCAACAAGCATATGCTAAACCTTGCACAAGTTGTGTTACAAGCGTTTAATTAAATAGGCTTATTTGTGATTGTACAACCGGTATGGTATGATGGTTATAAATACACTCGCACAATTGATATCTGTCCAGAAATTACTGTTTATGATGGTAGAGAAGACACGTCTGTAATATGTTGTTGGCCTGTATGCATCATGGAATAATGTCATGTAGGAATTGTGATGCAACAATGAGAGGTTACATTCTAATTGTAGAGGTATCTGACAGAAATATTAAAACTTGAAAGCAGCATTGAGAAAATTATCTTCCATGCTATCTATTCCATAGATTACATATCATATTTATAATTGTACTACATGCTTCTTTATATTTTGTTATTATATTACTAGTGCAAATGAGATAAACGAACTTTTAAAATTACATCCCTTTACTTTGAAATAAGAATGAACTGCAGAGTGTGTTTGCCACTGACCGTTCCAAGGCGGTAGCCTTATTGTCAAACATTTTGTGTTTATGATTTCACATACCCTGCCTTTTATTTATCTTATCCATATATTTGTTTATTTGTATGCGTGTTTTTGGTTGACGGTGGTTATAATTTTTGTAAAGCAGGTCAATTAAAACATGTTGCTATTTTATTTCGCAAATATCGTCTGAAAGAATCTCCTGCATATACTTGATACGTATGTTAATAACATTATTATTGGCCGCTGCAACACATAGCCTAGCATCTGTAACATATTTTATCTGTATATTGCCTGTTTTCAATATGTAATATTTATACTTGATGTTCTACGGTCAAACTTATGAAATCACATAACTTTCTAAATCACATAACTTTTTGTTTCAACTGTCATGCACTCATATAATTTTGTTAAGGAACCAGATTAACCCCCTGCGGCCTTTTTTGCCACTGACCGTTCGAAGGCGGTAGCCCTATTGTCAACCCTTTTGTGTTTGTCATGTCTTATTTGGCCTTTTATTCATCTTTAAAGTTGTTCTTGTTTCTGTATGTGTTTGTGGTTGACTGTCGTCCTTGAATGCTACTTTTCCTGTTCGAAAAATGTTTATCTATATTTATACAAGAGTATAGCCTCATTTTTACATATAATTATTGGGTGATGGAGAGCCTGATCTTACACATGGGAGAATGACAGTTGAATGACGTCATTGGGTAAATAAACACGCACAACGTTAGCAGTTGGCGACTTTTATATCTGCTTTCAATGCGCAGAATTTAAATGATATGGACGAAAATGAATCACTCTTGTGTATCCGATTAAAGATCGGGGATTCCAACACTCTCTATAACAATTTTAATCGGTTCCAATAAATACAATTATACCTCCTTATAGCTTGTACAACATGTGTGACTAAAACAGTACATGTATGTGTAACTAACTCGTTTAGGGTTGTTGTCCGATATAAAGTAAATACACTATAACGATATTTTTCTTTTATAAACAAATATTTTCTGATATGTTTTAAGTTAAAGCTACATGATTGTTACATGTTGTAGATGTTAATATGAGTGGTAATCGAGTTATTGTATAATCTACCAAGACGGATATATTTACTTAGCCTTGTTTCCACAACAAAAAATAAATTAATTGACAATAGGTCTTATTTTAGTATTCATGTAGATTTTCAATTTGGAGATAAATGAATAAAGAGTTCCCAACTTTTAAAAAACATGCATGCCTGAACTGTATTTCATTACTGATGTTTTCGAAATTTACGTCATATGTTGATATATTATTAGTTATACAGATTTCCAGCCGAGTGCATTGGTATATTCCCATGCACACTTTTAGAAATATGCGTAACAAATTTACCACCATTTCCGAGTGACTTCCGAACGATATTGATAGATATAATTGGAATAATAGTAAACAAAACTTATTTCCCTTAAATTGCATAACAGTGTGAAATGTTCTGCGAAACTGGCCTGTCGTTCTTCGGTTTGAGGAAGGATTGACGAAACATGAGCTAATATCGAATAAAAGAAGCATTTAGACATATTTGTTAAGGGGTCAATTTATTACAGTAGAATAGTAGTATAATGACACTTAGATATAAAGAGTTTTGCATTTGTTTCTATTTTTATATGTGCAGATAAGCCAGTTGTGCATATTTTGTCAAAATAAAAAATTGAAAGAAACAATGGTGCTATTTTTGTACTCAGCTTTTCTGAGTATGAGTACCAAGATGAGTACCGACTTCGGTTTTTATTTTTATTTTGTTAACATAGCACATCTATTATAAGATGCATATACACGTGTCCAATAAATGTATCGGTAAATGACCAAACCTAACATTGTGATCTGAAAATAAAAATTTCCGATAGTCTGTACCGAGTTATCGAGAAGGGTGATTCCAGACGTCGATTCTCGGTGCTCATAAATGCTTGTCACACCACCTTCTTCGGAATACATGCTATCTATAAGACACATTTAAGATTGTACCAAACCAGTCGTGTCTGAACATCTTGCCGCGAGTTCACTGAAAGACAATGCATTCGGTACCAACCCGACATGTCTTACGGTACTGTTGTACTTTGAAATATCATTTTCAATAAGAACCACGTATATATAAAGTATTGAATCTGTGTTACAAACGAATTGGGACAGATTGAATACACTATATATACTTAATTGGTTAATCACAGTGTACCGTCATAAACTTCATTACATCAGTAAATTAGAGAATTTATGTATTAAATAGAAATCGTTTAGGATTTCATGTTTCAACTGAAGAAGGTCACTAGACCGAAAGCACTCTTGCAGTTCGGATAATTGTCTATCCGAGTGCAGTCAGAGAAGATTTATGTGCTTGGGCTATTTACACAAATGACACAATTATAATGTTTTTATAACATAAGTGTTACATAGAAAAAGTGTGTATACATAATATACGCATGCAAACATTTAAAAACTGTTAAATTAAGAGACGGTTTACTTAACACGAAAACAATTATACATGGTTATATAACAACCATAATATACTGTACATAATTAGACAGGGTTAAAAGTAACCGTAATCAACTCTCTTTAGTGAAACAAACGATCACAAACACATTGTACTACTTGTGTGTACAATATGCATAAGAACAGTAACAACCTCAATACCCTGGGGTGTGCTGACTGGGCAGGTCGCTACACGAGGCAATCTGGAATCTCTTCTTTGGTTGGACACTCGTACCCCCTATACAAGTCGTGGCTATCTTAAAGGGACTATGCTTTTCTTGGTAACGAATATGTATGCATACACCTATACATTGATGATATTTAGGCCATTAAAAGATATTCAAAAGATTATTTGGAATATGAACCTTAGTTTCAATTGTATCCAGTAATTAAATATGTAAATTTTTGCTTAGTAATACTTTGTAAACAATGTCCCATTGTTTACGTTTTTCCAAAAATAAAAGTAATGTGTTCGTAAAATAAGAAGACGTTGCAACACAAATTTCTACATAAATATCTATATATTGATGACATGTTTATTATTTATAAACTTATTGTTGTTTAGGTGTATGCATACATGTACTCTACCGCGAAGAGCACAGTCCCTTTAATCGGAGGGCAGCATCAGCAACAAAGTTTCAAGGCGGAATCCATTTATATATAATACCGTTACTCTTAAGTTTGCTGGAAATGAAGACAGCGTTTAGGATTATTACGACGCATGAGTCAATTGGCCAATAACTACTAGCGTCACCTATCGAGCGATTATCGTATTAACTTAATAAGACACTCGCTGAATAAGTGACGCTTATAGAAACATCGGTCATATGTGCTTGTACATATGTGCGTGTATGTGTACATGCGTGAACAAATATTTCATGCGTTCGAGGTAATATTAATTAAGTGCACACGAGATAAGTTGGCACCTGTGGTAGTGATACCGCTCCGCATTGTGTGTCGATACGTCCTCCACATCTAGAACCTATAAAACCTCCCAATTGAGTATTGATACCCCTCTATTGAATATTGAATTGATACCCCCATTACGTATTGACAGCCATTCCACATTGAGTATCTATAATACCTTTTCATTGAGTATTGAAGGAGTATCAATACTCGATGGAGAAATTGTATAGGTACTCAATAAGGACGGGCATCAATACTCAATGGGGATGGGTTATCAAAGTTTATTTGCGGTAGTATCGATACCCATCGATACTGAATGTGGAGTTGCTATCAATACCCAATACTTACTGTGTAGTGGATATTGATAATCAGTCGGGAGTGGGTATGAACTCAATCGGGAGGGGGTATCAATACTCAGCGAGGAGGGGTTTTAAAGGGACACAAGGCAATCATTAGTTTTATTCAAGCATTAAAATAAGCACCTCAATTTATTAATCTTGCCTCATTTTTACTTTAAAACTGCTTACTTACCATTAAATAAAACATCGAGATTTCAGTTGTCATCCATATTCAACCAAATTGTTAGTAAAAGTCAGTAACATGTAAAAACAATTTGCTTTAAACTATTCGAATAATTAATATTAATGATAGAAAGTATGCAAGTTACAATGAAAACTAACAGGACGCCATGATATTTAAACTAATCAAGATTGTCATATGTCCCATTAATACTCAAACGGGAGGGAATATCAATAATCAATGTGAAGGGAGTATCAATACTTAATAGCGTGGGGTACCAGCATCAATACACAATGGGGAGGAGGTATCAATACTCAATGGGGAGGGAGTATAAATACTCAATGGGAGTGGGTATCAATACCACAGATGGCGTTCAGGTCACCGATTACCTCGCGAGCACGATTTCACTATTCCGTGCGCACGATTAATGTTTTCGTGCGTATGAATTATTATATCAAAATAAAAGCGGGAAAATCGTTTTACCAGTTACATTGTTTCAAATCTCTGTCATTTATTTTTACAGAACTAGTTTTCGTATCCAGTTCATCAACAAACGAAATTGTCATGATTTCCTAAATACATCATAAACATAAATAAGCTATGTTATCCTATCCATTTTAATTTGATGTTTGTATCATGACCGCGCTTCCTGTCCAACGTAACGTCCTTTCATGCAATGACTCAGAACGACGTTATATCATTTCTCAAACTCGCCACAATTGACAAGAGTTCAGAAATAAGCTACAATGAGATATACGGTCCTATAGAAACCACAGCGTCCAAACGCAATGGCATCGTAGGTCCGCAATGAACTACAAAAAAGGAGGAATATTTAATTAATAGTACAATGAAAGAGACGATATACAACAGAAAGGGTGGTGAAGGCAGGGTTACCGACTTGGAACGGTCAGTAGGCACTAAGGCCCACAGATTAGCTTGAATCCATTTTACACAATCCTCGTAATTCAATAATTTGAGAAATAGTCTTAATTATTAAAACTCTTCTGCGACTAGGAATATCACAATCCTTATTGTATGGAGATGTGGTCTATAAACTTCGTCAGTTAAAAGGATCTGGCGGATTTTCTAACCACTTTACAAAATTAATCAGGAATTTCGTCAAAAAAGGGTACGACCTTTAGTATTACAACGCACTGCGTGTTTAGTGATTGACCCTTCCACAGGCAGTCTCTACGCTTCACCTTTCCCTTGTGCGATGACTGGACAACCTCTTGGGACTGTATGATTGCATCTACTGAAACCCCGACCAAGGGATGTAGATGTATGAGCTCTCATCCCTCTAGTTTTCTGGTCGTACCCTAGATTGGTTGTCTCTTTGGCTGCAACTGATGTGATTGTTCGGTACAATTCTTTCTGGATACATCCTGAGATGTTTCTTAGTTTGTATTTTATATAGCTTTACAACAACATCTTAGCGTTTCTTAATATTTGTTATTTTATCTGAATGTGGACTTTATTGTTAGAGACTTCCTTTTGATAGGATGTAGTTTTGTTGACACTGCCTTGTCTATTTGGGCGCTGAAGACAGGATAATAGCGAGGATTGTGTACACATAAAATCGATTCAAGCTAACCTGTAGGCCTTATTGCCTACTGAACGTTCCAAGTCGGTAACCCTATCTTCACCACTATTTCTGTTGTATTTGGTATTTTTCATTGTATAATTAACTAAATGTTGCTCCTTGTTTGCAGTACAGTGCGGACCTACGATGCCATTACGTTTGGACGCTATGGTTTCTATAGGACCCTATATCTCATTTTTAAGGTTGGTGTTTTACTACTCCAGTAGGTTTTCGTTGCGGCGGTAGAATTTTGAGAAAGTTCTACGTAGTTTGTGATGACGAAAACCCTGCTGAAGAAGTTTACTTTAATAACTTGATTTCGATCATTGAAGTATATAACATCATTACAATTTCTAGCAAAACGAATGAGCTTGGAGATATAAATCCAGGTGTGGATAGTTAACCATGTTAAAGTTGAAGTCAGCTCTCTTACCATAGATTGTATGAAATCATTAGAAATCGAGAGATGAAGATCGAGGAATGCTGCTTCAGTATCCGAACTGTTGGCTTTATTCAACGTGAGCTCTGGTGGATATATGTTAGTAACCATATTAGCAAAGAACAGATTATCAATACTGAGTATGTCATCTAGATACCAAGATGTATTATTAAACACAACACTAACTTCACTCTGGCTAGCAGGTGACAAACTCAACAAAATCAACAAATCTGCGACAAGTGGCGCACAGTAAGTACCCATAGGAATACCAACAACCTGGCGATAAACAGTTTTACCGTATCTTATAAAGATGTTATCGAGAAGGAAAGATAACGCTCAGTGATTACATTATGTGATAGGGTAGTATATAGTGTGGAAAAGTCGTAGGTGCTTAGAGAAGAGGCATGACAATGCTTACACCGTAGTTTATCAAGGACTTCTTCCGGATTTTGAATAGACCAAAACAGATTGATTCCTGAGTTTTCGAAAGCCTTCCTGCAATATTTAATAACATATTCGTTAATCGCGGAAAGTCAGGAAGTCAATAGTTTGCATATATTGGTCGTGGTACATGAACTTGAATTAGCTATAAAACGTGCTTTGTATGGAATTTGGTGAAGTTTGGGTATCCAGTACCTTATAGGGAGCCTCGTCTGCTTACTATTTACAGAAACCTTTATAGTCTCCATAAGGTCACATGCTGTGAAACAATGTCCTTTTCCAGCAAAAATGTGGTTAGATAAGCAGAAGTGCTCGCTAGCTCTGCATTCAGAGTATTGATATAATGCATTCGTCAGACTATAATTATAATGTTGGAAGCTATGTCTGCAGGAACTAGAACAAATTTAGGATGCATATTTTGAAGACCCTTCTTAAGGTGTCGTAAATTGTAAGTAGACGGCCGTGGAAGCAGGGATGGATTTTACGTAATTCAATAATGTCAGAAATAGTTTTCGTATATTGCAAATCGTGTTGTGTCGAGAGTAGTCTTTATTTGAACAGTATAAGTATAGCATATGATTGATGTAGACATGTACTTGATATATAATTATATAGTATAACTAATCAAATGATAAGAAAACCTGCCATATGAGTGTATATTCGTCAAGAAAAAAGAAGCTCATTTGATATATTAATGATATGAATACCACACACAGATACTGAAATGCAAATAACGATTTATTTATCTGTCATTTTTTTCCCGTCAATACGCACTTTTTGCTTATACGACTTATTACAATCCAATTATTTTAATGTCCATTAACTGGCCAATCATTATGATGTAAATTGACTCACGTGAACAAGTTTGTGCATGTAGATACAACACAGAAATGAAACATTAAAATATAAATATGCCAAAATGGCGCCCAAATCGTACACCAATACAATAACATCGAAATGTACATTGCCACCTTTGGTTTGTCCTTCCTCCACCTCACTCTTTCTTTTCATTTACTCTCCTTTAGGCGCATTGTTTATTCTGGGAAGTAAGTAACAAACAACTAGCGGGTGTAGTGTCGATATATGCCACAAAGTGACTTTTTATTCACAAGAGTGTGAATGTGTTTAAAGTTGAAATAGTAGACATGTAATATTGCATGAAACATTGTAATATTATGTAACACATATTAATTTCCGTTAATTACATAATGAAACTGATATAGAATAAAGCACTATAAAAATAGATGTACTAAATATTATTATGCGATATTACGTAATCTAAGTTGTTACACGATTTGTCGTTAATTTGGAAATAACTGTTTTTATATTAAAAACATTAATGGTGTTTATATAATCTTTAATTAGCTATGGCGATTTACGCCTATTCATGGAGCTTAGACGTAGAATAAAGTCAATAGAGCGCTATGGTATAGTGTGCATTTATATATATATATATTTTTTTTTGTATGGTGGTTGGTTGGGGTTTGTGGCGGTTTTAGAATTTTCCACTCCGACTGGCTGTTGTAAAACACAGAGCCTGAATGGAATATGTTACAGATAACCCTGGTGATGATGGGGACCCGCCCCCGGTGTTCTAATAAGCCAATGGTATTCGTGTTGTGTTATAAACGCTGAAGCGCGTAATTGGTGTATAAACCTGGGTCCAGGCCGTACGTACAGAGGACAAACGCTTTGCATAAATATCCAATTACTTCGCAGTTAGATTATTTATGCGCATTGTTTATTCTGGGAAGTAAGTAACAAACAACTAGCGGGTGTAGTGTCGATATATGCCACAAAGTGACTTTTTATTCACAAGAGTGTGAATGTGTTTAAAGTTGAAATAGTAGACATGTAATATTGCATGAAACATTGTAATATTATGTAACACATATTAATTTCCGTTAATTACATAATGAAACTGATATAGAATAAAGCACTATAAAAATAGATGTACTAAATATTATTATGCGATATTACGTAATCTAAGTTGTTACACGATTTGTCGTTAATTGGAATTAACTGTTTTTATATTAAAAACATTAATGGTGTTTATATAATCTTTAATTAGCTATGGCGATTTACGCCTATTCATGGAGCTTAGACGTAGAATAAAGTCAATAGAGCGCTATGGTATAGTGTGCATTTATATATATATATATTTTTTTTTTGTATGGTGGTTGGTTGGGGTTTGTGGCGGTTTTAGAATTTTCCACTCCGACTGGCTGTTGTAAAACACAGAGCCTGAATGGAATATGTTACAGATAACCCTGGTGATGATGGGGACCCGCCCCCGGTGTTCTAATAAGCCAATGGTATTCGTGTTGTGTTATAAACGCTGAAGCGCGTAATTGGTGTATAAACCTGGGTCCAGGCCGTACGTACAGAGGACAAACGCTTTGCATAAATATCCAATTACTTCGCAGTTAGATTATTTATGCGCATTGTTTATTCTGGGAAGTAAGTAACAAACAACTAGCGGGTGTAGTGTCGATATATGCCACAAAGTGACTTTTTATTCACAAGAGTGTGAATGTGTTTAAAGTTGAAATAGTAGACATGTAATATTGCATGAAACATTGTAATATTATGTAACACATATTAATTTACGTTAATTACATAATGAAACTGATATAGAATAAAGCACTATAAAAATAGATGTACTAAATATTATTATGCGATATTACGTAATCTAAGTTGTTACACGATTTGTCGTTAATTGGAAATAACTGTTTTTATATTAAAAACATTAATGGTGTTTATATAATCTTTAATTAGCTATGGCGATTTACGCCACTCTCATCAGACAATTTGACTGATGAAATCGCCATAAGAAAGTGTGGGGGGGGGGGGGGAAGAAAAAAGAAAAGCGAATGACCTTGGCATATATCGAACACAAAACAACAAAAGAAAAAGAAACCAATTAATTACGCGTATTTTATTCTGATGTTTTAGCGAAATGCACATTATACCTTAACGCGTTTGAACGATCGTACATGAACCCATGGTACGATCCTGACATAAATGTACACGTGAATAACAAATAATTCATATACATTAGATCACTAAGCAAAAACTAATTCATATACGTTGAACCTCTCGTAAAGTGGTATTCCGTCGAATGTAAGACTTCAAAATGTCTCTTTCAAGTGGACCTTTGGAAACGGCCGAACACGACACATACGAAATATAGGTATATCCATGTAGTTTATAAACAAGAACGACCCTACATGAACACATGGTAAGGTCACTCCCCGTGTGTACGAATACAACCCCACACGAACCCATGGTGGGGTCAATATTTGATAATGAGTCTAGTTTGAATGCGACCCGCTCTCAAGTTATCAATGAAATGAACGCATGTATGTTCCGTGTTATCTTTATCTGTAATTTTGAGCGACTATGTAATGAAGGCCGTGAACCCACTGGCCTCTATTTATTGCTGTATGTATTTCGTGAACGCATTTTACCGCAACTGTCCGCAGTGTCGAATAATGCCGTCGGTCACATTGTAAATAGCTCCACCGCCGACTTCTGCACTGGCGTCTGTAAACGGCGAAAAACAGCATGTCTGGAAAACAAAAAGGGTAGACTTTCCGCTGAGCGATGCTACAAATTGTTTACATATCAAAAGGTGTTCTTTGACACCTGTTGTCAGACGGACGCAATAATATAGCTTTTTCACATTAAGCGTAGGATTTGTTACTGACCGAAGAAATGTCCGTCCAGACAGTATGAATTTTTTGTTCCAATTATTGATTGGATGATCTATCTGTCGACAGATGCCGATCGGTTAAACGTTCGCTGTTAAAGGCACATGGTATGGTTACGGCAATAAAATAACGTTTATTCGAGCTTGTTCAGGTAATGAACCACTATAAGCATCAAGATATAATTAATTGGACTGAACAATGCTTTCTAAGTTATGTATGACACAGAATGGAGATAATGCGAACATGTGTTTTAGAACTTCAAATAACGCAAACATAATTATTTTGTATACATTTCTAAAGTGCCTGTCATAGCTTGTTCGGGGGTAGGACCCCAGCCCTTCCATTCATATTCATTTTGTCATTTTTTGTTCATGCTCATTAAAGGTCTTCATAATGACCCCTGCATTGTTTCGGGTGCCATTTCGCTCACATCTATAAGAGCAGTGGCAGAAAACAATAAACGTGGCTCCAGCATAATTGGAGTGTCTACAATAGAATTTACAGCAACTCTGCAGTTCAGGGCGAGAAGGTCCTAGGCCCATTCTCCATATTTTGTCTCGATGTACATGGAGGATGAGCCTGGCATGTTCATGCCTGTTAGGCGCCATATAACCTTTCATGTGTTGATGCGCCTTAAAACCCAATTCAATTCAATTCAGGTAATGAACCATTATAAACAGCAAGAAATAATTAATTTTAATGAACATTGCGTCCTAAGTTATGTATGACACAGAATGGATATGATGCAAACATGTGTTTTAGAAATGGTTATTCAATGGCTCCCAAATTTACCGAGTGTACCGACATGGGTAATTTTTGGGAATTATGAGTCAGGACCCTGTACATGCGAGTTCTAAATCCCTGTATAAATAATGTTTATGAACAAATGATTTTCTCTTTATTTTTACCTACTGAATATTTCGACCTACCGGAAGTTGACCGGGTATGAAATTTATGAATATATTTATGTTTTATTTATTTTATTTATTTATTTTATTTATTTAATTAACACGGCAAACGATTCTAATGGACACTGATCTTTGACTTGTGTTGAGACGTCTCGGTTTCGTGTGTAAATTACTAGAAAGTGTGAACTGTAATGACATTCTTAATCAAAGATACGGTAATGCTAATATCCTATAATGACCATTAATTGTACCATTAACTGAATTAGGTGGAGGTTCCCACGGACGTCTTTGAACATTGAACTGTCTGCTGCCGCTCACAGACAAAAATAAATGGCTATTAACTGACACCAGTTGATAAGACCACAGACTGTATGAGATATTGAATTTTGGAAAGTGTTAGAGAACTTTGAGACGATTATCAATGAAATTGATATTTAATATTTTCAAATATATGACAAATATTTTGGAGATTGTGTCTAAAAGGACGTGTCTTAAATGACTTAGATCTACAAACTCTTTGATAATATCTTTTCTGATATCATGGAGTCGACTGGCATTCATACGTTTGTAAACGATTTGTGTGCATTAGACCCACCTGTTATTTTGCCGGCTAATGAGTTAACACTGTCATTCATGATGACGCTTTCAGTTGTTTTGCCTTCGGAGCCAAAGCCTTTTCTACTATTTCGGACAGTGAGGCCGTGACTCTTTGAGTGACATTATCTGCTATTTCCCGTATTAAAGGGAGTACGTCAGGCTTTTCATGGGAGTCTAGGTGTCCGACTTAAAACTGACAAAGATTAATTATTTTCTATTCCGTATGACCAAGACATAATGAATGATCCTACACATTATCTCTTATTTGCAAAGAAATTCCTTCTGCACAGTAATACATGCTATCCTAGGTGACGCGCCCGGGTTAATTTCAGCATTTTACTCCCGATTCCGTCCTAACTATATGGTGTTTTGAGAATTTAGACATTAACGAAATGATTCTAACATCATGATCTGATTGATATAAGTGTTTTATCATGAACTTAGAACAATTTTATAATTTAAGATGTTCTAGAGATACCCCCTTTAAATTACCAGGTAAAATTGATACTTCCCTTGATTTTCTCTGTTGATCTTGTAACCGTCGGGCACTCTTTTCTTTGGGGGCACCTCCTGGAATAGTGAATACAGCGAGAGACACGATGCTTCTGAGTATCAATAATATATAATATATCTCTACGTCGTGTCCGTGCTGAAGACGGCCCTCGGTGCGTATGTGTATTGAGAATAATTGAGCGGTGTACAATAGGGCTCTTGACGCCTCTATTTATGACAAATTGCTGTACAGTAATAGGGCACTTGAAGCCCTTATTTATGACAAATTGCTGCACTATAATAAGGCACTTAACGCCCCTATTTATGACAAATTGCTGCACTATAATAAGGCACTTAACGCCTATATTTATGACAAATTGCTGTACGGTAAAAGGGGCACTTAACGCTTCTATTTATGACAAATTGCTGTACGGTAATAGGGCATTTAACGCCCTCTATTTATGACAAATTGCTGTACAGTAATATGGCACTTAACGCCTCTATTTATGGCAAGTTGCTGTACAGTAATAGGGCACATAGAGCCTCTGTTTATGACAAATTGCTGAACTATAATAGGGCACTTAACGCCTTTATTTATGACAAAGTGAGGTACAGTAATAGGGCACTTAACGCCTCTTTTATGACAAATTGCTGTACAGTAATAGGGCACTTAACGCCTCTATTTTTGACAAATTGCTGAACTATAATAGGGCACTTAACGCCTCTATTTATGACAAATTGCTGTACGGTAATAGGGCACTTAACGCCTCTGTTTTTGACAAATTGATGTACAGTAATAGGGCACTTAACGCCTCTATTTTTGACAAATTGCTGTACAGTAATAGGGCACTTAACGCCTCTATTTATGACAAATTGCTGTACAGTAATAGGGCACTTAACGCCTCTATTTTTGACGAATTGCTGCACTATAATAGGGCACTTAACGCCTCTATTTATGACAAATTGTTGTACAGTAATAGGGCACTTAACGCCGCTATTTATGACAAATTGCTGTACAGTAAAGGGCACTTAACGCCTCTATTTATGACAAATTGTTGTACAGTAATAGGGCACTTGACGCCTTCATTTATTACAAATTGCTGTACAATAATAGGGCACCTGACGCCTCTATTTATGACAAATTGCTGCACTATAATAGGGCACTTAACGCCTCTTATTGATGACAAATTGCTGCACTATAATAGGGGACTTAACGCCTCTTTTTATGAAAATTGCTGTACAGTAATAGGGCAATTAACGCCTCTATTTATGACAGGGATGCAAAACCTCTGAGCCCTTTGTCGATTGGAGACACAGTAAGAATTCAACAATCTAACAAATTGTGGAAACCTGCTGTCGTAGTTAAATAGCATAATGAGCGATACTACTCGGTTATGACGAAAGATGATAATGCCATTTACCGTAGGAACAGAAGACGCCTTCTTAAAAACGAAGGAAAATATCTCACGGTGTCAAAGTGAAGGTTCACTTTCCGCCAAAGTGCCGCAAAGAGAAAATGCCTCTTTAAATGCCACACATGTGTTAAAACAAACCACTTTCATAAATAAAAGTACTGATAAGCGCATCTCGCGATATGGCAGACGCATTTAAGCAAAGTTATTGTGTCTTAACTAAACTGTCAAGTTAACCCCTTCCTGGTGAATGCTCATTAGCCCGGTCAAGACGGCCACGTAAACGGTGTAATCATCATGGAACTACCATGAACTTGGAAACATGTTGGATTACATGCCCATTAATCAACCTCAGTGTGCCACCTGGAGATGTAAGATAATCAGCTATAAACTGACTCTCTATAAAGTCAGGTCTAAATGACGTTTTAATGGACCAAAGATCATCGCAGATTGCGATACTGGAGATTAATCACCAGCTGCAAAACTGACCACGAACGAAGCATTTGAGTATGAACATTAATGTCAAGAAATCATTTATATCTATGAACTTGTTATACGCATTCTTATGTTATGAAAGAACTTATAACTTTGAATTTAAAAAGGGGATTTTTGTATTACCGTATGTCGTCTTATAACAGACACACTCTTACCATGCACTCCCGTCTGGAACACTGACTACTGCTGGTCAGTTCCCTGACTAACATCGTAATTACAGATTATTAGTTAGAACACGATGTTCGTTCTTAGTTATTTATAGACCTACATTAACACCGTTAAGACTATAACATAACATAAACGCCTCTATTTAGACGTAGCTGCACTGTAATTGCAATAGGGCTCTTGAAGCCTCTATTTATAATAATAATAATAATAATAATAATTATAATAATAAAGACTTTATTTAACGAGAGAACTCCTTTGAAACTAGTCAATCTACCATGAGGCCCTCAACAATACGATATATACGATATTTACGAGTAAAAATGCATTTAAAGTGGTATATTCAGTAAATGGAAATATGTTTAAATAGAACTGCAAGACTTATTTATGACGGAGCATTATTCGCCGCGTTGTAATATGGCACTCGACGCCTCTATTTATGACAAATTGCAGTACTGTTATAGGGCACTTGACGTCTCTATTTATGACAGAGCATTAATTGCCGCACTGTAATACGGCATTTGACGCCTATATTTATGACAAATTGCTGCGCTGTAATAGGGCACTTGACGCCTCTATATCTTACAATAGTCTAGTCACTGCTCTACAATAAGGACTCTATGTACGCCTCTGTATATGAGTGGGAACTATATGCTGACTAAACATTACTCTGAAATAGGGCACTTCACGCCTCAATTTATGACACACAGGGGACTAAACACTGTTCTATAAAAACTTATATTCCAGGATTGTTTAATTTGAAATCCTGTCTCAGCCGATTATATATGCCGTCCTTCATGTAAACATCGAGACGCCTTGTGATCGTATGTCCCAATATCATGGCGTTCAATAGCATTTTAACAAAATACTAATATATTTGTAGTGAATAAGATATAGCGTGCACTTGCCTGATATAGACTATTCCGCAAAGCTATAATATCCCTTTAAACATTTTAGAATTTTCCACTCCGACTGGCTGTTGTAAAACACAGAGCCTGAATGGAATATGTTACAGATAACCCTGGTGATGATGGGGACCCGCCCCCGGTGTTCTAATAAGCCAATGGTATTCGTGTTGTGTTATAAACGCTGAAGCGCGTAATTGGTGTATAAACCTGGGTCCAGGCCGTACGTACAGAGGACAAACGCTTTGCATAAATATCCAATTACTTCGCAGTTAGATTATTTCTTCCTATAGTATACTTAGGCATTAATCATTTACTGTACTGTCCAATGATAATACACTGTATTGATATACAAACAACCCATACTTGTCATATAACATATTTAAATATCATAATAAATGATGGTCAAAATATGTACTTTCAATGTCAAAGGACTTGGCGATTATCGTAAGCGACTACAAATTTTTGAATGGTTAAAACTAAATAATTACGCCATTTGCTTTTTACACGAAATCCAATGCGAAAAAAATACATATAAAACATGGAAAACAGAATGGGGTCATGTAGCATTCTTTAGTGAAAATAGTTGAAATAGTACTGGCGTGGGCATCTTCCTTAACTCAAACTTTTCTTACAATGTATTGGATTATAAAAACATTATAGATGGTAGGTTGCAGTCACTAAAGATCAGCATCGATGAACAAGAGTTTTTGATGTTGAATGTATATGGTCATAATAATATCTCTGATAATACGAACAAATATAGAAAAGATCGGACAGGGAACGTAGCATTCAAGGAGGACAGTCAACCACAAAACACAGAAACAAACATGCAAACAGACAAACAAGAAGGCAAAAGTAATAATAAAAGTAAACGACATCACAAACACAAAAGGGTTGACAATAGGGCTACCGCCTTGGAACGGTCAGTGGCAAAGTAGGCCACTGGGGTTTAAAACAGGTTCTAGGGTGAAGTTTATGTTTAGTATTGAACAGTTTATTGTTGTAAATGATAGCGATACTTTGTTCTGTTTCCTTTAAAATTCCTTCGCACATTTCGCGTTGTTCTTGATTTAATGATGTCTCATTTTCATTGGGAAAAAAATCCATGTTAGTTATTTGCGTATTAAATTTACAATATAACTGTTCATAATATGTTTTTGTTTCTGTCATGATACTATTAGAGTCCGTTATTTCTATATTGCTTATTACTAATCTTTTTATTTATTTTTTCTGACTTTTTTTTTCGAGATCGGCAAAATATTTTGTGTTTTTTTTCGCTCCTTCAAACCGTTCTGCTTTCGCTCTAATAATGATACCATTAGTCTTTTTTTCTATAAAAGTCACTAAAAGCGTTTTCTTTTCGAAAAGGTTTTCAATCAAGTTTTCGTTATTAGGGTTTGATGATAATTCTAATTTTAAGTGGTCAATTTCATGTTCCCATCTAAACTCCATTATGTTTATTTCGCTCTTCGGGGCATTTAATTTTATTAGATACTGGGACCATACGCCGTACGACATGGGGAAGCATACAACTCCATGTCCACCGCCGTATGCATGCCATCTTCGGGATGGTTAAAAGTGTGTACTATTGAATTTATGAATATTGAGTTCTGCTCAACCCGGGGCTAGAGGGCGTGAGCGGTAGATAGCATATTTCACTTCCGCTCATGAACAGTCTCAATCAAACCGAGACTGCAATATTTCGTATGTGTCGTGCTTCTATCTCGGCGTGTTCAAATAACTACGGTCAGATCATTCTCTTGTATAGTTTAATCAAAATACAGAAAAAAACATCGTGCGGGCCTCGGTATTTTAAACTGAACAATGGTGTAATTTTAGAAAAAGAATACCAATGCAAAATTAAACAGACAATTCAAGAAATAGCCGATATAAATAAAGAATCAAATCCAAATACTCTCTGGGAAATAGTCAAAGGTGCAATCCGTAATGAGACAATTCTATATACATCGCTTAGAAAAAGAACGCTTTAAAAGAAGAAGTTAAACTAAAACATGAAATTGACCACTTAATAACCCTAATAACGAAAACTTGATTGTAAACATTTTAGAAAAGAAAACACTTTTAGCGACTTTTATAGAAAAAAGGACTAATGGTACCATTATTAGAGCGAAAGCAGAATGGGTTGAAGGAGCGAAAAAAACACAACATATTTTACCAATCTCGAAAAAAAAAAGTCAGGAAAAAAAATAAAATAAAAAGATTAGTAATAAGCAATATAGAAATAACGGACTCTAATAGTATCATGACAGAAACAGAAACATATTATGAACTGTTATATTGTAAAGTTAATACGCAAATAACTAACATGGATTTTTTCCCAATGAAAATGAGACATCATTAAATCAAGAACAACGCGAAATGTGCGAAGAAATTTTAAGGGAAACAGAATGTTTTAACGCTCTAAAGGAAAAGAAAAATAATAAAAGTCCAGGATCTGACCGGAATAACAACTGTAACAGAGTTTTATGAAATATTTTGGAATGATATTAAATACTATTATATTAATTTAATTAATTACTCATATGCAAATGGAAATTTAACAGTTATGCAAAAATAATGCGTTATTACTTTATTACCCACAAAAGACAATAATTTAACTTCATTGACAAACTGTAGACCTATAAGTTTATTAAACGTGGATTATAAAATTGCTACTAAATGTATTGCAAACCGCATGAAAAAGGTTTTATATACAATAATTGACAATAGCCAAACAGGGTTTTTAAAAGGTAGATAGGGAAAAACATTAGAACTATATACGAAGTTATTGATTACTTGAATGATGAAGACTCGCCAGGACTAATATTTTTGCGGACTTTGAAAAGGCCTTTGACAGCGTCGATTATGAATTCATTTTGAAATATTTAAATTGTTTTAACTTTGGACCTTCTTTCATCAGTTGGATAAAACTGTTTTATAACGAGGCACACAGTTGTGTGATAAATAATAACACTGGTCATATGTCGGATTTTCTTAAGATAGATAGAGGAGTAAGGCAAGGAGGCCCACTGTCGCCTTATCCGTTTATTATAGCAATTGAAATAGTATACAAAGCCACACGAAAATATAATGATATTAAAGGTATACAAAATAATATGATAATAATAAAAGTTATAATGAAATAAAATACGCATCATTCGCGGATGATGCCACTTTTATTTTAGATGGGTCCAAGAAAACCGTTGAAACACTAGTCAATCTAATATCGATAATTTTAGCAAAGCATCTGTATTAAAATTAAACATAAAAAAATCAATAATATTACGTGTTGGTTCATTAAAAGGTTCAAACGAAAAGTACTGCGAAGACAAACACTTTATATAGACAAAAGACAAAGCAACACCACTACGACTCGTTTTTGCGAATAAAAATGGAAAATGTCAAGAACTTAGCAATAATCCAAAACTAGAGGAATTTATTAAATGTTTAGATCAATGGAAAAAACACAACTATCTTAGGAAAAAACACAACTATCTTAGGAAAAATAACGGTAATCAAAACATTTGCCTTACCAAAACTGATATATCCTCTAACTGTCTTGGAAAATCCATCAAAGGAATGTCTAAATCAAATTAAAAATAAAATGTATGCATCTTATGGGAGGGTAAACCAGATAGAATCAATAGAAACACAATTATTCAAGATTATGAAAATGGGAGTCTTAAAATGATAGATATTGACTCGTTTATCAATTCAATTAAAGCGGGTGGGTCAAACGAATTAATGATCCGGAAAATCAGGGTGACTGGAAGGACATTTACATGAAAAAATTAAACAAATATGTTGGGAGTATTTTATTTGAAAGCAATTTAGACATTAAAGATGCTAAAAAGATAATCACACGATCCACGTTTCTGTCAGAAATAATAAATTGCTGGTCAGAAATAAACTTCAATAAAACAGCTAAAAACATTCCTAAACAGATACTATGGAATAATTCTTACATAAAAAACCAAGGACATACTATATACTTCAAAACATGGGATAATATGGGTATTAAATATATTGAACAATTGTATAACCACAGACTTAGACTATTTCATACATTTGCACATTTAAAAACATTATACGACATCCATAATTCTGAATTCCTATTATAAAATTGTTCAAAGCATATTAAATAGATGGCAACAAGACATAAACAAAGAAGACAGAACACATACTGATATGGAAATAACGTTATTGCAACAAATAGATGGCAACAAGTCATACACAAAGAAGACAGAACACATAATATTATTGAAATAACGTTATTGCAACAAATAAGAAAACAAAAAAGCGCCAATATGTTATTATACAACAAACAAGTTGAACGGATAAATACGGAATTGCCAATTAAACCTCACATAAAATGGGAAGAACATCTAACAAACATTAACTGGAGACTGATACATATCTCACCTTTCACAAGTACAATAGACACAAATCTTCGATATTTTCAATATAAATATATAATGAGAATTATACCCACAAATAATTATCTCTTTATATGTAAAATAAGTAACACATGTCTCTGTGATTTTTTCAATATGCATATTGAAACAATTAAACATACCTTTTGGGAATGTCAATCTACTACAGCATTTTAGACTGAATTACATAATTTTTTAAAAGGGAAAAATGTTCCTCTTGAATTGACTTTCAAAACAATCTCCTTTGGTATTCTTCAAGATAAAACGTATAAAGTCATTTTAAACTGTGTTTTAATAATTGCAAAGTATTTCGTTTTTAAGAATAAGTATGCAAAAACGATTTCTAGTTTTACATCTTTCATCTCATATATAACAAAAATTGAACATATAGAACGCTTATAGCCATTTCGTAGGACAAACTTGCATATCATTTAAAAAAATAGGAAATATTAAATTTAAATACAGAAAATTGACAGACAGTATTCGGTTAAAGATACATAATTTCTCTAACCTTTGTTTTATCAAAATAAATTTCTCTCTCTCTCTATTGTTATTGTCTTGATATATATTTTCCTCCTATTCCGCTTGTACGTTTTCTAATACTTTATATTTCTCTCCTTTTGAATATAACTTATTTCTTGGAGTTCATACATACGAAACGATACTTTGGTACCAGTCTGTACTGATTAAATGTATCACATTTCTATATATGTTACTTGTGTAATGTAAGTAAACCATCTGTTGTTGTGCATATATGTATTACAAGAAATAAAAATATTGAAAAAAAAAAAAAAATAAAAAATAAAAATAGTTTTCATCCAAGCAGTAAGTGCATGTTTATCTACGTGTTCGCGCTTACACCACTTAGTACAGAAATCCTTTAAAGATCCCTTAATTGCTTTGCGACAGACATTAAAATCAATATCTGATAGTCTGATTCTGAGCAGCCACAAGACACATTGAGAAACTCGAGTTATGAGGAGCCGGACGCTCCTATCAGTCCTATTTCAAAATCCATAATCGGCACACTGTGCATTATGGATTATAAAAAATCGGCATAGAAAAGTAGCAACAGAATGTCCAGATGCGACGACGTCGACGTCATCAAGCAACACAAAGACGTCATATTGAAGCGCTATGGCTAAAGAGCTGACGTTGACATTGTAACTGCAATTTCCACGCCCAATAAATGAACGTTAACATGTTGAAATATATCACTTAAGTGAAAGATGTGGGTTTTAAACACAGACAAGGAAGAAACTAAATTAAATTAATTTATAATTGAATAAATTTGCCAAATAATTGTAAATAAAGTATACCTCTTTGTATGCTGTGTCGATTTATTTTGTCTTAAAAATGCTCATGTTGTTTTTATTCTTCTCCGTAAATAGTAAGTTATGTATTAAAAAGGAAAATAGACGGCCATGGTCAGGGGCGTAGCTTCCTATAGCGGCCTACACGTTTTTCTGAGAAATCGAAAAAATAAAAATGACAACAAATGCAATAAAAATCGGAGGCATAGTGGGGTAAGGGGCTAAATTATAAAATCGCAACAACATATACTCAAATATGATCCAGAGATAACCGATGGGTAAATGTTTTCAGCTTCTTTTTAGTTATAAGATATATAATTTACGGTAAAAAGTAAAGATATTGATGCTCTTATAGACATATTCACCGGTACGAAATATACGCCAAAACGCACCTCCGACAGTCTAGCTGAAAACCCCCCCCTAGAAATCGGCCTACACATCATATTCAGCCAAGCTACGCCCCTGATGGTGTGCCTTTTTGTGCCATTATCGACAAAAGGCACACCACGGCCGTATATTAACCTCTAAATATTTGTGCAGATGTCAACTCAAATGTCTGGAAGGGGCTTAGCTATGATATTGGCAGCCGAAGTGACATGTTGAGCGGCGAAGCCTCGAACGGTTAGAGGTATTTCGAGGGCATGACAAGTTCTCATGAACAGACTCAATAAAAAGAGTCTGCTACTTGTCTCTCTTGTTTGTGTTGCTTCCAAGTGATCCCCTCAGTATTTATTGATTGTAGAAAAATAAATTTCATATCGAACAAAATATTTTTAAGAATAATTTTAATTTTATTTTTATATGAGCACTAAAATTTTCTGTTCTTGTTGCTTATTTTCCTGAAGAAAAAAATGAATTGCTTAGCAATTCGTCATCCGGTTTATTTCAATTGAACAGGAGCGTTTAACTTTTAGACTGGATGATCCTAAATGTCAGACTTTATACAAAGTCCATTCCCTTTGAACGTATTAATAACACAATTAATGCCAATATCTATCTCTCTATGTGCATCAGAGCAAACGTGGATATAACAGTTGAACAGGAAATGTAGCACTCACCAGCATCTCCTTCGATGTCGAGGTAGTTTTAATACGATTAAAACAAGAAATCTGTGTATACAGATGCCTTTCTGCCTAAGGCGCACTAGGGGTTCGGGGAGCCTCCCCCGATATATTTGTTCATCTCTGGACCAAACTGGTGCCCGTACAAGAGATATTTGTATGGAATATAAACATTTTATGCTCTCAAAAAAATAGGTAATTTTTCTTCCTTACCTCTTTCTGCCTTCTTATTTTAATTGCATTTTTCAACTTTTTATTTTTCATTTTGTTCCCAAGTTGTTCCCGGGAGTAAGTAAGTATGCCACGCTGCGCCCATGTATGTGCACCATTGCATAGTGACACAAAGGACCTATGATATAACGCATTCTACAAGTAGCTGTATCTGAAAACATATATTGAGATATTAAAGATACATGAGGAAAATTCTCTAACATTTTATTTAATCGTTATTTAATGAAGTTTAAAATAATTTCTGCAGAAATAAGCCAGATAAATACTTTTTCTTCTTTCAAAAATGGTTTTCTTAACAAAAATCCGATAATATAGTTGTATATATTGTTATTGTTTTCCCCATTAACTGCAATATTGTATATAATGATTTTACATTCCTATTAACGCTAGATTTAGTACCTTCCCATTTGATTAATTCTAATGTTCCTCGGAGGATCTTACAGTCGCCGCTTTTCCGTCCGTCTGTCCACACTTCGGTCTGTCTGTCCCGCTTTTATTGTGCGAAGCATAATCGCATACGACACATTATACAAGTGGATGACGTGCAGAGCGGAAAAAACTCGAGGTTGATATTTTTTAACAAATGAAGTCCCTTTTAATATCTTTGTCACACATGTCTTGTCTTGTAAGGATCGTATTTCTTAAACCGTTCAAGGTAATCGCATGAAACTTTGTACAGGTGAATAATCATCCGGACGGCCTACAACGAGAAAAAGGTTATCATAAAAAAATAAATTTTAAGAAAGCCAAGATGAGTATCGCAGTTCTGCTCAGAATGACCCTCATGGGATGAAACTATACACATTAAGAAGTCACCTGTTTATCCAGGGAAGGATTGCAAGATACTAACGTCCTTGTTGTTATTATCGTACAACATAATTCTTTATTTTTGCTATTATTGTATAACAGAACATGTTGTTTATTTATGACGTAAACATATGTTTCTCGTCATCTAAATACATATTACATTTTTAACCGGATTGTATAGCAAATCTATGCTTATAGTTTGGCGATTTCCGTCGACCGCCCGTCTTCACGTTTTGACGTTTTGGTTGATCTTTATTTTTCTCATTTCTCAAAAACAAATTTCCGGAAATCTTTGAAACTTAACAAACACGTTGATTATCATTAAATAAAAATATATTACAAGAACCATAACTCTGTCATGTATTTTACAGGAATTATCACCTTTTTTTACTTAGATTATTTTCCAGTTAAAATGCTGAATATACAGTCATATACCAAATAACTTTAGATACAAAGCTTTTAAACTTGGCATTCCTATTCACCATATTAGCAAACCCATTTTCGACAAGCACCTTATCACTGTTATGCATTTTATCAGAATTATCCCCCGTTTCTGCTTAGGTTGTTTGTATTTTCTTTTTAAATGTACAGTCATATTCCAAAAACTGGTTATCAGAAAGCGTCGAAACTTGGCACACATGTTGATCATCATTACACAACCATATGTGACCAGCACCATAACTCCCTTTTCTGCTTAGATATTTGGTTAACATTTTGATTGGGCAGTCATATTCCAAAGACCGATTGTCAGAAACTTGAAACTTGGCACACATGTTCATCATCATTTCACAACCATGTGTGACAAGTATCATACTTCTGTCATGAATGTTTCTCCCCTTTTCACTTAGATTTTTGGTTCATTTTTTTTTGAATACATGTACAGTTGTATTCCAATTATCAAATGATAGAAACACGTGAAACTTGGCACACATGATCATTATTATTACACGACCATATCTGAAGGCACCATAGCTCCGTCATCCATTTTGTTAGCATTGTCCCCCCTTTACCACTCAGTCGTTTGTTTAACATTTTGAATATACAGTCATATTCCAATAAACAATTGTCAGAAAGCTTCGAAGCTTGGTGCGCATGTTCATCATTATTACATAACCCTATGTGACAAGCACTTTAACTCTGTCATGCATTAAATTACCGAAATTATACCACTTTCCTGTTAGATGTGTGCAGTATAATTTAGCATTCCGGCGTTCGCATTCGCATGGGTGCTTTTTGTTCTATTATGTTACAGGTATTTCTTCCTATATTAACCAGAAACTTTATTCAGCTTTTGTACAACTCTAAGTTATGCATGTATATATTATCATAAACCTGTTATCTATTTTTCGCAATTGACAAAATTCCTGCAATCTGATTGGTCGACAAACAATTTACGAATCCAGTCGTGAATGTGATGTTAAACCGTCAACAAACTGACGTCATTTAGTTTTATTTCAATGCGTTTATGAGTAAAATTGTCAAAAACAATGAAATGCGTTAGAAACGGGTTAACCAATATTCACATTTTGCCCTTTGCGACAGTATATCATTTAACGGTCGCAAATCGAGTTTAACGGCTCCGCCAACGCGTCGCAACAACACAATTTGCGACCATTAAACGACCGATATATTTAATTTAAAATTCAAAATTCAAAATTTCAAACAGTAATCTTCGATTGTTGTTTTACATATTGATCATACTTTTACCATGTATCTAGTTTTCTTAACTTTGTACTAGGTGAAACTTGGCACACACCGGGCAAGGACAGGGCCACTCTTATCCCGCTTTTGTCACTTTCACAATAGTGTTATTTGTGCCTTGTGGCGACCGTAGAAAGTCCCCACGTTGTTATCTTTTCATCTCACAATGATCGAGGATCCAGCGAAAAACAAAATGTTTACTATAGAATGTTCTAGGCCCATTTGTCATATATTATCTTGATGTAAATGGAGGGTGGGCCTGGAGTGTTCATTCCTGTTGGCGCAATAACATTATTGTGTTGGTGAGCCGTATAACCTAATTCAAATTAATTTTTAACAATCATGTCTCTATTGTATAATGTTTCTTATGACGTTCAGAAAAAAATGCCTTTCCGGTAATTTTCTGCGTTTTTTATTTGAAATATATGTGTTGGAACTGAAGCAATGAAACGTTTATTTTATGATTTATTTCCTTCTTTATTATTGCATTATGTTAGAATATCATACTTTATGAAATAAAACAATACATTTTCAATTATTAAAGATTATATTATTTTAAATACCGGGAACTGCCGAAAACAGCCAAATCAGTGAAAAAAAATATCAATAATCAAGACTTACTTAAAGTACCCTTTTCTTTTTCGTCTCCATTTTTTTTTTATCAATTATGAAAAATAGATACATAAATAAGACATATAGATCATAACACCATCCAAAACATCTACGCAAGCATCACGTTTTCTATCCCTTTTCAACCGGGTTTTAACCGGTAATTAACCAGGGAGAAGTATCACCTCGAACATACGCATTAAACAAACAACAATTACAATGTTAATAGAGAAGTAAGCATGTGACATCACAGACACAAGGGGTTGACATTAGGTACAACTGGAACGGTTATTTCCAGATGTATTTTGTAAAATGGTCAGGAAACCCGTCAGATCCATGTAACGTCCGATGTTTATAGACCACATTTCTATAAAATCAAGACTGCAGAAATGTTTTAAGGTTTGGTTGGTGTTATATTTCTCCAGTTGATTTTGTTGCGGCGATAGCCTTGATGAAGAAGTTTATCCGTAATGACTTGATTTCGATATCATTACAAGCTTTAGCAAAAACGAACTTTCAAGGAGCTGAGAGATATTTAAGGACGACAGTCAAACACAAACACATACAGAAACAAAGAACAACTTTAAAGACGAATAAAAAGCAAGATGAGACATCATAAAAGATATAAGGATTTAAGTAGACGTCATCATAGGGTCCACAGTCCTTCCGGTCATCGCACTGTCAAAGAAGAAAGCATAGTGGCGAACTGTAAATGGGTCAACCACTAAACATGAGATATGTTAAGTCACGTGGTTCAGGTGTATACAGGTGTATTTGTTAGCTCTGATGTTTTATTCGGGAAAAAAGCTATTTAAAGTGTTAAAACCTAATTTGATCGGTATAACTTTATAATGGAATAAATAATGCGTGTGGAACTATTTTAATTAAAACCGATGGGTCGGAAAAAGAGAGATAAAAGGAAGAAAAGTGACAACAGTTTGAGCGATGAAAGTGGGTGTAAATCCGGACGGTTCACGAGTACGCCAGACGAGGTTAGTGTCAGCAGTGTATTAAGAGAAACAAACTCTGTCTTATTCGACAATACGCTTTTAAACTTAGATAGTATTCTAGATGAGGGTGATCCGAGTGTAATTGATAAAACCATTGATAGTGATAGTGACATCACCCACCCACCGAAATGAGTACTACAGATGATATCGCAGTTAAAAGCGCGGCCAAACATGCAGACATTTTGGAGTACATAAAAAGAATTGATGGCCGACTTAGTAGCATGGACAAAAGGTTAGAGTCACTTGAAAAATTAGAAGAAAAGTTGGATAAATTTCAAATAGAGATAAATAAAGTTTGGAAATATATCCAGGAACAAAGTAAAAAATCGGAGGCGAGGCTAACGGCGGTTGAAGATAAGGCCGAGAGTGTCGACTTTTCCTTAGGTTTAGTGAATGACAAGGTGCTACATCTGGAGAAGGAAAATGGTGCTTTAAAAGATGAGGTGGTTTATCTCCAGTCGCAATCCATGCGTAATAATTTAGTGTTTGCGAACATTGATGAGGCACCCGAGGGGGTAGCGGAGAACACGGAGGAGAAACTACGCGAATTTTTGGAGAATAAAATGAAAATAGCCAAAGATCTTGTCGACAATATGGCGTTTGAGCGGGTTCACAGAATGGGAGGAAGATATGCAGGTAAAATCAGAAGAATAGTGGCGAAATTTACTTTGTTTAAAGAAAGGGAGCTAGTCAGAAAGCAGTGGAAAGCGTTGGAGGGTACCCAGCATTATGTATACGAGCAATTCCCGAAGGAAGTGGTGGAGAAGAGAAAAAAACTATTGCCGAGGATGAAGGAGGCCAAAAACAATGGTAAGAGAGCCTGGCTGTCATATGACACCCTCTACATAGACGGGAAACCACAACGAGAGGCCATATAGGGACGCACTGAGGGTGACCTACGGGTGTTGTCATGGAACGTAAATGGTCTGACAAGTGTAAAAAAAGACTCTGATGAATTTATAAATATTATTGCTAATCATGATATTATATTTATGTATGAGACGTGAGCGAATGCTGAAAGTAATATTAATATCTCAGGATATGTTACCCATAACTTTTATAGAAAATTTCGACACCGTAATGCTAAAAGATCGAGTGGTGGTGTAGCTGTTTATTTTAGGAAATCTCTGAAAGATGGAATTGAAATTGTACGTAACCATTATGACACTGTCATATGGTTGAAACTTGACAAACATTTTTTTAATTTTGATAAAGATGTGTTTATATGTGGTGTTTATATGTGGGGCGAAGAATCGCCTGCTTACCAAATTTGTGCAGTAGATTTATTTGATGTAATACAAAATGATATTTCTTATTATGAAAATATAGGCTCATCGTATTTAATTGGTGACTGGAATAGTCGAGTAGGTTTAAGAAAAGATTAGGTTTCGTGTGATTGCTATAATGATTATATTGACCAATATGAATATGTTCCCGATGTGCCCCTAATACGGACCTCGCTTGACAAAACATGTAATTCATTTGGGTTGAAACTTATTGATCTTTGTAAATCCATGAGTGTGCATATAGTTAACGGTCGCTTATTTCAGGATTATGACTGTGGAGCTTATACTTACGCCTCAAGGCAAGGTGCATCTGTGATTGATTATTTGTTAACAAAAGAATGTAATTTTGCGAGTATTAATGATTTTAATGTTTGCTCATTCAATGAATGGAGTGATCATTGTCCTGTTCCTTTGCATTGATTTGTAATGTTAAACGTAAGGTTGCTACTGTGAACAGTGATGTTCGATATAAATGGTCTAGTGATTTAAAGAATGAGTTCAGAGCGGGATTGATTTCTCGATTAACTGATTTGAATAGTGTGACGAATAATATAGATATTTAGGACAGGGCGTCAATAAATACTGTAGTTTGTAATTTTACAAATATTTTGCGTGATGTTGCCGATCCACTTTTTTGTAGAAAGGTTTTTAATAATTGTGACCCTACTTTTACTGACGAACCAATGGTAAGAAATAAGGAATGGTTTGATGCGGAATGTATTCAAGCGAAACAACGATATAGTGAAGCATTGTGCATATTTAATCGATGCAAATCTAACTTTAGTAGGGAACAGTTTTGTATATTAAAAAAGGAATATAAGGATATTATTAAGAAAAAACGTAGGGCTTTTGAATTAAAGAAATTGTCAGATATTGAGAAGCTTAGGCATTCAAAACTTAAGGAATTCTGGAATTTTTTTAAAAGTAGTAATAAAAAGATTAGTCATAATTATACTATTGAGTCGTTTTATGATTATTTTTCTGGACTTGGAAATGATATATTGAATATAAAAAATGATGATGCAGAGGCATTTGCTATGAATCATGATTTTGATAATTTGGATGGTGCAGATGAACAGCTATATAGGCCGATAACTGTATCTGAAATATTAGAAGCTGTTAAAAACCTTAATCGTGGTAAATCTACTGGTAGTAATTTTTTAATGAATGAATATTTTATAGAATCTATTGATATTTTATCGTCACATGTTTGTGACATATTAATTCCATTTTGAACAGTGGTTTTTTTCCAGAAAAATGGACAGAGGGTGTCATGATACCGTTACATAAAAAGGGAGATAAAAATGATGTAAACAACTATAGGGGTATTACATTAGTTAGCTGTTTATCTAAACTGTTTACATCGATATTATGTAAACGCATGGTTACCTTTTGTGATGAAAATAATACACTGTCCGATGCACAATTTGGATTTAGAAAAGGAAGATCTACTGTTGATGCATTATTTGTGTTGTTAACCGTTATTCAGAAATATGTAAACGAGAATAAAAGGTTGTATTGTGTATTTGTTGACCTTAAAAAAGCATATGACTGTATTTATAGAAATGCATTGTGGTTAAAAATATATAACCAGGGAATTCAAGGTAAAATGTGCAGAATAATAAGAGATATGTATTTAAAGATAAAGTCTTGTGTCAGGTCTTGTCAAACTTATTCTGAATTCTTCGAATATGCTGTAGGTTTACGTCAAGGGGAGGTAATCTCTCCAATCTTATTTTCTCTATTTCTGGAAGACTTAGAGTTGTTTTTGCAACAAGATATAAATTCTGGTTTAAAGATAGGTGATATTGTTTTAATGTTACTACTTTTTGCTGATGATATGGTTATCCTTGGAAATTCACCAGAAGAAATACAGAGTAGCCTCGATTTGTTAAATTGTTATTGTAAAAAATGGAGTCTTGAAGTGAATACGCTTAAAACTAAAGTTATGGTTTTTAGGAAAAGAGGTAGACTATTACCAAATGAGGAATTCACTTATAATAACAGTAAATTAGAAGTAGTTGATGATTTTAATTATTTGGGTACCGTGTTTAATTATACTGGTAATTTTTCACTTAACCAAGAACAATTAGTTGGTAAAGCTTTGAAAGCCCTTAATGTTTTATTAGTAAATTGTCGTAAATATAAACTTAAACCTAAATTACTTTGTCAACTTTTTGATGCATTTGTTGGCTCAGTCTTGGGTTATGCATCGGAAATATGGGGCTTTAGTAAGTCTAAAGAAATTGAAAGAATACACTTAAAATTTTGTAAGAAAATATTAAATGTTAAAGTAAGTACTTGTACAGCTGCTGTTTACGGTGAATTAGGACGTTATCCTTTGTATATTTCACGATATGTTAAAATTGTTAAGTATTGGTTTAAGTTGTTAAATACTGATAATATTATATTGAAACAGGTTTATAATATGGCCTATGACGAGTGTGTTAATGGCAAAAAGAACTGGTTATCTAATGTTAAAACGTTACTGTATGAATATGGTTTCAATTGGGTATGGGATAACCCTGATACAGTTGTTTGTAGGTCATTTGTATTAGTATTCAAACAAAGAATAATCGATTGTTTTTTGCAAAAGTGGTATGCAGATAAACAAAATTCTGGTGTCTTAGATTTGTATAACAATGTGAAAAATCATTTTCATTATGAAATATACTTAGATGTATTGCCATGCGATTTAAGAAGTTTAGTAAGTAGAATAAGGTTATCGTCACATTCTCTAAGAATTCAAGCAGGTCGGTATGGTATCAATAGGATTGAAAGAATCGAACGTTTTTGTCAATATTGTAATACTCAAGATATTGAAGATGAGTTTCATTTCATTCTAAAATGCCCATGTTACTCCGATATAAGGAGGAAATACATAGCTCAATATTATTGTAATAGACGAAGTATGTTTAAATTCATCGAATTATTGCAAACTGAAAACAAAATGATTCTTTTAAAATTGGCTTTATATCTCAAATGTGCGATGTCACATAGAATATCTATAACGCATGTGTGAACACTTTATAGATCATCCTCTTTAGAGCTGATATAAATCATATACTTTGTATGTTACACGTGATTTAATTATGTATTTTGTAATTGTTGTATATATATTATGATGATGTACTTAACGTACAAGTCAATAAAAGTATGTTCTGTTCTGTTCTGTTCATGAGGTAATACAGTTTAATAAAGATTTATAAACGTGATTTTGACAAAAGATCTTGCAAAGTTTGTAAATCACATCACCATAGAAGTCAGGAAGAGTTGTTAAATATCACTTTTATATTTTAAAAGTAGATCAGGATTACGATAATAAAATTTTAATAAAAGGTATTTCGAAGTTTATGGTAACGGTAGTACTGCTGGAGTAGCGTTTTAGGTATACATATATTTCGAATATTAAAGTCCTCAACACGACTTCAAGCTCTAGAGAAACGAATAAGTTTAGAAACATAGACCCCATAAGACGTAGCTCAGGGAACATCCCCATCTAAATAGGGATAATTAACAATATCAAAATTAAAATCATCTCTCTCGTCATCGATTTTACTAATTATTTCACCATTTTCCATAGAGAGATTTAAATCGAGAAAAGAAGCGTTAGTTTCAAAAATATTAACTTTGTTATGTTGAAGTTCTTTAGGATATATATTATTAACCATAGTAGAAAAGAAAGGGTTGTCAATGTTCAATATGTCATCCAAATACCGAGAGGTGCCATGAAAGATTTACATCTGCCTGAGTATCGGATGAAAGACTCACTTTCATAGCAATACAAGAACAAATCTGCGACAAGAGGTGCACAGTTCGAACCCATAGAGATACCAACACTTTGTCTATAAACGTTAGTTCCATACCTGAGGAAAATATTATCTAATAGGAAAATGAGTGCTTCACAAACCTCTTCTTAAAGTCTAGTAAAACATTAAGGGTACGATAAGACAAGATAGATTAAAGACACACATCAAATGCTACCGTCCTTTGAGGATTTAGGTAGACGTCATCATAGGGTCACTCCACTGTCCGGTCATAGGAAAACATGGTGGCGAACTGTAAATGTGTCAGCCAGTTATAAACATGAATAGGGGATCTTAAACTCGTTCCCATTTCATATAAGATTTATGAAACGAGCTATGAATTATTTTAATTTTAACGAGCCTTTTGGCAAGTTAAAATTAAAAATAATTCATAACGAGTATACGGAATGGAAACGAGTTTAAGATCCTTTTTATCACATAACATTGCAATCAAATTAGTAAAATATAATTCAGATGGACGTAGAACTGCCATGACGTCAGACACACTTTAGCGCCAAAACGTCATAAAAATATGTGACGTCGTAACGTTGCGTCTCACACATAACGTTGCGTATAAAATAGTTTGTGTTTTACCTCTTTACAAAATAGCAGTTTACGCCAACTTTTTAACAAACCAACAAAAATGTTTTGTATAACGTGCATTATTTTTATAAGTTGTCACAAATAATAAGTTTATGACTCAGATCTGGGTGAATTTGTAATAAATAATTTTTTTCAGTTAATAAACTTGCGTAGTGTTACAGGTTTAACTCAACCAATCAAAATCGTTCCAGGTTGTATTACACGTGTGTCATACAATAGAATATTAAATGGGTGTTCGACACTGCTAACAAGGGACGTTATTTGATAAAATGCGTTGCAAAATGATAGGATCATATCCTCTTTTGATAAACTTTTTAACAAGTTAAATAAAGAGTTGATGAACGTGATTATCATCAAGGATCTTACAAACTTTTAATCCGAGCCTTCTATGACCCGAAAAGTCTTCTTGTTTCTTTTTTATTCGTGTGGCGTTTTAGGTTCAGAGGAACTCCTTTAGTGAAAACGGGGGGATTACTGAAAAAACACAGGCATACACTTTCTACGGTGTCTGTGGCGTCGGGTCGATTTTTTTACGATAATTTAGCCATACAAATATATCAATTAATGTTTATATACCAAGTTGCAATGATAAAACTGCACCTTTATCGACTGCAGTGACACAAAAAAAAACATTTATGTTTTGAAGTACAGTTGTGTTTACTATATCCGCCATATTTTGATTTTGCATATTAATTAAATTGCCCTGATATTCTCGAGCACAGGGATGGCAATCATATTCCCCTCGTCAAATAACACCACTATTGACTGACAACATGGAGCTATTTTAGGAGTGGAACGAACTCTTCTCGAAGTATTATTATGATATAAAATGTAAAGATAAACAATTAGATGTTGCTCAGAGAATTGCGAGTGCCAAAAATAAAAGTTGGTCGCAATTTGGAAATTGTCTGAATTTTGCGGAAAATATTTATCGTTGCACCGGTCACGATCACGTGACATTTGACCAAATATCCGAACTTTTTTTTTTAACTTTGCTTGACCATTAAAACTATAATAAGATTAATATAACACATATTTCGGTTCGACTATGTAAATACATATATTGATAATCGCTTTAAATGCTTGAAATGTTAATTTTCATTGCATGCTTTCTTAGATTTATTGACTTAAAACCAAGAGGGTACAGCTCCTCTAGCTCCTCTCCCTCGCGGGAATGGAGATCCCCGTGTTTTTGCTATAGGAACCGCTTTGACCGTACACAGCCAGATAAAATATCAGAATCGTAAAAAGGGATGTTAAGTTCAGAGATGGCTCGGATTAACAGTTTGTACATCACCATAGAAGTAAGTCGTGAAAGTCCTTGTCGTAAATGAGTTCTATATTTAAAAAATATCAGGTTTACAATAGTAACATGTTTCAAAGGTTTTTCGAAGCTTGTAATGGTAGCCCTGATATATTAGCTTTTTAGATTACGAATGTTAAAGTCCTCAGCTCTACTACAAGCTCAAGAAAAACAGATAATCTGAGAAACTTTGAAACGAACCTTCATATTAAATTTTGTTAATAATAGAACTTGTTTACAGTTATTTCATTCAAAAGCTGAACCATCGTTATGTTTCAATGATTAAGGGAAATAACTATTTTATGCACTAATGAACTTTGCTCCTTGTCAAACTCTGACACAAAGCTGAAATCGTTTACTCAAGTTATTGTATTTACATTCTGAAAGTAGCTTACTTTTAAATAAATAAGGCCAATGACTCGGTATCGCATGCTTCCATTGTCAACCTTTTCCAAGCTATGTTTAAAACAAACTTCCAAATTAATGTTGGTGAAAATCTGAAACTACTTACTATGTGGTTTTGTTTGCAAGCTGAATTTCCCCTATTTTGGCATATCAAGTTCAATAACTCATTTAATTAGCATTTAACGAATGGCAACATACAACATGGCGTCGCATCATATAAGCTCTTGACCTTTGGCCAGTAGAGCTTAGAATATGCAGCAGCATGGAACATCATTGAATGACAACTCAATCAGCTGCAAAGGAGTTTTATTGCCGATTTAAAGAAGTACAAAAAGCATCACACAATAACAACAGGACATACAGAGAGAATATGTATATGTGTATTTATATATGACACTATACCAATAACACATAATTCATGTAAGTTTCTGTAAATTTAATATGTTTTCATAGCACTTTTCTGTCTGTCATCTTTGAATTACCGTTGCTACCAGCATTCATGTCTAATATTGAAGCATTACATACCAGCTTACAGCTATTTTCGCACTATATAGATTAATATTCACACCAGCGTTTGTTTAGTGCAGTGTGGCGGCTGTAAAAAGTCTCCCCGTGCTACGAATCAGTAGTGTTATTTTTACTGGTCCTTTGGGACCAACGATCCCAATATAGGTGGTTTTGAAGTACAATTCCGCTTAAGCCGGTTCTAGGGGGCGTGCGAGGTGTTGCTTTTGTCATTACTTCTCATGAACAGACTCAATAAAACCGAGTCTCTGCTTTATTCTCTTAATTGTGTTTTTTGCTCCCAAAGGATCACCTTTATCAGTATTTATTATATGCAGAAGCTATCAATGAAATGCGACCCCACTCTGCATGATGGAACAGATTAAGCCAACAAAACAGATGGATAAACTAGCCTTGTATGACTTCATCATTATTTGTAACAAGATTAGACTAAACTTAATTATTAATAAAGTTTTTGTTAATTGACATTTGATCTTTAGTGCTAAAAATAAAATTACAATGCTATAAACATGAACAATAAATATAGATAAAGTATTTGTTTTACAATAGCTTTTATATTTAGGCGTAATTACACCATTGAGTTTGTGCTTACGTGGTGTAGTCAAATAATGCCCAGAAAAAAACGTTTCTCTGTCTTACTTGTGATATAAACAGCACTTGATTGCGTGTCCACCGCCATATGCATGCCATCTTTGGGATGGTTAAAATTTTGTGCTGTTGATTTTATGAATATTGAGTTCTGCTCAACCCGGGGCTAGAGGGCGTGAGCGGTAGCTAGCATATTTCACTACCGCTCATGAACAGTCTCAATCAAACCGAGACTGCAATATTTCGTATGTGTCGTGCTCGGCCGTTTCCAAAGGTCCATTATCATACTCATTGTTATTGTTAACTTTAATTCGTAGGAATGATGTATTGGGAATATGTATTAGTGTTTGTTTGAGACATTTAGTTATAAGTCACATGGACAGTAAAGCGAGAGTAAAAATGATGTATTGGGAACATGTATTCGTGTTTGTTTGAGACATTTAGTTATAAGTCACATGGACAGTAAAGCGAGAGTAAAAATGATGTATTGGGAATATGTATTAGTGTTTGTTTGAGACATTTAGTTATAAGTCACATGGACAGTAAAGCGAGAGTAAAAATGATGTATAGGGAACATGTATTAGTGTTTGTTTGAGACATGTAGTTATAAGTCACATAGACAGTAAAGCGAAAGTAAAAACGATGTAAATCTACATTTGGCGTGTCAAAAGAGAAGTGAAATCATTCAACAGATTGGCCTTTTCTTACATGATAATTAACCCCCAGCATTTATTGAATTTTACTAACGCTCGATCGTTTTATAGATGTTTTTGAAAATGTTCTCTGGTGGAAAGTGACCATGTTAGGTTCCTTGACATACGTCATTCTTATATAAAACGAAGAAGGAAAATCAATGGTGCAATAACGCCTTTAGCATTTTGTGTTCTTGATTTCAAGAAACTCATTACTCATTGGAGACTAGAAAGAAATATAAAAAGATCGGACAGGGAATGTAGCATTCAAGGAGGACAGTCAACCACAAAACACAGAAACAATCACGCAAACAGATACACAAGAAGGCAAAAGCAATAACAAATGCAAAGGACATCACAAACACAAAAGGGTTGACAATAGGGCTACCGCCTTGGAACGGTCCGTGGCAAAGTAGGCCACTGAATCAGTTCTAAGAATGGATTGAGTCTCTCCACTAGTTCTATATTAAAGTATTTACTTGTCTGATTTGTATCACTACAACATTTGAACCAATGAGAATACTTTAATCATACTATCATGACATCACTTCCTGGAATTATGATATCAGTTTATAACATTGTGATGTCATATATTTACACTCAATCTGTGTGCTGCTTGAGACCAACAATTGCAAAATTCTAAATATCAAAACATTTGCCAAAGAAATATAAAAATATAGGACAGGGAAAGTAGCATTTAAGGAGGACAGTCAACCACAAAACACAGAAACAAACACGCAAACAGACAAACAAGAAGGCAAAAGTAATATTAAATGCAAACGACATCACAAACACAAAAGTGTTGACAATGGGGTACCGCCTTGGAACGTTCAGTGACAAAGTAGGCCACTGGGGGGTTTAAACAGGTTCTAGGGTGGACCAAACCTCACACTTATGCTACTGCCATCCCATTAAAACAGAACAGTGTAAATAAAGAAATCCCCGCCATGATCTAAGTCAGTACTGTGTTTTTTATTAATTTTCCTGGATATCAACCTTTTTGTTTCGTTTTTAAAAGGACTGATTTATTCATTAAAAAAATAAATATACATAATATTAGGTTTATATATCTGTTCTTTGTAATAATAAGTTTTCACATTTTCAGATAAACAGGGACCAAAACAAAGTATAAATAAAATAAGCTGGGAGTCAAGACTAATCATAAATTGTTTCCCAGAACAAGCATTTACCTATGACGTAAATATATATAAAATACTGATAACGGTGATCCTTTAAACACAACTAAGAGAATAAGGCTTTTTAGAAGTAAGACAAAGAGCTACTGAAAGTCTTTACCAAACATCCTTATTGGATGAATATAAATGGCTAACCCCATATGCCTTCTCCGCTACCATGGTGCAGCGCATAAAATGGCCATCATATTGTAATAATTTTAGGTAAAGCTAAGCTTTTGTTTCTGAATATTTTATATGGTAGATGGCATCAAATGAAGGCCAAAATATAAATTTAAAGAGTGTTTAATATAATTAATTTATGTTGAAAACTCATTTATCCCAAACAATTTTATGATCTGTATTTCACAAATGAGGCTAGAATATCTCGGGTTCTTTAAATAAATATGCATAACATGAATTATATGTAGGTAACTCTTAATATTCGACGGTCCAATTTTGGGGTTTGGCCTGGTTGGTTAAAACCGTTTATATTATGTCTTTAGAGTTGGAATTCACAAAACATGTAAGATATACATATATACCTCGTCGCCACTAGGTTAGACACGGCGTACATCTGTCGCAAGATTTGCCTGTTCAAGGCGCGATCGGGACTTTAATTAGATGTCACTGCGATGTGTCTTCATTTCAAACTTACTTTTTGAAAAATAAAACAACTGCAGTTGAAATTTATGTTTTAAATGTTCAGGTTTCATTGAGCATTTTTATGATTTAAAAAACAAACAACATTTAATGTATACTGCACAAAAATAATAAAACCGCAGTATTAACATAATCAAGTTTCATGAGCAATTTAGTTTGTTAGAAGCTTTATATATACAACTAATATATCTCCTACGTACAAATTAATTTCAATTATATGATTTTATATTGACATTTATCTTGCACACCATAATTAAAGAAACACGCATATATTTGTTAATGTACAGTAACACATGTGTTAAATAAAAGAAAATGCACTGAATATAACTTACGTAGATATGTGGGAAAACTTATTTTTGATATAAACATGAATATTTCTTCAATGAGGTTTTTATGACGAAGATGTGAAGTAATGACAATTACGTAGACAATATGAGGGAAATAGTTATTCTCCGGGGCTGTAACTAAGGTAATACAAGGCCGAATTGATATGCACATATTGACTTCATACATTAGCATCCTGTAACTCGTCCCTCGATATAAACATGGATATTTCTTCAATGAGTTTTGAATGCTGAAGATGTGAAGTAAAGACAATTACATAGATAATATGAGGGAAATAATTATTCAATATATAGCTTATTTTGATATAAACGTGACGTATTGGAATATGTGATAGTATCTATTTGAAAACGTGATTGCTTATTCGAAGGTGTGATACCAAACATGAGTGAAACAGAATGATACCCCATAATAAAAATGCCACGAGATGAGGTGGGTGAGCGGGTAATTAAGGAAACTACTTGGGAGCGTCGTTTTAAATGATTTATATAGCGCAGTCTTTTTCAGAAGTAGCCTTCATAAAGTTGAAAATGTAGAGATATCCAGGTAAGGGTGAGGTGTTAGCCAGGAAGGAAACTTCTGCCATTGAAGTGGTTGGGAGTTTAGGGAGGTAAGTAAGGTAGTATTTGATATGATCTTTACAGGGAAGTCTTTCGTCAAAAGTAACCTTCTTTAGGTAAAATATGGAGATAACAAAATATCCAAGGAGGATGGGTCGGTGAATCCCAGGATAATGCTTGAGGGTTGACAATTCCTGATAAGTGATTTTAAACTGAGGGGGGATGTAGCGGCCCAGTGTATAAAGAGGTGGACTTGTAACATGAGGACCCAGGTTCAAAACCCACAGATGCCACTGAACTTTGTCGGTATGTACTTTGGCAAGACTTTTTCACTGATCCTCGACCAGATGAATCGTAAATCGGGAGGCCCTGTGTAATAGAATCTGTCCCCAGGAAACATTCAAGAACCATCAGAAGGTTATCATTAGTAAGAGTAGGGCAGGATTCAGGGATTCCCCTGTACTCTTCCATTCTCTCTGGGGCGGCGTAAAATAATCAAACAATGCGCTGATTAGCCATTTAACAACATTCAATGCGTTTATAGTGGGGGAATCTTCGTCAAACGTAGCATTTCTCCTTTCTCCTTTCATACTCTTCTTTAGGCAAAAGAGATCCGCGGATGGTTGGGGAATCACAGTTATACACACGAGGTGTTGGTGGAGTGTTCTTGATAAGTGTTTTATCCAGAAGATTTTTTGTCACAGTCAAAAAATAGCCAAAAAGGGGGAAGTGGGTGGGGATAAAATAAAAACCAGAGACCGAGAGTGGCTTAGGGAAGGAACAAATACCTTGGAGGCCGGAGGGGTACATCATAAACAATAAAAGGCATGAAGGGATGGTACTCTGAATGTAAATATGTTTTGAGACGTGGTCTTTGTAAAAAGTAAACTTCCTTTGGTAAAAGAGGTGGGGATAATAACATATTCAAGGAGTGTGGGATGGGGAATCCCAGGAAAGTACTCGAGGATGGAGGTTCTTGATAAGTGATACTTTCGTCGGACTGATGTGCTGGACTGGTTTGGGGCTGAGTTAAGAGGTACTTGATAAAACACACCTTTGGATGAGTGATTTTCCAGAGGAGTGTCTTTTGTTAAAGGTTGCGTTCCTTAGATAAAAGAGGCAGAAGTAGGTTAATACAAATGTGGGCGTAAATAATTTCGCGGTGATTCCCCTTCATAGGCTGGATGGTATGCGTGTAAGTAATCTGACAATTCCAGGTGTTAGTGGGGTGGTGGTGGGTGGGAGGGGGGGAGAGGGGGTGGGGTGGGCCGTTAATTTTGGGTTAAAACTCAATCCTTAATAGGGGTTTCGGATTATACCTTGAATAGACTATTGCGCTGTGGTGGGCTGAATTATTGTGTGACCAATTTAAACTGTGTAGTTTGGCACCAGTAAACTATAGAAAGTTAATGTTGGACAAAATGAACGTTCCTGGCTGTATACGATATGTATATAACATGCTCAATAAGTACGGGTATATTGTTAACATGTTTATCGAAATTCTTACCGTAAGTAACTAAATGCACATACGCATCTACTTTGCATATATCAGATTTCCATACAGTTGCTTATTTGTTTTGTATATAATGGGGAAAATGCATTTTTTATATTGTATACATTTTTACAACACATTTCGTAACACGTACACACTTGTGTTATATGTCGTACAGTTAAAACAAAATAAGGCATTTTAATCTACAATAAATTCATGTTCTAAAAGTCACTCTCAAAGTACCTCTAAAAGCCTTTCTACGAACCTATAACATGTGCGAACATCACGCACTAGGAATCAAACTTCGCTAAAATTACAACAGTAAAGAATATTAGTAACATCTATAATAAAACAAAACAAATTCAGATTACTGTAATACAAGGTAAGCATTTCAGATTTCATAAATGGCGTTAGCAAACGTATTAGTTAAATTCAACTCAAATACTGATTAGTTGGCATATGTTTTGCAATTAGAAGCTCAAGAATATATCGATTAGGAATATGTATAACGAAACCTTCTTTAAACATTTTGTACACATAGTAATAACTACCAATAGTTTATTATCTAAACATTAAGTAGTTTTTTTTCAAATAAATCTTGATATATTTTGTCAATATGGATGAACAGTAGTCCATATTTACATGCAACAGGATAACGAGTTATCTCCCCTGCATTCTATTAGGCACAGTGTGTTACACCCCATTCCTGTCTGACATCTCGGGACACGGAACTTTCAAATAAAATAGTATTTGTCCTTTAGAATCTTAGCTGCTTTAAATTTAATCTCATATCCCAGACTTACATGATCAAATGCATATATTGCCTGTTAAAGGTCCGTAGATCATCGCATTTCTGAGTGCATAGTGATCGTATTCAGAAATGTTATATTTACATAATGCTTCTTGTATTTACAGTAACTACATGTGCACACTGCACATTACCACTGCACGTAGATCGTGGCACTGATCATCATTATGCTAGGCTCGTAACCGCCTTGTTATTAGCTTATTACGCGTGCAAACGTCCATGGTAACTTTCACCCTAAACCTCATCTTCGAGGGCCGAGACGATATTCTTGAGTTTCTTGTCAAGTTGTAACGAGCTGGCCTCCTTGTTCATTGACAGATCGTCTACAATCTATAATATGAAAGACAAATAATATACAGTCTAAGAAGTTATCAAAGACACAAATAAGAATGAAATAAACGAAAACATTACTAGTAATTAAAAACTGACTACATATTTGACCTTGAACAGTAGTCACACAATTGATTCGCTTGTTACGTGTTTATTTTCATTCTAAGCACATTTTAGGCTATGTATGATGGTCGATTTTTAGTCCACTTATTCCTGGGTAGACCAGTACTGTTGACCTCCCGCCATCCGTAAGAATCGACACTTTCTTACTTACAAGTCAAGCTCCCAGTGGAATTCGAATTCGCAGTGTTGAGAAGCGAGAAGGTTTTAACTGATAATTTTTCCCCTCTGGCAATATCATATGTGTACGGTTAAATATGCTGTTAAATGTCCAATACATGTAAAAAAAACAAAACTATATGGTGAATTGGAATTTACTACAGATATGGCAGATTTCATTTAACAAGCGACGTAAGAATAGTTCTAATAATGAAAACTAAATCGTTCAAAGAGTGGTATAAAATATGTTACATACACACAATAATAGGCTTAGGAAGAGACAATTGTAACGTTATTATTTTAAAGGTTTTATTCATTATGAAATGATGTCGTTACCTTTTCCCCAAGATTTTACATATATAAATAAGGATGTACTAAGTTGGACTAGATGCAATTAATGTATACGTGACGTTTAGTAAATAGGCAACTAAAACAGATTCATTTCATGAACTTCAATTTATAAACCCAACAACAATAGAGAATGTGGTTAAACCGATGTTCCCCACAACTCGGTTATTTGGCGACCGTCATCCTCAAAGGAGCTGAAATAGAATGTGATGAAACTTAAAGACGTGCTATGACAGCGATCTGTGAATATACTTTTCTACAAATGTGCAAATGTAAATTCCACAACATACTGACTCACTTTAGGCATATATTCAGCCACAACAACATGTACACTTACATCATCCATGTATGGTTCCAGCTGCTGGTAGAACCGATACAGAGCCGACAACCGGTTGAAGTTGGTATTCTGAAGCTGTTGCTGAAAAAGTATAAATACTTATAATAATAATAATAATAATAATCTAAAGTCGACAAGAACAACAACTAACATAAGCTCATGTGAGATTTTGAACTGACCGTAGAGATAGTGTAGTGGTCATAATGTCGAAGGAAACTGAAGGACCCTCAGAATCCCGTCTGTCCGACAAGGTAACCACCTTACCATAACATATACTTCCTAGTTTGGGATTCGAACCCGAGTCACCGTTGTGAGAGGCAAGTGAGCCATACACTTAGATAACCTGACAGCCGTATAACAATGCAGCAGTTACAGTTATGTGGTGCAGACGACTTATTTGTGGTAACAGGACATTTTCTTTGACGTGAAGCTGGTGACCTTAAAAAAACACGGAACATTATATAGTAATGGTTGATGACGTAACAAGTATGTATTTAATACTAGTTATTAGGACATGTTAAGTGGTCTTGTATGCAATCTCTAATTTTTCATTACCTGACAAAGAGAGCATAAATGCACCAAGCACATAATTTCATCTTCTGAATAGTCCTCGTTCATATAGATGTACCTAAAACATAAACCTTCTGAAACTCCAGGAAAATAAAGTTTCCCATGAACACTACCCTCATGCACGAAACCTATAGCTTGCACAGGAAAACGGTTGATTGGTAGTATAGGAAGTGTGTACACACCAACTGGATGTCAATATTGGCTAAACAAGTCTCATATAATTTTAAGGAAGGTGAATTTCAAACAAGTTGTTTCAATTAAAGCCCAAAAATACACAGAGATAAAATGCCCGTGGATATTGGGTGAGATAATGCAAATTCGTAACAAAAGCCGGTATCCTCTCCATTAATTCTAAACATATAATATATGTAATACATGTTAAGTATTTGTTAACATTGTGGCTTATTGAGGTATACTTTATTTAGGTCTGAGAGGTACTGCCCCAGTTCGTCGTGCCTTGCTGTGTTCACTTTGACATTCTTGTAGAATTCCTTGACCTTCTCCTGATAGTGAAGCATCTCATTCTTGAAGATAAGTTTGTGGGGAGATGAATCCTGGAACAGATCATTATATTATAAATATTGTGGGGAGATGAATCCTGCAACAGATTATTATATTATAAATATTTTATGAATAATTGAAATTCATGATTATACATTACAGAAATGTACAAGGGTTTACACGTTACTGTTATATTAATGTTCTATTGATAAAGTGCAGTTATATAGTTTGATGGTTTCGCTTCCTTGTCAAACAATATCATAAAATGCTGGCGCATGTATAGACATAAAATGAAAGAAAATTCAAACAATTTGGGTACCAGTCTACCAGTACTAATACGAAGATAAAGTTGCCTAAGTATAAGTACTAGACTGGTACCCATGTCGTATATCTGTTCAACCATGTGATAACCAGGAATGCTAGACTGGTCAGCTGACTAACGTAAATGTAATACATTACATTTTTTAGAGAATTAAAAGGGCAAATATAGAGAAAGTTTACATACAGTTTGAACAGACATGTTCCTGGTATAGTGGAAAGTTGATTAAGCATATTTATTTATTACCAACCTTGGTATACTTCTGCATGGTGAGAGAGCAGCTGTCTATGAACACCTGACTTATCACGTCCATGCTAGTGTCTACATAACATGGAGCGTTCACGTCAAACAACATGGACGGGTGCTGTAACAGACTTGCCCACACTCGGATTACATAACTGAAAATACGTTGGTTTAACATGAGTATACATTTTGTTTAATAACATAACCATTACTTTGGTTTGAAATGAATACAACTTTGCTTTTTAATAAAATAACGTATTATTAATTACAAATAAATACTGCTTTTGTATACAAGTGAAATTTTCAGAAGAGTTGAGACTTTTTCTGAAAATCCATATTTACTTTGTGCACAAGGTATTTGGGAAGTCCATGTATATCGTATCACTGTCTGTCAGCCATGCTATGCAGGCAGCATCTATAAGTACTACTAATAGGAGATGCTAATCCAGTCAGTTACCTGTGACTCTTCCATGCGTGTATAGTATCTGCGTCAACCTTGTTGTTCTCACCAAGGACATCCAGGAAGTCATACAGGTGCTTGATCGGTGGTGGACATCGATCCTTGTCAAGTATAATGTCAAACAATGGCCTCATGTACTCAAGGATTGATTGCTGAAATAAAACAACAATGACAGCATGTACTCAAATATGGATTCTGAAATGAAACAACGCACAATTGTCCCATGATTCAAGAATAAATCGCTGAAAAGTAAATATTACATGTTAGACAGCATGCTCATCATTCTATTCAAAAATCTCTTTAAAAACATTGACATTATGAAATGCATTGGATACTTGGGTAGGAATCAAGGAGATATAAAGTTATAAAATACAACTGAGAGCTATGGGAACTTAGTTTTTAGCAAACAGGTCTGAAATGTTTTATAACATTGCCAATTACGGTTGTACTACTACTACTACTACTACTACAATTACTTCCACTCCTATTACTATACTATTACCACTTCTATACTATGACTACTATTAATAACATACTACTAATACTACTGTTACTACTACTACTACTACTACTACTACTACTACTACTACTACTACTTCTACTACTACTACTACTACTATAACTACTACTACTACTACTAGTACTACTACTACTACTATTACTACTACTACTACTACTACTACTACTACTACTACAACTACTACTACTAGTACTTCTACTACTACACTACTACTACTACTACTACTACTACTACTACTATTTGTGATACGCAGGCTTCATAACCCAGCTCCCAACTAAATTCATTTTTGTTTATTTCGCTCTTCGGGGCATACAATTTTATTAGATCCCGGGACCATACACCGCTGGATATAGGGGATGGAATAAAGATGCAAATATTGCTATATTCATGGCCATATGCTTGCCATCTTCGGGATGGTTAAAATTCTGTACTGTTGATTTTTATGAATATTGAGTTCTGCGCAACCCGGGGCTAGAGGGCGTGAGCGGTAGCTCGCATATTTCACTATCGCTCATGAACAGTCTCAATCAAACCGAGACTGCAATGTTTCGTATGTGTCGTTCTCGGCCGTTTCCAAAGGTCCATTATCATACTCTTTTCTACTACTACTATTGTTCCTACTACTACTACTACATCTTCTACTACTACATCTTCTACTACTACTACTACTACTACTACTACTACTACTACAACAAATACTACTACTACTACTACTACTACTCCTACTACTACTACTGCTACTGCTATTACTACTCCTGCTCCTACTCCTACTCCTACTACTCCTCCTCCTCCTCCTCCTACTACTACCACTACTTCTACTACTACTACTACTACTACCACTATCACTACTACTACTACTACTACTACTACTACTACTACTACTACTACTACTAGTAGTAGTACTACTACTACTACTACTACTACTACCATTACTACTACTGTCGTATTTGTTGACGTCTATTCTCCATCACGTAAACGAATAACAGGAATCTATCAAATGATAAAGAGTGGGACACGGCTCCTGGATTCTATGTATTCTTCCCATATACTACTAATTTAGTAGGGGATTGATGCTTTTTCGGATTTGTTAAGGGTAGTGGGGGCTGGAGAGGGAGGAGTTTGTAGTTTGTTTATCACCTTAATAATGGGAGGGTGTGTGGAATTGTCCGGACTTAAATTTACATGCCCCAAAAGTAATATAGATTTAAAATAATAATAAGGCACCTTTGGTCAATTAAATAGCCTGATTGAAGAAAAATATATAAATGCTTTTATTTGAAAATAAACCTGCCACTATCCTTAGGATATTTAAGTGGTCATGTCCAATACACAGTATCAAGTAATACTTAATCTTTAGTTTATGCTGAGAGACTATAGATAAGTGACATTCTTGACAATACCCCAAACTCAAGCACTGCGAGTGTGAGTTTTCATATCACATCATCTCCAGACGAATAGCCCCTCATTTTGTAAACAGATAATTAAACTATTTAGGAAAGATCGCTGAAATAAAAAGTTTCAAGTACTATTGTATAAACTGCTGAATTGGAAGTTCTTATGTACAATAGGATAAATTGCTGAATTGGAAGTTCTCACGTACCGCATGATAAATTGCTGAAATGGAAGTTCTCATGTACAATAGTATAAATTGCTGAAATGGAAGTTCTCATGTACAATAGGAAAAAATCCTGAAATGGAAGTTCTCATGCACTATAGGATAAATTGCTGAAATGGAAGTTCTCATGTACTGTAGGATTAATTGCTGAATTGGAAGTTCTTATGTACTGTAGGATAAATCGCTGAACTGGAAGTTCTCATGTACTATAGGATAAATTGCTGAAATGGAAGTTCTCATGTACAATAGGATAATTTGCTGAAATGGAAGTTCTCATGTACTATAGGATAAATTGTTGAAATGGAAGTTCTCATGTACTATAGGATAAATTGCTGAAATGGAAGTTCTCATGTACAATAGGATAAATTGCTAGAAGCATGTCGTACACTCCTTGTGGGATGAAAAGATAGAAATATTGATTGGATGTACGCGGAGACATGTTACGGTCGCCATTGGACTCACGGCTACAAATAACACCATCATCATATGACTGAACGAATTTTAAAAGCGACATGACTCTCATACATACATATTTTAAAAGAATTTAAACCTATGAACTTCTTGATAAAATGTGTCAGCTCAACTAACCTTGGTGGTGAAGAGCCTGTTCAAATAGAGCTCATCAATAGCTGTCCTTTGTGTCTTGGGCATCTCACCCTCCTCCTTTTTAATCTACAAATGTCAAAGTTGACAAAACAAGCTAGATAACAACTATGAAAGGTTAACTGTATTAATATTTGCGAAGATAAATCAGTCATTTAATGGTCGCACAAACCTTTTTTTAATGGTGACACGTTAGCGGAGCCATTAAACACGATTTGTCACTGTTAAGCAACTGATATAGTGTCGAAATTCCAAATTACAATACTGGATAAACCATTTCTAATACATTGCATTGTATTCATTGTCTTTAAGGTTTTACAACGTAATGAAATAAAATAAAATGATGTAATGTTCTTGACAGTTTATAACGACTGACTTGCGACGAGTACCATTTATAACTGGCATTTCTTTAATGTTAACCAAATCGTATGAATTTTGTCAAGTGTGTTAGAATCATTGACTAACAACGAAAACAGAGAGTTTTTACTCCTGTTTCAATCATCTGAAAACATTTGTGGGTTAAGGGTGCCCCAACAAAAGTGCGTTGTCTGTAGAGGTTCATTTTTAAGTAATGAAAACTTACGAGATGCCACTGCTTGAGTTGTAATGGATTTTCGTTGTCGTTGGGAGGCGTAACTGGCTCTGTGGAGTCCATACTTACAGTGCACCCTTGAATGGAATCCATTCGAATCTGAGAAAGATTAGCTGCAAAAAAAAAGAAAGTATATAAGACACAATACATATATATATATGTATTTTTTTGGCACACAACATTACATTTAAAAAATACATTTACAACACAAATTTAAACAACACATAGGAGTTAAATTGCATCACACTATTTAGATAATATTAAACATAATGTATGACTATATTTTAAGAGATGTAATTGGAAGGTGGCAAAAAAGAGTATTAGAAGAGAATAATGTAAGATAATAGATGTCGAGTTTGCTAGAGAGCATCGCTGGGCCAGCCCACGTGTTCTTAATAGTTGTCTCCAAGTTTCTTCAAATTTATAAGGGCAGAGTATATTTCTATGTTAATCATATTGTTCATTTGTTTTAAGAACGCTTCAGATTTTGGCATCTCATCTTTATATTTACATTTATATATGAATTGGTTACCCAACATCGTTATGTAAGAGAATATTTTATCTCGTTCTCTAAAGTAAGTGTTATATTTATTTAATTCGATAATCATGTTTGTTCTCTCTAAATGCGGCATTAATTTCAGAAATGTTGCGTCCACATACATTCTCAGAATACATGGTCCATAGCCTCCATTTCCATATTACAGAATATGCAAATACTTGAAACGGCAAGTTGACATTTATATAAAAATCATTTGTGGCAATATTCCTATATATAAAATTGTATTGAAACATCTGAATATGTTTCTTATAATGTACATCCAATTCAAAGTAGTATGTGAAAATTACTTTTTCCCACTTAATTTGTGATTTCTATTTTGAGTCATCTTTTAAATTAGCTAGTATTTGAACTTTGACTAATTTTGGAAGCCTTTCCATAATACATTCGCATAACTTTTTTTGTTTTAATATGGTGACATTTTTTTTTCAACGTTGAGTTCATGCAACCATTGCTTTGGTATTGCATATATAAGTTGGTGATATTTTAAGAATTTTGTTGCAGGTATGTCAAATTCATTTTGGTTTGAATTAAATGTTTTTAGTTTTCTATCAGTTCTATTATATGATATCATGAATGCATAAAATCTGCTTTTATATCCAATAAAGATATATTAAGAGTTTCTCAATACTTGGGATTTTTGAAATGTTAACAGTACACTACGCCTTTAAAATATAATTTAAAAATGTATTTTTAAATGTAAAGCTCATAATATCTGTTATATTTATATTAAAGTTGAAAATTAAATTCCCACCATAGCGTTCGAGTTCTTTCCTGTAGAATTAATTATTATTTGGGTTTATTATTCGTTTTACCCATGATGCTTTAATGGAGGTTAGATATATTCGTATATCTATCATGTTTAAACCACCATCTTCATATTGTTTTATCATGTCTCTCCTTTTGACTTTATTTCTTTTTTAATTCAAATTTACTTGAAAACATTTTGATTTAGACTTTGTGCACGGTGTTGGTACAAATTACAAAGTGAACTGCATTGCTTGGTTTAGGTTTTCAATTTAAGGTGAACGGATCTATTTATTTAGCCATAAAAGCAAATATAAATAAAACTGTTCATAAGTTTTCCATTAAAATATATTTAAGTGGTTGTTTTATCTTATTTTAGTTATGTAACAGACATTTTGTCACAGAAAATGTCAGAAAACGTCATGTCCAACATTTCAGAAGTTTACAATGGTTTATGTTCAAATCCCAGCTATTCATATATTTTTCAACGGAAGCAGACGAAATTTCACGGGAATAATGCCGTGATCAGTATCAAAATCGACGTTATAACATTTATCACGTCAGTAGTCGCAGTTTCGTAACGCCGGCCATTCCTAATCGCCAGGAAAAATGTCCATCGGGAAATTTTGTAAACAATTTGGACACCTGCATGGGAAATTCTTATATAAATATGGTGATGACAGGTATTTCATTCAGATTATATTTAAAAAGTACATACATGAGCCTTTTCAGTGATATAAATTAATTTCTGAATTGTATGAATATTTTTAAAAATGCAGTCATTTTGTGTTATTTTGTAAAATGTACTTTTGGCTATGCTCATTGACTTAAAAATGAACATAAATAAGTATTTTATGTACTTATTTATTAAAAGCGACATGAAAAAAAAAATACAATAATTAAATTATTAAAAAAAAAAAAGTAGTCAGATTGTCCCAAAATGATCTTACGACGTTTTGTCGTGATAAACGTCATAAATGCGTGTTCTTGTTTGTCTGTTTGCGTGTTTGTTTCTGTGTTTTGTGGTTTACTGTCCTCCTTGAATGCTACTTTCCCTGTCCGATCTTTTTATATTTCTTGTGATGTGATAATTTTAATTAAACATGCCTGTTTCGAAAGATAACTAAGGTTATTATTTACCTTTGTGGTATTTTTAAAGATGCTAAATTTTACAGCAAATAATAAATATATAGTCTAAGATAATAACATACAATTACGTATGTTTTAGTTCTTATTTTAGCCATCCTTGTGCATTTGCGCGTCTTCAAAAAAAACTTTTACATATATATTGCGTCAACTACAATTAACCTCTTTCTTACTTAACATTGAAAAACTCATGTCTGCAACTTATATTTTTAAAATGATCTACGTACATGTTTTTTCCCCCTATAGAATCAACGCATACAATGCCCACGACGTCGATAAACGCTAGTTTGTACCAAAACCGTGGACAACGTATTTAGTTATTTTAGTATGTACTCTGGTGGATTTGGAATAGTTGAAAAAAGGTACATTAATTTTGGAATAATAATATATTTTAAAACAGTGATGTTTCCTATTGTTGCTAGTCTACGCCTTTTCCATTGGTTCATAATATTGTAATGTTGTTTTAATCTAATTGTATAGTTAATTTCAAACATGTTAGCTGTTTTTTCATGAAAAGTTATGCCAAGTGCCTTTGCCGATTCAGATGTCCATTTTACACAGTTTTTCTACTATATATTAAGTCATGTTGCTTTCTAAGTATTCCTGCTCTTAATGGTTCACATTTGTTGAGATTTAATTTTAGGCCAGAAATTTGTTCAAACGTTTCAAATACGTTTAGCATAGCATTGTAACCTTCTGTTAGACCCGTTCTGTAAAATGGCAGCGTCATCAGCAAACATTGTGTGTTTTATCTCTTGATCATTCACCTTTATATCTGTGATATCTGTACTGTTACGTATGGATATTGAAAATATTTCAATTACTAAATTAAATATATAGGGGGAAAGTGGGCAGCCTTGTCGTACACCTTTTCTCACATTGAAGAATTTTTGAATATAACCATTGTTTATAATAGCGCTTTTTGCATCAAGGTAAAATAACTTAATCCATTGTATTAACATAGGACCAAAGTTAAACAATTCTAAAACTGGGTACATTATATATATGAACTTGTATGTATAATCATGCCTGACACTTTGAAAATGTCAAATACGTTTTTAAAGTCAGCAAAAAACAGTATTCCAAATATTCAATAATATCGAACAATAATCTTATTATTCGATATTGATATACCATATACATGAAAGTATTAATAATAATTATATTTTCTCCAATGTAGCGTCCAGTCTGGTTGTTATGAATTATTTCACAGAGAAACCTTTTATTTTATTTGCTATAACTTTTATAGCTAATTTATAGTCGACGTTTAATAACGTTATTGGTCTCCAGTTCAAAATGCTAGTTAAAAGAGTATGAGAGTGAACCTTTGGAAACGGCCGAACACGATAAATACGAAATATTGCAGTCTCGGTTTGATTGAGACTGTTCATGAACGGTAGTGAAATATGCTTGCTACCGTTCACGCCCACTAGCCCCGGGTTGAGCAGAACTCAATATTCATAAAATCGATAGTACAGGATATTAACCATCTCGAAGATGGCAGGTGTGGTAAAGTGTGTTTTTACTGCATTAATATGAATTGTCATTAAGGAACTGATAATTGTATGTGTTGAATTTATGCTAACCTTAACATAATTAGGCTAACACCCTTTAATAGTACTGGTCACAGCTGAATATGGTTAAGAGTGAAAGTAGATTATCACCTGACATCCAGGTGAAACCTGATTGCTATAAGTAGTTTTAGTTAGTGTTGGAAAGAAAGTTGAAGTGTCGAGAAGTCTCTTTAAAATATAGTTTGCATCCATCTTGGATCAGTTATTTTAATCACCTCATAGTTGCTTAATTCATATTTGCAATGTCTGTATATTTGTATTCTTAGAGTTTCTAAGAATATAGGACAGTTGTGTTTTAATATATAATGGTAAAATTGTGTACCATGATTTGGAAGCGTTTGGAAATGGAAGTAGGATTTGGAAGGTAGGACACATATTCGTTTTAACCTTGGTCAATTTGTAATGTCATATCTCTCTATCATTGATTCCATCTTAAATTGATCAAGGGATTAATAATTGACAAATTACCAAATCAAAGGGATTAAGATGTGATTTTAACTATGTGTAACTTTGTAATTGCCATGCATCTGTTTGCATCTATAAGACTGTGAATATAATAGTTAAATGGCATTAAGTCTGTCCGTTGTCGGATATGTATATTTTATAAGTATTCATTGTATGAATATTGGCATGAATTGTATATTGATGTTTGCTAGACATTTGAATCGAGTGTCTGTGTCCAGTTTGTTATGATGTAGTTAAAGGTACATGAACTAATTCAGACCTTTTATGTACAGATATATGTAGAGATGGTGGCGAGATGGTGAATAGAATGGGAGAAGAGGTGGATGTGATGAATATAGTCTTTGTACCATATACATGTAGGTATTAATAATAACTATGTGATTATATTGTGACTTTGTTATTCAATAGTTCATACTGAAAGTATGCGTTGAGGAAGTTGTATGTTTTGCAATAGGTTAATATATCCATTAACAGTAAGATTGTAATATATGAGTAATACATGATGTTAAAAGCATTAAGTATGATGTGTTTTAAATAGTTAAGTAAGTGTTTGTCTGATAAACTTCATACTTATGTAAGATATTGCGTAATTACTTAATCTGTGATACGGAATGTATATGTGTAATATTTTAGATGACTTATGTTGAGTATTGTATACTTTCAGAGATGATTTTATTCATTACCATCAATAAATGATGATTACGGAAGCTGTGGTTTGTTACATAGCAACCCCTTGTTATGGCGTGTGGCAACATTAGAGCTAGCCTGGTCACGTTATAACACATGCATATGGTGGTGACATACTATTTACCTGTCATTATTCCATGTCCAGCGGCGTATGGTCCCAGTATCTAACAAAATGCTAATGGAATTTATTTTTAAGCAGTGGTTATGAAGCCTGCGCATCACAAGTAACAGTCAAAAGACTACATTTAAAAGCAGACAACATATTCTATGGGTGGTTAAACAATACCCAGAGCCTTTATCGGCCGGAGTAGTGAAACCACCGAATCGAAATTTAAGTAAGAAAACATAAACATTTGAAAATGTACCACAGATATCAAAATATACGTATCGGACTCAGCGATCCCAAAATATCGAATGATGAACAGTCCGGATTGCAAGTTCGGGGAGACGTTTTACTGCCGCCACACTGCACAATCAACGCTACTGTGCTATATAAAAGAGTATGAGAGTGGACCTTTGGAGTGGATTTTGTTTCCTTTAGGTATTGAGTTAATTAAACCTTGTTTCTGAAGTTCTGTTAAATTTCCGTTTTCACAAAAATAGTTTAATGAATTTATTAGAATGGATTTTATTTCAGACCAAAATAGTTGATAGAACTCAACACAAATACCATCTGAGAAGGATTTTTCACATTTTTCATATATTTTATTGCGGTTTTACCGTCGTCTTCCGTTCTGATGCATTCGCAGTAAGCTGTGTCTTCATTTGTTAATTTACAAATATTATTTTGAAAAAAGTTGAAATTCGGTTTATTAATTTGCGGTCTTTTTTAAAATAAAATTCCAAATATTGCTGCATTCAATTATCACTTCGACCAGTAAGTACTTTTTCATCTATGTTTAATATGTGCATTACTTTTCTTACTGTTTTTCAAGACTCATGAGTAGTTTAATTTTCTTTTCTCCAGGTTCTAAATCTAAAACTGTGCATTTATTCTAGTTTTTATTCCATTTGTCTTGTTTTCATAAAAAACAAGTATGAAAGGAACAATTTGGAAATCGTCGAACACGAAAAATACAAAAATATTGCAGTCTCGGTTTGATTGAGACTGTTCATGAACGGTAGTAAAGAGTGCTTGATACCGTTCACGCCCTCTAGCCCCTGGGTGTGCAGACTCAATATTTAAAATGTCAATAGTACTGACTTTTCAGCTATCACGAAAATGATGTGCATATGACGGTGAACATGGAACCTTTAATGAGGTATTTTCACACCATTCTATGGACATCGGCGTATGGTTCCAGTTTCTCACAAAAGGCTTTGCCCTAAACGAGCAAACAATGTGCGAAATAAACAAAATGAAATTTAGTTGGGTGGAAGTGGTTATGAAGGCTGCGTATCACAGGTAACAGTCGAAATACTAAATAAAAATACAGACAACATATCCTATGGGTGACTAAACAATACTCAGAACATTTAAAAACTGGAGTAGTGGAACCACCTATTCAAAATTCAATTAAGAAAACGAACGTATTTGAAAATGTACCACCGATATCTGTAAGAATCGGGTTCAGCGATCCACAAAGATCGGATTGAATAACAGTCCTGATTGCAAGCACGGGGAGAAGTTTTACCGCCGCCACAATGCACAGGAAACACTACAGTGAAATAGTAATCAACAGTACTTAATTTTCAGCCATCCCGTAGATGGTGTGCATATGACGGGGAAAACTTATTGATTTCTTTCGTTTTGTAATTTTTTGAATACATATTTGAATACACACACTGAGGTTCGCATTTTCAAAATGTACAAGAAACATACAGTTTTATATAAATATAAACATGAATGAACATTAAACTATTAATTCATTGAATGTTCAAATTTGAAGCTAAATTTGAAAAATTCGAATGCTTAGTTTGTGACTGAGAAACATTGCAAGGGTTCATCGTTAACGACAAAGATACTCTTTATCATTTCTCGTCTACAGGATGAATCGAATTATCGTTTATACCTGAGAAAAGAATTCACTTTTTAGAGAGACATCACTCAATATTAAAAAGGTTATGAAGCAAAACGTACGTTTGCTGATATTTCTTTTTTTTGCTTTGAACCCAATAAAAAAAAAGTCACGTGGTTTCGCCACCGTGAGTAAATACCTACCATACTCTTCATGTTGAGCGATGCCTGCACCGTTTGGATCTACAAGTGCCATATTGCTTTCATCTTTCACAGAATAGTGGGCCAGTGTGTTTAGCCTAATCCATTCACCTTCTCGTTTACTGGTGTTGTCCTCATCTTTGAGATGTAAAATCCCACCGAACCCTTCATGCCATTCTGTTATTATAAAAGTATTATATAATTATAAAGTTATGCCAAAAAACATCAGAATGATAGCAAGGTCTACTGTGAAAAGTGTTCAAACTCTTCCAGGATATTAAATCAATAAACATTGTCCTAAAGTTTCGTCAAGGTCGGACTATTAATATTAGTTACTGGTCGGAAACGAAATTCGCTTTTGAAAACAATAAGGGTCGTAACTCCGGTATGATACATGTAGGTGCGATCTGGCAGGCTGTCAAAGTTAGCCTGGATAGTATATTCATAAACATTGTCCTAAACTTTCATATAGATCGGATTATAAATATTAAAGTTACTGGTCGAAAACGAAACTCGATTTTGGCCATAACCCCGGCATTATAAGTGAGATCTAGTTGGTTATCCAACTTGGCCTAGATAGTATGGCCGAAACATTATATTAACGTTTCATCAATATTGGATTATAAATATTAAAGTTATTTGTCGGAAACGAAACTGGCAAAGGAACGAAGGACGGAAATGCAAATTCAATAATTTTACAAGATTATTAAGATGGTAGCAGCTTGAATGGTAGCAGTTTGACTTTTATGTATTAAATGATATGACTACCCCTTACCTAAGTCTAGATCAGCAGCTTCCACCTTCATATCAGACGCTGGATAGTTGACGTAGATCTGATTGAGGCATTTTTCCTTTACCTGTGTGATGGTGTCACAGTCTAATACCTTACATTTGAAGATGTGTTTTCCACTGTCCACAATAACGTTCAGTGTCTGAATAAAATATATAACACGCTGGCATTTCAGGTATCAAGTCTTGGTAAGTGTGAGGTTTGGTGCATTCTAGAACCTGGTTTAAACCCCCAGCGGCCTTTTTTTGCCATTGACCGTTTCAAGGCGGTAGACCTATTGTCAACCCTTTTTGTGTTTGTGTCGTCATATGCCTTTATTCTTTATTACTAGTACCATTCAAGTTTGTATTTTTGCGTATTTTTGGGTTTACTGTGTTCTGTGAAAGCTGCATTTCCTGTTCGACTTTCATACTTATTTTTACCACCATAAATGTACATATGTACATTCTCAGAAACCGTCTATTTTTTAATTCCATATTGAACATGTGTCCCTGCTGGCGAATTGAATGGTAAATGGTGCGCTGGAAATCATGCGATAAACATGGGCTCATCTAGTTCATGTCAGTGTTGTTACCAAGTTTCATTTCAAACATTATGGTAACTTTAGGAGGAATTAGCTGCATGTGATTTAGTAAATGACAAACAGATGTGCGTTAGGACGGACAGAAGAATGGACGGAGACTACCTTATTTCTTCGAAAAAGTGTGGGATAAAGATTTCTTGCATGACGGATAAGGTTATCCGCTTTTTACATAGGTGATGGAAAGCCAGATCTTACATATGGGGGAAGATAAAAATCGCGCGCTAATATCAGCAATGACGGTTGCATGACGTCATAGTGTAAAAATAAACATGCAAAACGTTAGGAGTTGGCGACGTCAAAGCGCAAAATATAAAAATATAATCGATCTTGGGTACCAGGTTCAGATAGGGAATTCCAACCCTAGGTATAACTATTTGAATCAGAGCCTTTGTTGCAAAAAACAATTATACCTCGTGTTGGAATTTTGCTATTTTTACCGTTTACACATGAACGATTTTTAAAGTATTCAACTCACACAGGCAGTTTGTGCCGTTTCTTTGTCGTTTATTGAGTTTACCTTCATTAAATAAAAAGTTTATTTACTACCATTTCTCTTTTTATTTTTTACAAAAACAGTCCATTTTTGAGAAATAATCTTACCAACACTTTAGCCTCTAATTTGACGTCTTTGGCCCCCTCTTCAGTTGCATTGTTCCATTTCTTGAGTAGCTTTTCCTCAGACAGCGTGTACTTGGTGTCGTTCGTTATAACATCAATGGGCCCAGCTTCAATGGTAAACTGTGTGGCTTTGACCAGTAGATACAATGGGGATCCGGAGTTGGCCTATAGCAGAAAAATGCATAATATATATCATTAGATGTCCAGAACAGCACTACTTGCTAGTTACGAAGACACTTCAACAAGAGAAAACAGCTCAGAAAAGCAATCTATCAGAAACCTCATTAGTTTCATTTGCCCGCTATAGTTAATTTTTTTTTTTTTTATTTCAATGACTTTTCTGTCTCTAGTTTTGAGATACCATATCATTTGTAAAAGAAAACCCGAACCCAAGTTATTATCCTGATCATAACTGAGAGTCTACCGTTACATCGACATGTGATTATAGACACAAATGCTACTTACTTTGAAATGTGGATAGAGACACAGGTACAGCCAGTTGCTCAGCAGTTTTTCTGTAATACTCTCATATCTAAAACATGGAAACACCCCAACAGTAAGAAAGGTAAAAATATCGGACAGGGCACGCAGCATTCGGGGACGACAGTCAACCACAAAACACAAAAACAAACACGCAAACAGACAAACGAGAAGGCAAAAGCAATAAAAAATGCAAAAGACATCACAAACACAAAAGGGTTGACAATAGGGCTACCGCCTTCGAACGGTCAGTGGCAACAAAGGCCACTGGGGGTTTAAACCGGTTCTAGGGTGCACCAAACCTCACACTTACCCTACTGTCATCCCATTACATTAAAACAGGACAGTGTAAATAAAGAAATTCCCGCCATGATCTAATCTCTAACCAACAAGGCAGCATCAATAGGCAATATAAGTAAAACACAAATATGTTCGTGTAAATATAATACAAAAAACAATAGCCTAGAAAGCCACAATGAAGGTACTCAATGACTTGGCAGAAGCCAGAGCAACAAGAGAATAAACCATTAAGGGCACGACAAGAAAGATCATAGACAAACATCAAACGTCACCGTCCCAATGGGCTTTAGGTAGGCGTCATCATAGGGTCCACAGCCTGTCCGGTCATCGTACATCTAAAGAGGAAAGCATAGTGGCAAACTGTAAAAGGGTCCACCACCAAGCATGCAGTACGTTGCAAAATGATAGGGTCATAACCTCTTTTGATAAACTTTTTAACAAGTTTAACAAAGATAGTATGAAAGTGATCATGACCAAGAATCTTACGAAGCTTATAAATCACATCACCATAGAAGTCAGGTTGTGATAGTCCTTGTCGCAGAAGAGTCCTTAAATTACTATTATATTTGGAAAGAATATCAGGGTTACGATAATAAAATTTTGCAAAGGTTTTACGAAGTTTATGGTAACGGTAACCCTGATTGAGTAGCTTTTTAGTTATACAAAGATTACGAATATTAAAGTCCTCAACTCGAGTACAAGCTCTTGAAAAACGAATAAGTTGAGACACATACACCCCATAAGAAGTTGCTCGGGGAACATCCCCATCCAAGTGGGGGTAATTAACAATGTCAAAATTAAAATCATTTCTCTTGTCATAGACTTTGCTAATTATTTCACCATTTTCAAACGAGAGATCTAAATCAAGAAAAGAAGCGTTATTATCAGATATATTAGCTTTATTAAGCTGAAGTTCTTTAGGATAAATATTATCAACCACAGTTGGAAAGAAAGGGTTGTCAATGTTCAGTATGTCATCCAGATACCGAGAGGTGTCATTAAAAGCTTCAATAACATCTGCCTGGGTATCTGGTGAAAGACTCAACCTTTCATAGCAAAATAAAAATAAATCTGCGACAAGTGGTGCACAGTTCGTACCCATAGGGATACCAACAATTTGTCTATAAACGGTGGTACCATACCTGACGAAAATATTATCTAATAGGAAGATGAGTGCTTCACAAACTTCATAGCAAGTCCACATAGTATAATTGTCTAAACTGCCGTTAGTAAAAAACGCTTTAATATTATTACATGCCAAAAATGTAGTATTTTCTCTAGCGAATGTTTTTTGAATAAGAGAAATTAGCTTGCTTTAATAAGATGATGTGGTAAGGTTGTATATAGTGTAGGGAAGTCATAAGTACTTATTGATGAAAGTTGACCTTTATTGAACATTTTATCAAGAATGTCTCCTGAATTTTTTATAGACCAAAATAAATTAATCCCAGAGTTTTCATAAGTTTTATCACAATATAGTTTAACGTGATCTTTAACGGCAGTAAGACAAGAAGTTAAAAGTTTGGAGATGTTTGTTGTGGTGCAGTAAGTTTCAGATAACATAAATGGTGATGGAACAGTTAAACATAAATATCTGATCAGGAAAAACACAAGTTTGGTTTAATAGTTCACTGACCTATAACCCCACTGGGAACTTTAAAATTATTAAGCTTGTTTTGGATCGAGATATTTGATTTAGAATATCAAACAGTTGCTATTTGTAGATTCTAGAAACTCGGAATCCACACCTAGTCGACAATAAACAGCAATATTGAAGCTGGGGAGCTTAAATCAAACATTTAGCTTAGTTTTGATGTATATGATCTGGAATACCTTCTAAAGAGGGTTTTCTGTGTTTTCTTTCCAGCGTACTCACGTGCCAGGTTGGTCAGCAACACATAAAGTATCCTGAAAAAAACCGTGCATCCATCTGACTATAAGTCACTGACTTTCATTGGTTACAATCAATCACGTATTCATTATTTACACATCATCTCGAACTCGCTAATCACAATTCCTGTTTATTTCAAGCATACATGGAACCTTATGGAGGAAACTAAGATATTTACATACATTAATAGTCGGAAAAATTGGAACACTTTAAACAATGTTTAAACAAAAAAAAAAGTGACATTAGACTCATTACCTATTTGCATATTAAATTTGGTTTTAGTAAAGGAGGGTGTATGACTGGAATATAAACTGCATTTTGGCTTATAAAATGCTATCTACTCATGTTGATAACTTACTCATTCAAGTAGTCCATTTTCCCAAGAAGTATACTACACAGGTTGCCTGCCATGTTGGACCTGGAAAATATAATACGTGTATAACATATTAAGATTTCATAAAAATGGTATTAATAACTCCCTTGCTTGAAATTTGCTTGAAATTCGACATATAACGGGTAGTGCTTGGACATAACGGCCCGGTGTCAGTAAAATGTGACTGGGAGAGGTATCATATTATTTGTCTACTGTGTCGTATTCCAGTGTGGCAGTACGGTAAAGCCGAGCATTGATCTCACTGTTACAACGTAGTGATATGACTGAAATAATGTTTTAATCATTGACGTTAACCTCCCCGACCCCACACACACTTACATACATACGAGTACATACCGTTTAAAAAACCAGACATTTGAGCTGATTTGTCGTTTTGAAACAAATTAAGTTTTAAATCAAATCACTTTATAAAATATGTTTTTAACAACAAAGTTAATATAACAATGTGTTTAAAATGTTACGATTAACTGCTTACTTTTCTTTGAGGAAAAATTTCTTTTGTTTTTCCATGGTTGATATGACCGAGCTGAGGAAGAACTTGTTGTAGATGAGCTGTTCCAGCATCTCCATGCCCTTCTTCATCTTTATCCTACTTTCATCACTTACCTGGAAGTAATGCATGATCTATAAATAAACTCACTGCTATTGGCTCAGACATGGTCATGTGATATTGTAAGACTAATTATTACATGTTTAGTATAAACTTATCATGTGAAATAATACTATACTCTGCAGACAGAATATGATGTCAAAATCGTTCAGGTCCAGCTTATTAGCTTAAGAAAACAAAGGGAAAAAACTAAGATAACTGACATATTTCAATAGAAATAAATTTTAATTTGATCTATTCTTTTTTACCATATCTACAGTTAAATTGCTGAACATTTCATTCAAATTGATCAACATTAAACTTGTTACATTCAAAATATAACAGTACTACCCCCAAAAGCAAAAGTTACAATATCCACCATTAGCGGAAATGCACGCCTGACATCTCCTACGCATATCACTCTATTTTTGTAGTCAACCCGACCACATATAATATCAAACTTTATGTCAGTAATCAACCCTACCACATATCGTATCAGGCTATATTTCAGTACTCAACCCTCTCACATATCATAATCAAACTCTGTTTCTATAATCAATTCTCCCACATATCATATCAAACTCTATATCTGTAGTCAACCCTCCCATATATCATAACAAACTTAAAGTATATAATCAACGCTCCCACATATTATATATCAAACTCTTTTTCTGTAATAAACCTCCCACATATTATATAAACATGTATGTCTATAGTCAGCTCTCCCTCATAATTATCAAACGTTATGTATATAGTAATTCCTACCACACATCACATCAAACACTGTATCTTTACTTGCCTACAACAGAAAGCAAAGTTGTGTTGAAAAAAGCAATACAGTCCTTCCATTTACTTACAACTGGCTCATGTAACAGTGGGTGGTTGTCCATAAACTCCATTGGAAAAATCACAAAGAAAGCATATTGCTGGTAGCTGTGGTATGGGAATCCGTGCTCCACTAGATTCTTGCTCACACCAGACATGGACACGTGCATGTCAAGGAATTCTGAAGGAACAGTTAATGGTTGCTTTATACAAGTATTACAACTACTTAAAGGTCAAGGTATGTTTTGTTACAAAATCAGTTCAATTTCAAAGATACGAGATGCACTGACCTATCTTGTTGTGTTATGTCAGTGACACTAATCAGCAAGGCATATACAACAATATTAAGATGGTACACAGTGAGACGTATTTTGCAAACAATAATGTGAGGAATTTAGTATAAAATGGTGTCGTAGAGAACATGCGGACCCAAACTCTCTTTCTACTTGGAAAAGTCAATTTTTAAAATTACAGATACAAGTATTAACTTTTATAATGCTAACCCCTCTTTACTTCCTCCTAGATCTAGGTTTTCGTTTCGTAATTTAAGATCGGAAATTCACGAATTTTATAATAAATTTGCTTTAGTTCCTGCTGATAAAGCAGCTAATAATGTAATTTTATTACATTTTTATCGATGAAAGATCGGGATTTCTCAGTGAAGACATATTCGATATCGCTAAATATTAATAACTAACTCAGTAAAAACTGAAATTACTAACTGTGCACGCCTTTCTTTTTTTTACGACTGCGCAAGCCCGAGGTTTTGACATTGACCGTGATTCGTGATCGCAAATCAACATTAACGCATTTTGCACTTCTCATCAATATCCAATACTATAGTTCCATCATGATTCATTTAAGCATTGTCATTCGGTATTCAATAGCTTTAAACAACACTGTCCGTGTCTAAATTCATTTGTTTTTGTCTGAAATGCTGAAAACACGCTGAATGAATTTTTACCCATTATGAGTGAAGCGATGACCTATGTAAATCGGAGATCTTAATCTAATGTTACATATGATTGTACTGAATAAATGTTGTTGTTTTAAAAGAGATTCATGAACAAATACAGTAAACATGTATATGTTTATATCGCGTATGAATACTTTTTACGATTTGCATTAAAAGGCAATCGTAGTAAATAAGCCACGCCCCTGTATTCTTACGTTAACACCCGTGGAGTAGTTTGGTTCGAACTACAAGCAAAGTGATAAAGCTTAATATACAAAATAAAGTTAAAAATGTAATAAACAGGATATTAAAAACGTAATAAACAGATTATTTTGACTGCCGCATTCGAATATTAGGAAACCATTCACTCGATGGCAATCGTATTGTTTTTTCATTCGCTCGCATCCGCTTGCTCGTGAATAAACATACGCTTATCATCTCGTGAAGGATTTCCTAATAATCGAACGTAGCAGTTAAATAATCTCTGTATTATGTGACGCCTGCGTAATACATCAGTGTTTTATCTCTGGAATTCAGTAGCACTAATTCGTATACTCCAGTTCAATCTTCTGAGGATGATGTTGTTTCCAGTGCATTACTTTCAAGGCTTGGGTAGACGAAAAACAAAAAAAACTGCCAACTATGTACTGGATTCGTAAATTACATAAAATTCCGTATATATCTCTTTTATTTAGAATTCTTGTGTTTGATTGTTATCACTTTCATACAATCTTTATTAAACTTGTTAAACAGGTTTTCAAAAGAGGTTATGACACTATCATTTTGCAACGTACTGCATGTTTAGTGAGTGACCCATTTACAGTTCGCCACTATGCTTTGATTGATGACCGGACAGATTGTGCACCCTAAGATGACGTCTACTTAAGTCCTTATAGGACGGTAGCGTTTGATGTTTGTATTTAATCTTGTCTTGTCGTACCCTTAACGGTTTGTTCTCTTGTTGCCTTGGCTTCTGTCAAGTCACTGAGTACTTTGTTTGTGGCTTTCTAGGCTTTTTATATTATATATACATCATCATTTATGTGTTTTACTTATATTGCCGATTAACGTTGCCTTGTGTGTTAGAGATTATAACCTGGGCGGTGATATCTTTATTTACAATGTCCCGTTTATTTGGATGACAATAGGGTAAGAGTGAGTTTTGATGCATCCTAGAACCTGATTTAAACCCCAGCGGTCTCTTTTGCAACTGATAGTTCAAAGGCGGTAGCCCTATTTTCAACACACTTGTGTGTTTGTGTTGTCTTATCTTGCATTGTATTCATATTTATATATAGTTGTTATTTGTTTCTTTGTGTTTTTGTGATTGACTGTCGTCCTTGAATGCTACTTTTTCTGTTCGATTTGTATATCTACTTTTGCCAAGAAGTTTGTGAAGCAATCATTTTGCTATTAGATAATATTTGCGTCAGTTATGGAATTACCGTTTATAGACAAATTGTTGTTATCCATATGGGTACGAACTGTGCACCTCTTGTCGCATTTGTGTTCTTGTATATCTATGAAATACATTTCATGTTGAGTCTCTCATCCGATACTCAGGCAGATGTAATTGAACCCTGTAATGACAACTCTCGGTATTTGGATGAGATACTGAACATTGACAATCCCTTATTTTCTACTATGGATGTTCCGCGAGCTACTTATTATGGGGAATCTGTTTCTCCACTCATTCGTGTCTCTAGAACTTGTAGTCGTGTTGAGGACTTTAATATTCGTAATATATGTATCAATAAAAAGCTACTCCAGCAGGGCTACCGTTGCAATAAACTTCGTAAAACCTTTGCCAAATGTTATTGTCGTAACCCTGATCTACTTTTAAAATATACCAATTATTTAAGTCTTCTGCGACAAGGACTATCACAACCTAACTTCTATAGTGATGCGAATTACAAAGTTCGTAAGATCCTTGGTCATAATCAGTTTCATACTATCTTTATTAAACTTGTTAAAAAGTGTATCAAAAAAGGTTAAGACCCTATAATTTTGCAACGCACTGCATGTTTAGTGGTGAACCCATTTACAGTTCTTCACTATGCTTTCCTCTTTGATTGTGCGATGACCGGAACCTAAATCCTTATAGGACGGTAGCGTTTGATGTTTGTCTTTAATCTTGTCTTGTAGTCTCCTTAACGGTTTATTATCTTGTTGCTCTGGCTTCGGCCACGTCATTGAGTACTTACTTTGTGGCTGTCTAGCCTTTTTTATATTATATATACATGATCATTTATGTGTTTTACTTATATTGCCTATTAACGCTCCCTTGTTTTTTAGAGACTATAACCTGGCTGTGATATCTTTATTTACACTGTCCCGTTTATTACTAAGGTAAGAGTGAGATTGGTGCACCCTTGAACCTGGTTTGTACCCCCAGCGCCTTTTGCCTCTGACCGTTCCATGGCGCTAGCCCTATTGTCAACCTTATTGTGTTTGTGATGTCTTATTTTGCCTTTTTTACATCTTTAAAGTTGTTCTTTGTTTCTGTGTGTGCTTGTGGTTGACTGCCGTCCTTGAATGCTTCTTTTCCTGTTCGACTGTTATATCTATATTTGCCTTGTTTCAATCAGCATTCTGCAGTCCATTGATTAACGTATACTCTTAAACATATGCACAGGCCTAATGCACTGAACTTTGTGTTTTAACATTTTACTATTTTAAGGTGTACTTTACCGCTTTAAAGGCATAGTACGTAAGTAAGTAAGGAAGGAAGAAAGAAAGAAAGAAAGAAAGAAAGAAAGAAAGAAAGAAAGAAAGAAAAAAGAAAGAAAGAATGAATGAAAGAAAGGAAGGAAGGAATGAATGAAGGAAGGAAGGAAAACAGGAAGGAAAACAGGAAGGAAGGATGGAGGCAATCAAGCAAGAAAGCAAGCAAGCACGCACACACGCACACACGCACGCACACAGGCACGCACGCACGCAAGTAAGCAAGTAAGAAAGTAAGTATGTAAGTAAGTAAGTAAGTAAGCAAGTAGTTTATTATCGTATCGCGTTTATTAATTACAATATATACAATACAAACCACTTAAAATACAACCTTCATTTAAAAAACCAGTCGTATTCGACCTATAAGACACCTTTATTTGAATGTCAACCTATATTAATATCATAGTGTAAAATGTATACATATATATACAAAGTGAATACGTTTATTTATACAATTCCCTAAGATCATTTTAAGAGAGTTTTAAAATGTCTGAATGACTATTCTAGATTAGGTAAATCCTGTCGTAATCTAAACAAAAGAAACAACAACAACACAATGCCACTTGCTAAAGCAGGATAAACACATAAGGACTTGCTCAGTAGAAAACTCTAACATATGTCCTAGAATATTGTTGGCACATGCATCCCAGCTGTTTGAAAAATGCTTTAGTGTAAACAAAGCTGAAAACATGTTAATACTATGTATCATATAAATAGAATTGGTTTATACCGGAGAGATAATGTATTGAACCCACCTTCTCCTGCTATAAGGATGGTTAATTGTTTAGAGAAATCAAAGGGATGGGATGGAAATAAAGACCTTTCTCAGGATATGAGGACATACTATTTAGGTATAACAATGAAGATATGACTACTGGAAGGTACTTATTAATCGGATGTGAAAGCCACCATGTTGATGACTGTGACATTATGGTTTCAAATTGGAATACCGATATATGAAATATTATAACCATGATAATTTATCGGCTTATTGGAAGGAAAAATGCAGTTACTTTATGAAAAATAAGTATAATGCATTGTATTATCATATAGGATTTGCATTCATGTGAATGGGATTTTTGATTTTGCTTTAAATGATATTCATCAATATGCCATATACGGTATAGAACTATGATGTCATAGTTCCCAAAATGCATTTTCTATATCCATTGACAGTACGTCAATATTTCACAGAAATTGTATAAAATCACAAAATGGAGGACTCAGAAGGGACCTATCTTAATAAATATGTCACATATTACAGATAAAATTGAAATAAACCCATTTATCAAATGTATTTGTGACAGTGGAATATCAGCCCTACCATACCCTGTAACTCTACTGAAGATTAGATAATACTTACCTTCCAGTGCAACATTTTTAATCTCCAATTCCATCTCGATTAGACTCTTCGCAAAGTCGCGTGCCTTCATTCCTATCTGTCGATACTTCTTACAGAAGACAACAACAACTGCAAAACACAACACACCACACCAAATAAATGTCATTGTTCTTGTGGAAATCTATAGACCTGTCGCTCACAGCTTTTTATTTACCTAACAATAAGGACTTCGTATATCCCAAAAAAAATCAATGGCTCCATGTGTGGCCCCATGTATCGGAGTCTATTCTCCGAACAGGTTAAAGGACCATTGGAACATATAGTAAGGGCAGTGTTCTTGGATTCTTATGTATCTTTATGCTCTCTCTGCACCGGTTAAAAACTACCTATATAGTGTGTTTTTTGAACCATTGAACAGTAATTTAATACTGAAGCATCATAATTGCATTGACCTTGCATACATATATCTACCATGATTAGCTGGCTATGCACAAGTACAACTATAATATATGTACGTCAATAAAAGGCTGACAAGCAGTATATCTATGTTTGTACTGAGACGATCCAAATAGGCATTTCGTTACCAGATTGTTCCCTCCAGATAATGATGCTTTCTCACCCGACATTACACTGACATTTTACATCTTTTGTTTTAACACAATATTTTCAAACTAGAAGGCCACGGCCTGCATGTCTAGTCCGATTGATTTGTTCCTTACATACATAATATTTACTTCAATTAATGCCATTAACATTGGGGGAGCGAGGCGGTATGCATGTATAAATTGTGGTGATGTGTGGCGAAAATCCTGCAAGAAAGTAGAAATATACGCATGTCGTAGCGGAGACAGGACGTGGCCTATATTTCGTGCAACGTTTGTCGGAGTGACACGAAATTTTGTAAATGAAGATAGATACGTATACACAACATTCTGGTGGAAAATGTTGAAAATCATTCAGGAAAGAAGATTTGATTTGAATTTAATTTGATTTTATATTCTCACCAACAGCTAAGGTCATATGGTGACTTTCCAGCTTCCATTGGTGGAGGGAGACCCCAGGTGACACTCCGGGCAAGTTCAGTGCACGGGCGGGAACCTGGGTAGAACCACCGACGTTCCACAAGCATGCTGGATAGCTTCCTTACATAAATATTCCTAGGCCCTGAGGGGTCGAACCTGCAGCGGTGAGGGGCAAGTGATTTGAACTCTAACCACTCGGTCACGGACGCACCACCATTCAAAAATAAATGCATGTAGTAGAGGAGACCGGACGTGACCTATATTAAGTAGGTCACAGCAACCCGGAATTGTCAACCCTTTTGTGTTTGTGATGTCGTCTGTCGTCAACCACAAAACACAAAAACAAACACGCAAACAGACAAACGAGAAGGCAAAAGTAATAAAAGATGCAAACGACAACACAAAAGGGTTGACAATAGGGCTACCGCCTTGGAACGGTCAGTGGCAACAAAGGCCACTGGGGGTTTAAACCGGTTCTAGGGTGCACCAAACCTCACACTTACCCTACTGTCATCCCATTAAAACAGGACAGTGTAAATAAAGAAATCCCCGCCATGATCTAATCTCTAACCAACAAGGCAGCATCAATAGGCAATATAAGTAAAACACAAATATGCTCGTGTAAATATAATACAAAAAAACAATAGCCTAGAAAGCCACAATGAAGATACTCAATGACTTGGCAGAAGCCAGAGCAACTAGAGAATAAACCATTAAAGGCACGACAAGAAAGATCATAGACAAACATCAAACGCCACCGTCCCAATGGGCTTTAGGTAGGCGTCATCATAGGGTCCACAGCCTGTCCGGTCATCGTACGATTAAAGAGGAAAGCATAGTGGCGAACTGTAAAAGGGTCCACCACCAAGCATGCAGTACGTTGCAAAATGATAGGGTCATAACCTCTTTTGACAAACATTTTAACAAGTTTAACAAAGATAGTATGAAAGTGATCATGACCAAGAATCTTACGAAGTTTATAAATCACATCACCATAGAAGTCAGGTTGTGATAGTCCTTGTCGCAGAAGAGTCCTTAAATTACTTTTATATTTGGAAAGAAGATCAGGGCTACGACAATACAATTTTGCAAAGGTTTTACGAAGTTTATGGTAACGGTAACCCTGATTGAGTAGCTTTTTAGTTATACAAAGATTACGAATATTAAAGTCCTCAACTCGAGTACAAGCTCTTGAAAAACTAATAAGTTGAGACACATACACCCCATAAGAAGTTGCTCGGGGAACATCCCCATCCAAGTGGGAGTATTTAACAATGTCAACATTAAAATCATCTCTCTTGTCATAGATTTTGCTAATTATTTCACCATTTTCAATCGAGAGATCTAAATCAAGAAAAGAAGCGTTATTATCAGATATATTAGCTTTATTAAGCGGAAGCTCTTTTGGATAAATATTATCAACCATAGTTGGAAAGAAAGGGTTTTCAATGTTCAGTATGTCATCCAGATACCGAGAGGTGTCATTAAAAGCTTCAATAACATCTGCCTGGGTATCTGGTGAAAGACTCAACATGAAATCCTTTTCATAGCAAAATAAAAACAAATCTGCGACAAGTGGTGCACAGTTCGTACCCATAGGGATACCAAAAGTTCGTTTATAAACGGTGGTACCATACCTGACGAAAATATTATCTAACAGGAAGATGAGTGCTTCACAAACTTCATAGCAAGTCCACATAGTATAATTGTCTAAACTGCCGTTAGTAAAAAACGCTTTAATATTATTACATGCCAAAAATGTAGTATTTTCTCTAGCGAATGTTTTTTGAATAAGAGAAATTAGCTTGTCTTTAATAAGATGATGTGGTGAGGTTGTATATAGTGTAGGGAAGGCATAAGTACTTATTGATGAAAGTTGACCTTTATTGAAAATTTTATCAAGAACGTCTCCTGAATTTTTTATAGACCAAAATAAATTAATCCCAGAGTTTTCATAAGTTTTATCACAATATAGTTTAACGTGATCTTTAAAGGCAGTAAGACAAGAAGTTAAAAGTTTGGAGATGTTTCTTGTGGTGCAGGCACTAGAATTAGAAATAAAGCGAGCCTTATATGGATTTTTATGTAATTTAGGAATCCAGTAAATGGTAGACAGTTTATTTTGCTTATCGTTTACACCAGCCTTGAAAGTAGTGCACCGAGTGATATGTGCGGAAACAACATCATCCTCAGTAGAATTAACTAGAGTATACGAATTGGTGCTGCCGAGTTCCAGAGATAAAACATTGACGTAATGTAGGCGTCAAACAATAATTACATTATTAGCTGCTTTATCTGCAGGAACTAAAACAAATTTATTATGAAATTCCTGAATTCCCGATTTTAAATTACGAAAGGAAAACCTAGATCTCGGAGGTAGGAAAGAGGGGTTAGCATTATAAAAGTTAATACGTGTATCTGTAATTTTAAGAATTGACTTTTTCCAAGTAGAAAGCGAGTTTGGGTCCGCATGTTCCCTACGACAGCATTTTATACTAATATCGTCAATGGAGTGGGCGATCTGGGCACGACAGGCATTAAAATCAATAGTTGAAGGTTATCTATATTTAGGACCTTTCGAAAACAAATGCCGAATACGTTTATCAACAATATGAAAATTACCAGTGATGACATGACCAGCTGGAGCATAGCAAAATTTTTATGTGTTGCATACACATTCCTTAGGAGTATTATGTGCTATATCAAGGTCAGAAACTATTTTGTTGTAGTTGAAAATAATATTTATAATAGGCTTTTTATACTTATAACAAATTACAGGACTTTCGGAATTTTTGAAATATTTAGGAATATAATCAACTACATGAGTTTCCCGAAAAATACTAGGCATGTCAATAAAATCAATACCTTTATTAATATATAGTAGTTTTAGAAAATGCCTGACGTGATCAGACTCCTTGTCAACATGGGGTCGGAGTACATGTTGTGTGTAGCTTTGAACTATGGAAGCAGTGTTATACAAGGGATTTGTACGAATGAAAATTTTGTCGGCTTCCTCGTCGATCAACTTTAGTGAAGAAATAGACAAAGAGGTAAGCCGTGAAAGCATAGAGTGCTTTCCAGACTGTTTAAAAATAGTATGTAAATCAGCGACAGAAATAATTACACGCGATTTACGTTTGAAGTTACCATTACGCCTAAGACCATGAGACCTAGATTTACGCTTTCGAATAGAAAATATAGAAAAAATGTCAATATTAGGATCCTTAGAAATATTTCCTTCTTGATAAATATTGTCATTAAGGCCGAGTGGTTAAGGTGTCTGTAAGTTTTTCATCCACTTAAGTTCTGCAATATGTCTAGCTTTTATTTTGAAGCTTTTAGTAGCATCATTATCAAAAAATATATATTCAACCGGTTGAACAGTTACGTAATTAAAACTATAACCTGACTGACGAAAGTGTTGGTACAAGTAATATTTTAACTTTTGAGGATTACTTGCATTATATTTGTGTTCACGAAATCGAACTTTTAAGGATCGACCTGTTGAAGGCTGTAGAAATGTGATGTAAAGTGACCAATGACACCAATAGCACGTATACTATAACAAAGGGCTGTATAAATGTGATGCAAAGTGAAATATGACCCCAATAACCAGTAGACTATAACAGAAGGCCGCAGAAATGTGATGCAAAGTGACCTATGACACCAATAGCCAGTCAACTATAACAGAAGGCTGTAGAAATGTGATGTAAATTGCCATATGACCCGAATAGTCAGTAGTCTACAACAGGAAGCTGTAGTTATGTGATGTAAAGCAACTTATGAACCCTATAGCCAGTAGACTATAACATAAGTCTGTAGAAATGTGATGTAAAGTAGCCTATGACACCAATAGCCAGTATACTATAACAGAAGGCGGGAAGATATGTAATGTAAAGTCATTTATGGAACCAATAGCAGTAGACTACAAAAGAAGAATGTAAAAATGTGATGTAAATTAACCTATGACACCAATAGCCAGTAGACTATAACAGCTGGTTGTAGAAATGTGATATAAAGTGACATATGATCCCAGTAGCCAGTAGAATAAATCAGAATGTTGTATAAATGTTATGTAAAGTAACATATGACACCAATAGCCAGTAGACTATAACAGAAGGTTGTAGAAATGTGATGTAAAGTAACCTATGACACCAATAGCCAGTAGATTATAACAGAAGGTTATAGAAATATGATTTAAAGTGCCATATGATCCTAGTATCCTGTAGAATATAACATAAAGTTGTAGAAATGTTATGTAAAGTGATCTATGACACCAATAGGCAGTAGACTACAGCAGAAGGATGAAGAAATGAAAGTGATGTTAAGTGACCTATAACGCCAATAGCCAGTAGACTATAACAGAAGACTGTAGAAATGTGGCGAAAAGTGACATATGACACCAAAAGCCAGTAGACTATAACGGAATGCTGTAGTAATGTGATGTAAAGTGACCGATGACACCAATAGCCAGTAGAATATAACGGAAGCCTGTAGAAATGTAATGTAATTTGAGATATGCAACCGATAGCCACTAGACTATAACAGAAGGTTCCAGGAATGTGATGTAAAGTGATATATGACCCCAATAGCCAATATACTATAACGGAATGCTGTAGAAATATGTTGTAAAGTGACCTATGACGCCAATAGCCAGTAGACTATAACGGTAGGCTGTAGTAATGTGATGTAAAGTGACCGATGACACCAATAGCCAGTAGAATATAACAGAAGGCTGTAGACATGTAATGTAAAGTGACCTATGACGCCAATAGCCAGTAGACTATACCGGAAGGCTGTAGTAATGTGATATAAAGTGACCTATGACACCAATAGCCAGTAGACTACAACAAAATGTTGTATACATGTGATGTAAGTTAACCTGTGACACCAATAGTCAGTAGATTATAAAAGAAGGCTGCAGATATGTGATGTCAAGTGACCTATGACACCAATAGCATAAGACTATAACAGAAGGCTGTAGAAATGTAATGTAAAGTGACTAATGACACCAATAGCCAGTAGACTACAACAGAATGCTGTAGAAAGATGATGTAAAGTGACATATGACCCCCAATAGCCAGTAGAATATAACTGAAGGTAGTAGAAATGTGATGTTAATTAACCTATGACACCAATAGGCAGTATACTATAACAGAAGGTTGGAGAAATGTGATGTAAAGTGACATATGATCCCAGTAGTCTGTAGCATATAACATAAGGTTGTAGAAATGTTATTCAAAGTGATCTATGACACCAATAGGCAGTAAACTACAGCACAAGGATGTAGAAATGTGCTGTTAAGTGACCTATGACGCCAATAGCCAGTAGACAGAACAGAAGGCTGTAGACATGTGATGTAAAGTTACCTATAACTCCAATAGCCAGAAGACTACCCAGTACAGCAGCAGAAATAATCACTATGTTTGTTGTTTTCTCCTTCAATTGATCTTTATATCTCAAATAGAATACAGTCTCATGTATGTTGCCAATGGTTACCTGTAATGAATAATTGAAATTTAAATCAATTGAGACTTTTGCTTATGTTTCTGTATCATACATTCATTATCGGAACTCACGATGGATTTATTTTTGTTGCTTTCATACATCACCCGTGATTTTACTAGGTATGTATATCTGTTTAATATTCATCAGCTGCAATAATCATTGTCGATTACTGTGACATAAATTTTTCTTTGAGGAGGTTAATGCTATTATGTTTCTAATATAGGAGTGCAGTAAAAACATGCACATTTTACTACAAATTTATCGTAAAAAATAAATTAATCATACAAAACACTGAATAATACAATCTAACATGGTTTATTAAGATGTCCAATACTGATTGGTTATTGAGGAGTTTTTAAAAATGCTATCATGACCTCTGAAGTCACGTCCTTCAAGACTGCTTTATATTTTCTGCGTTTGGTGCTGAGAGATGGACATACAATGTAAGTTTTGAGTATTTGTTTGTATTATGTTCAAGCCCTCGCAAATGTGTGCATAAAATACCATGTCAAATAAAAAACAAAATATTTAGAGTGATTTTATATTTTACGAGATCAAAACCTGGTGTTTGGGACATGAAACACATCGAAACCGAACATTGGTGCCGATGGTCTTCAAGTTCCGCCCACTAAGTATTGATCTGAGACAATAACCCGCTGGAAATATTTGATTCCTTAAAAGACAATATAAAACGTCTCGCCAACAGTTAAATTTTGAAAACGCAACTAATTTAGTTTACATGTTGCTGATATATGAAATGTAAACAACAAAAAATACATTGGATAAAACAATAAAACAAAGTTGCTTCGCCCAAAAAATGTTTGTCAATTTCCTAGATAAAATACTTGTGCCCACAAATATGTACTACCCAAGACACAACTATGTCAAACTATCATTTTTTGTCTTCCGCACTTTAAACTATAAACTGAGTTTAAAACGTCTAGTGCATATAGTTGGCGACACACCCGCAACTGCAATGCCATGTTGCGAAGTAATACACTTAATACAAATAAAAACAAAGTTTGGAAGATGTAGTGCTTAAGTTCCCAAGAACGCGACTTAAATGCAAAAGTTGAATTAACATTTAGTAAGTTGTCTGGCCTTTGCTTGAATGATGAATATCGCATACGCAATTTATATGTCACATTTCGATGTACGAGAGGCAGTCAAAAAGTTCCCGGATTTTCGCAACTGAAATTGTGTTTATCAAGCAATTGTTTTGACACTTTCAGAAAATATACTTTGTGTTAAGTGCGATACATTTGTAAAAGTTTGTAGAATTTGTATTTACCGTTTTCAAGATATATACTACTATAGCAACACATAAATGCGCGTACGGAGCAGTTGCGAAATTTGATATTTTCATTTTCAACACTTTTTGTCCACACTTGATAGTTAGCTTAACATGCGCCAAACATTATTGTAACTTGACGTGACGTCAGTGATGGCTTTGGAATACGTCATATCTTTATTTCAACGTTATTTTTCGCAAAACAAGTTTTTTTTTATGGAAACTGCAAATAGGTGGTTTAGGAAACTCCAAAAGATAGAACGGAGTAACGGGCTCTGAATAAATGTTGTGCAGATGCAGGAACGACATCGACAGATATGTGGAAGTTTCTCAATCGCCATCAGCAGAAGACAACATGTTGCCGGGCGAATGTGTTTGACAGACACAAGCGTTTCTGCGATGGAAGAGTAATAGTGGCAGACGACAAAAGGACCGGAAGACCGCAGGCAAACGTTAACACAATTAATAACGTCTGTAAAAGTCTTGCGTTGAATCGTAGAAAAAGAATTGATAATATTGTTGAAAATGTTGGAGTAAGTCATGGAAGAGTTCACAAAATAGTAAACAAGAGGCCAAAGAAGGCAATTGAACGCTCTACTGGCTAAAGCTAAAGTTTGTGTATAAGGGGCCATAACTCTGTCAAAAATCATTCGACCGGAACATGGTGATGACATGCGCAACAACGCTTGGTAATGAAAATCCGCCAAGATTCTTTTAAAATCCGGCAAGGGGACCAGGAGATCTAATCGGGACAAAGTTTGTCTATTCAAACCTTTAAAGGGTCATAACTCCGCCAAAAATCATTCGACCGGAACAAGGCAATAATATGCACAACTAGGCTTGGTACCGATCATCCCGGAAAAGTTTCGTTTAAATCCGACCAGGGGTTCAGGAGAACTAAACCAGACAAAGTTTGTGTACTAGTATTAAAACCTTTAAAGTCATAACTCCACCAAAAATCATACTACCAGCCAGAACACGGTGACGATATGCACAAATAGACCTGGTACTGATCATCCCTAAAGAGTTTTGCTGAAATCCGGCCAGGGGTTCAGGAGAACTAGTCCAGACAAAGTTTGTGTATTAAAACCTTTAAAGGGCCATAAATCCACCAAATGAATCAACCGGAACACATTGACGATATGTACAACTATGCTTGGTACTGATAATACCTGCACAATTTCACTAACATCCGGCCAAAAGAAGGCCCTTAACGTCTTCATGAGGCAAAATACAGCATCTCTGAACTAATTCAAGGGTCATAACTCCGGTGTTACTTATCCGATTTGGCTGGTTCAAACTTTTCCAAGATTTCATTGATAGTAGCAAACTGGTAAAGTTTCGGATGCAAAATGAAGGCCCTATCGTCTTAACGAGACAAAATACAGCATTTTGAACTAAATCAAGGGCCATAACTCAAGGGCCGTGTTACATGTCCGAACTGGCTGGTTGTCGAACTCGTCCGGGCTTTCATTGATATCAACAATCTGGTAAAGCTTGAATAAGATTGGATGAAAAATGAAGGCCCTATTGTGTTAACGAGGCAAAATTATAGCATATTTCAGAAAATCAAGGGCCATGACTCCGATGTAAATGGTCCGATATGGCTGACTGTCAAACTCGTCGTACCGTTTATTGATATCAATAATCTGGTAAAGTTTGAAAATAATCGGTTGAAAAATGAAGGCCCTATCGCGTTAACGAGGCAAAATATAGCAATTTTAACTGAATCGAGTGCCATGACTTCGGTGTTACTTATCCGAAATGGCTGGTTTTCAAACTTTTAAACTTCCCGAGCTTTCAATGATATCATCAATCTGGTAAAATTTGAAAAAGATTGGATGAAAAATGAAGGCCCTATCGTGTCAACGAGGCAAAAGTTAACGAACGGACGACGGACTGAAGAAAGACGGAAAACTCGCCATCCCATAAGCTGTGCTGGCCTTCGGGCAAAGTGTGCATGTTCGATGCCCCGCCTTCTTACAGTCGATAATAATGAGATTCGCGTTAGAGCTTCAGAGCCGTTTTGCGACGTTGGCGCACTTTTGCATAGGAATGTAACAACTGACGAGACATGGCTGAGTATACTATTTTATTTTCAAAATGCAGCAAAATACTCAGTAATTATATCAAGACAATGCCCCCGCGCATAGGGCCGAGCACGAGCTGATGACCTTAGACGTTTTAGGGTTCGAACGCATCGACCACGACCCATACAGCACAGATCTTGCCCGAATGACCATTCTCCCTAGGCTGAAATCCGATGTTCGCGGTCGCCAGTTCGCAACATTTCAAGACCTTCAGTATGCGGTTCAAAGTACAGTGTCTAAGTATGAACACTATTGTTACAGTAACATCTACATGAAATGGATTCGGCGCTATGAAAAATGCGTTCAGATGAAACGGACGTAACGGAGGCTTCAAACAATAATTATATTATTAGCTGCTTTATCAGCAGGAACTAAAACAAACCTATTATGAAATTCCCGGATTCCCGATTTTAAATTACGAAATAAAAACCTACAAGGGGGAAGTAGGGATGAGTTAGACATATAGAAATAATACGGGTATCTATGATGTTAAAAATAGTATTTTTCCAAGTAGAAAGAGAGTTACGGTTAGCATGTTCTCTACTACTCCATTTAATACTAAAATGCTCAATGGATTGGGCGATCTGGACACGACATGCATTTCAATCAATCACAGAAGGCAAAATAAACTTCGGACCTTTAGAAAACAAATGATGAATACGTTTATCTATACTATCAAATTTACCAGTAATGACATGAAAGGGAAGAGCATAGCACAATAATTTAGATGTTCTACACTCGCATTCCTTAGAAGTGTTATTTACTGTATCAAGGTCAGACACTATTTTGTTATAGTTGAAAATCATATTTCTAATTGTATGTTTTTGTACTTATAACAAATTATAGGATTTTTGGAATTTTTGAAATATTTAGGAATAGAATCAACAACACGATTATCTCGAATAATACTTGGTTTATTAATAAAATTAATGCCCTTATTAAGATAAAGAATTTTTAGAAAATGTCTGACGTGATCAGACTCCTTGTCAATATGGGGTTGGAGAACATGCTACGTATAGCTTTGAATTATGGAAGCAGTGTTATGTTCGGCCGTTTCCAAAGGTCCACTCTTATAATCTTTTATACAAAGGATCTATTCGAATGAAACTATTAATTTAAGACGTTTAAATAAATAGTTATAAATAATAAGACAAAATAAAAAATTAAGTGAATTTTACAAAATATATACAGCATATTCAATTTGATAAAACATACCTTAATGAGTTAATCAGCATATTAAAATATATACAACATATGGTTCTGAAATGTTATTAGTAATATATCAAAAATAATTTAGCAAAAATTAGCTCCATAATACATACAGTTCGTGAGAGAGTTACCTGAACGCAAAACTTGAATGCTGAATGAAATCTTTCTTTTTCTTTGAAAAGGGGGAGACAAAAGTCAGCAAAGGTTTTTGATATTTTGTATTTAGACACTTACATTGACTTCAGGGAGTGAACTCCCCATCCCCGATGCTGGTTGATCTTTCGGTGCAAGGCATGTCAGACTTGTTGCTGTCAGCTCTATAACTGTGCAGTTCTCTATACCCACAGTCACATTTATGTCATCTTTAGTCGCAACAAAATTTAAATTGGTTCCCTGAAAAATATAGATTACGAACATAGTAAATAAAGATGTCGAGTTGATAATGATTCTGCAGAATATCATAAAATCGTATTGATTACACTACAATGTGTACATACAGACATATGCAAAACAGAAGAAGACGGTCCTGAATCTGAATCATTCACCTGATGTGTTGACCTTTGTCTTCTATAGACATCTGTAAAAGTAACCATAGTGGGTCCGATAAGAGATATTCCAATATAAAAAAGTAAAAACAAATGTTCCTATAGAAATCACAGCTCCCATACGCAACAGCAGAGTAGGTGCACACTGCACCACAAACAAATAGCAAATTACATATACAATGAAAAGGATAATATTCAACACAACGATTGGCGACGACAGCGTTACCGACTTGGAACGGTCAGTAGGCAATACGACGTTCTGGTTAGTTTAAATCGATTTCATGTGTACACAGTCCGCTATTATTCTGTCTTCAGTCTTCATTCTGTCTTCAAATTGACAGTATAAAAACATACATCTCATCAAAAACAATAAAGTACACATTCAGAGAAATTAGGAAGCGATACACGTATATATAATTGTAAGACTATATAACATAATAATTAAAACACCTTTTACTGAACAACCACAGCAGTTGCAGCTAAAGACAAAATCCGTCTTGGTGATTGACTGTAGAGGTGTCAATCACCAAGCATGAAGTGCTTATTAATACTAAAGTGTCGTATCCTTATTTGACAAATTTCCTGATTTATTTCGTAAAGTGGTCAGAAAATCCGCCAGAACCCTTTACTTTCCGAAGTGTATAGACCACATCCCAATAGAATAAAGGTTGTGATATTCAAAGTCGAAGATAAGTTTCTAAGTTGGTGTTGTACTTCTCCAGTACGTTTTCGTTGCGGCGATAGCATTTTGAGAACGATCGGCGAAGGTTATGATAACGAAAACTTTGCAGTACGAGGTACGTTCCCATCTAAATGTGGATAGTAAAATATCTCAAAGCATCTTCAGACCATTTGTGGATGTCCACCTCACGGCCGTGCTGTATAACATGTTGTATTGACCCAGCAATGTCCCCAGGGGCTGGATGGCTGTATCCGTCTGTTCATGCTCAGTAAGTATATAACTGGTTTCAGAGAGAAGAAAACCCTTTCAGGTTTACCGCTATATAATAAATACTGATAAAGGGATCTCTTGGAAGCAACAAACACAAACAAGAGAAAAAAGTAGCAGACTCATACAATCTTTATTAAACTTGTTAAACAATTTATCAAAGAAGGACCCTATTATTTTGCAAAACACTGCATGTTAGTGATTGACCCAGTTACACTTCGCCACTATATTTTTCCTCTTTGACTGTACGATGACCGGACAGAGTGTGGACCCCATGATGACACCTACCTTAAGAAAGATAAAAATATCGGACAGGGAAAGCAGCATACAAGGACGACAGTCAACCACAAAACACAAAAACAAACATGCAAACAGACAAGCGAGAAGGCAAAAGTAATAAAAAATGCAAACGACATCACAAACATCACAAACACAAAAGGGTTGACAATAGGGCTTTAAACGGTCAGTGGCAACAAAGGCCGCTGGGGGTTTAACCGGTTTAATCGGTTCTAGGGTGCACCAAACCTCACACTTACCATACTGTCATCCCATTAAAACAGGACAGTTAATATAAAGAAATCCCCGCCGTGATCTAATCTCTAACCAACAAGGCAGCATCAATAGGCAATATTAGTACAACACAAATATGCTCGTGTAAATATAATACAAAAAAACAATAGCCGAGAAAGCCACAATGAAGGTACTCAATGACTTGGCAGATGCCAGAGCAACAAGAGAATAAACCATTAAGGGCACGACAAGAAAGATCATAGACAAACATCAAACGCCACCGTCCCAATGGGCTTTAGGTAGGCGTCATCATAGGGTCCACAGCCTGTCCGGTCATCGTACAATTAAAGAGGAAAGCATAGTGGCGAACTGTAAAAGGGTCCACCACCAAGCATGCAGTACGTTGCAAAATGATAGGGTCATAACCTCTTTTGATAAACTTTTTAACAAGTTTAACAAAGATAGTATGAAAGTGATCATGACCAAGAAGTTTATAAATCACATCACCGAAAAGTCAGGTTGTGATTGTCCTTGTCGCAGAAGAGTCCTTAAATTTCTTTTATATTTGGAAAGAAGATCAGGGTTACGATTATAAAATGTTGCAAAGGATTTACGCAGTTTATTGTAACGGTAACCCTGATTGAGTAGCTTTTTAGTTATACAAAGATTACGAATATCAAAGTCCTCAACTCGAGTACAAGCTCTTGAAAAACTAATAAGTTGAGACACATACACCCCATAAGAAGTTGCTCGGGGAACATCCTCATCCAAGTGGGGATAATTAACAATGTCAAAATTAAAATCATCTCCCTTCTGATAGATTTTGCATCCTCATAGGACAGTAGCGTTTGAAGTTTGGTTTGTCTTGAATATTGTCTTGTCGTACCCTTAACGGTTTGTTCTCTTGTTGCTCTGGCTTCTGCCAAGTTATTGAGTACTCTTTTTGTGGCTTTCTAGGCTTTATTTTTTATTATATATGCATACTCATTTATGTGTTTTACTTATATTGCATATTAATGCTGTCTTGTTTGTTAGCGAATATAACATGGCAGGGTATCTTTATTTACACCGGCCCGTTTTATTTGAATGACAATAGGGCAAGAGTGAGATTTGGTGCACGCTTGAACCTGGTTTAAACATCAGGGGGCCTTTTTGCTGACCGTTGCAATGCGGTAGCCCTATTGTCAACCCAAACAACATAATCTTGATAGACAAGTAGCTAGAGATCAGTTCTAAAATCCTTTGCCAAAATCTATCTTGCCGTTCTGGAGAAGAAGACGTTTTAGGGTTTTGGCTATTTCTAGTAAAGGCGGCCACCTTGAATGTCGGATCGATAAAAACATTGTAAGGTCCCAGCCCGCTCGAAAATCGAGAGGAAATTTGAGTAAAATTGGCAGAGCGGTTTCAGAGAATAGGGGACGCCAACGCCCACGCTCACACACACGCCCATGCCCACGTCGATATACAAAATGCTATCGCATGAGCCTTTGGTCAGTAGAGCTTAAAATGACCTTGATAATAAATACTGATAAAGGTGATCCTTTGAGAGCAACAAACACAATTAAGAGAATAAAGCAGCAGACTCGGTTTTATTGAGTCTGTTCATGAGAAGTAATGAAAGAAGCAACACTTCTCATGCCCCCTAGCACCAGCTTAAGCGGTATTCTACTTCAAAGCCACCTAAATTGGGCTCGTTGGTCCCAAAGAAGACCAATTCAAACTGGTTTCCAAGGTTTTGAGTTATACATGGTTACAATTTAAACTAACCACTTACATTAATTGTCAGCCTTCGCTCTGTAGATTCGAAGAGAAGTTCATCGTCGAGTTTGTTCAGTGTTGGGTCTTTGTAATACCGAAATGTAAACGAGGCTTCTACTCCATCCAGGGCTATTTTAACTGTTGTGATTTCACATTCACAATCACAGCCACAATCTGCGGAACGCTTCTTCCTTCTCTTTCTTTCGTTTGATCCCCCAATCTCCAAGTTGGTTGGAGCTTTAGGTGTTGGACAAATGACCCCACTTGCTGATAAAATATCACAGGTTGCGCTCTAGATTATTAAAAAACAAATATAATAACTTCTCAGCAGGCATTGTATACATTTTATTTAGATTTTATTCAACAAATTATTGATCCATTTTTTACCCCTTAATAGGTTTATGAGGGTTGGAATGGGCCACCTCATACAAACCATGAACAATTGCATTACGTGGTCCCGCCTTACTTCTATTAAGCGATGGCAAAGCTTATATTATCAGGATTTTATAATCGATATTTTGACAATAAATGTCAAAGAATGTACAGAACATCACTTTATTAAACTCAAAAGTAGGTGATACAATAGCATATAATACAAACATTCTTATAATAATACACATGACATGGTGTTAGTTTTTACGTTGTTAATTATAATAGAAATAACAAATATAATTCAATCACTCATATTTTATGGTAAAAGCAAAACACACACACACAAAAAAGTATTGAAAAATAACGGGTGTGGTGGTGTTGAGGGGGTGTGAGGGGTTGGGGGTGGGGCGGTAGTAATTCTTTACACATATTAACCTATTCGTGGTTGCTTATTCATTTGCTGGTTAGTTAATAAAACGGGTGGAAATGTACATTGAAATAGTAGTGACAGGTGTTGACGTTTCTCGGTGCAGGTTTGTTTATGAAACGGACAGTACTTATTGTAGTAGGCCTAATTGTAATCAAAATTAAGTGGCACGTGACGAACGTACCAAACATTTGTGAATGGTCTGTCGTCTGGTCACTTTGACCTTGATCTAATTAGTTAAGTTATGTCAGTATAGTGTGTGTTGTGTTCATTACTGAAGTCGTGTGTTTTGTGTCCGGATATTATATTTCATAAGAAAACGGAAATGTGTTTTGGTTTTAACTATTGTTTTGGATCTAGATAATTATTTAGGAGGTAAGTGCATTTTGAACAATAATGAATAGAGTGGGTATGCCACTATATGTGGTTAACCGTTCTGAGTTAAATAGTAAGCATCATGAATTGCATGAGTTAATACAATATATGATACACAGTGCAATCGTTTGAGCGTGTCTAATACTATTTTTACAAACTTACTGATATTTTGTTAATGCGTTTTTGATGAGAGAGTTAGCAGAAGTTTTAAATTTAAAATACTTGGTCTTTGAAAATAATATCGTTTTATACACCTTTTCCTTTCATTATTGAAGAAGGGACATTTTAAGAGATAATGGAATTCATCACCAACATCATTAAGGATGCATAAGTGGCATTTTCTTTCAGAGACTTCTATACACTGCCAGTGGCCGAGTTTAGTTTTCAAGCTGTATATTTTCCATAAATATAAATTACGTGAGATGTACGTCAGTCAATCAACATTTGAAGCTATACATACATTAAAAATTCTACCATTAACAGCTGTTTTAATGGTAGACTTGCAAAATAAATAATTGCAACAACTGCACCTCTTAGCATTGCACTTATTAATAGAAGGAAACACCCTGCGTCTTGAATGAACTAAACAATGTCTGAAAACAGACTGTATATGGCATTCCCTCAAAACAGGTGATCCTAGAGTATTAACGGAAACTTTTGAGCCATTATTAAAAATCCTGGTTATATTATTAGAAGGAACATGCAACGAGGTTGCCGAATGAAGATTTAAAGGTGTAAGGCGTACATATGGTTTAGTTATAAAAATGAAGAGTTATTATCTGGGATTTGTATTGATGACGCAGAGTGTAACCGAAGAGGTGAAAGATTTATTTTAAGTATTTTTACTAATAGACTCATATATATCATTTAGAAAGTAATACCATTCTGTGAAAAGCGAAATAAGGGCCAATTAATAGTTATTAGAGATACGAAATAGTATCAACGATCCATAAGAAATAATATTTGTAAACTTACGGACGGTTAAAAGAGGTCCAAAACCCGACAACAGTGTTAAAGAAATATAAAAAGATCGGACAGTGAAAGTAGCATTCAAGGAGGACAGTCAACCACAAAACACAGAAACAAACATGGAAACAGACAAACAAGAAGACAAAAGTAATAATAAAAGTAAACGACATCACAAACACAAAAGGGTTGACAATAGGGCTACCGCCTTGGAACGGTCAGTGGCAAAGTAGGCCACTGGGGGTTTAAACCGGTTCTAGGGTGCAGTTTGTTTTATTTCATATTTTAGGGTTTGCTTTGTATTTCGTTATACTTAATGAGCAGATATCCTGTCTGCCTGTATTATCTAATATTTGCTTGATATAGTTTATCCATTTTGATTGTAAATTTGGTAACCTGGGCATATATTGGTATATTTTATCTGATATTTTACTTTGCTTGTCTCAAATATGTCTATTCCAGAAAAGAAGAAAAAGTAACATCCATTTTGGAACATGTGTGTATCGAAATTAGTTGAAACAATTTAGAACATCACATACGCAAACATTTCAAAATTGTACAAAACAATTGTTTCTTCAAAATAATTGGTTAATACAAAAACTGCAAGAATAAAGATAAAAATAAAGACAAAGAATACAGTTTTGTATAAAAAAACAACACAACCATTATAAATTTACGATTTAATCAGAATATAATATAACGTATATTACAATGATACTTGTGAGGGTTTATATTTTTATGAGGTATATTGAATTAGAGATTAAACATTAAACATTAAACATCATATTTATACATTTTCATTTCTTTAAAAAAGAACAAAGTAAGTGTTTATATAAGCATCTCTAAACATATTTATCCCACTCATTCCTCCGACCAAATAAATGAAGAGTACGAATAAAATAAGCAATTGAATATAATTATAGAATCCATGATTATTTACCATTATTTAAACTGTAGAAATTAAGCCAGTCTCTTTTAAAACATTTCAGTCATGGTCCCAATTGTATTCCTTCTATTTTTATGTAATTTAACTTCGTTTAAGTCAAATTTCTACAGGTCGAATTATTTACTAATTGCATTCTGTGTAAGGTAACGTATGTTACATTTTAGTTATGTTGATGCATTGTTTTAGGAACCACACAGAGAACAGGTCAACTGTATATGTCGATGATCAGGGTAGCACAACAGGTTTTATGAATATGTTCTGAATAATCATGGAACATATCAAGAGGGACAGTCACATATGTTACATTCTTAAAATGCCCTGAGCGTTTTTATCATAATAGCATATTTATTGAAAATGTTCAGAGTTAACTTTAAATTCAAACGCTAATATTGTAATTGGGTCATCATGAACATGTTCGGCATTGTTAATGTCTCATTAAATATAGGGTATGTAGTCTATGATATTCCCAAGTTATAGAAACGTATGTTAACGTAGGCGACATATTTGAAGACACAACTGTCTTAACATATTCTAAGCCGTTTTACTTGAAGTTTAACATGATATTCAAACTATTCCAAATTTTAAAATATTTATCTACAATATAAAAAATGCTTTAAAGGAATTATCTATTGCATTTGTCTTATCAAATGTCAAGTTATTTGGCGACAGTAGCGTAAATGATAATTTGTGAAACAAACGGTTAGTGCTCCAACTTACTCAACATACCTTCATTGCAAATGTACACTGAACGTGATTGTTACTATTACTATTAACAATAACTACAGAAAAGGGGATATCTTGGAAGTAACAAACACAAACAAGAGATAAAAGTAGCAGACTCGGTTTTATTGAGTCTATTCATGAGAGGTAATATTAGGTGTAACACCAAATACGCCTCCTAGCACCGGCTTAAGCGATATTCTACTTTCAAGCCATAAAAACTGGGCCCAAAGGACCAGTAAGAAACAACACTACTGATCTGTAGTCGGGGCAACATTTTACGGCCGCCTCACAGCACTAAACAAACGCTGGTGTGAATGTCAATAAATACTGAAAAGGAGATCCATTGATTTCACTCCAGGGTCACCATTTTAACAAGTATAAATACAGCGACAACGATACACGGATTTATTGAGAACAGCGTTAAACCAGCCAGGGTAAATCCCAAAACTGGAGCGTCGAATTAAGAGTTACCACCTTATAATTAATTGTATGCATATTGAATCACGGATATTTTAAGAACCCTTGAATTAATTTAATAAACCTATACTTTTAATCGGTGTATATACATAAGCATATGACCTGAACACATGGACAGTGTTTTGATAAACGGGTTTTGTAGTGTACATTTGTCGCTATTTTGGCGGTTTAGTCTCTTTAATAAGATTTTGTTTGTTAATTCACCTTATAAAATACTTTTCAAGTTTACTCCTATGTATGTCTATTTAAGACATGTGACCCCTTGATTTCAGAGAAGATATTTTTCCTCAGTGACACCAAATGCAATCCCAACCTTTTTGTCCCATATAAACTACCTACTCAGCAAGTTTCGTCGCAATATCTCATTCCTAACAAAAGTTACTGAGTTAAAACCAATTTTCTGTTTTAGAAACACCGACCTTGACCTTTTCCCCAGTGATACCAAATGCAATCCCAACCTTTCTGTCCATATAAACTACATACACAGCAAGTTTCGTCGCAATACCTCATTCCTGACGAAAGTTACTGAGGGAAAATCAATTTTCTGGTTTAAGTAACCTCGAGCTTGACCTTGATCGCAGTGACTCCAAATGCAATCCCAACCTTCGTTTCCATATAAGCTAACAACCCTGCAATTATTGTCGCAATACCTCATTCCTAACAAAAGTTACTGAGTGAAGAGTGAACGTCAATTTTCTAATTTTACAAACAGCGACCATGACCTTGACCCCAGTGACTCCAAATGCAATCCCAATCTGTATGTTTATATAAGCTACCAACCCAGCAAGTTTTGTCACAATACCTCATTGCTGACAAAAGTTAATGAGTGAAAAACAATTTTATTTTTAGTAACATCGACTTTACCTTGATCTCAGTGACTCCAAATGCAATCCCAACCTTCGTTTACATACAAGCTAACAACCCTGCAGGTAATGTCACAATACATTATTTCTATCAAAAGTTACGACGTGAAAACCAATTTTCTATTAGTAACAGCAACCTTGACCTTGATCCCAGTGACCCCGTATGCAATCCCAACCTTCCTTTCTATATATGCTATCAACCCATAAAGTTTTGTTACAATACCTCATTCCTAACAAAAGTTAATGAGCGGAAACCATGAGTTTGACGCCGCCCGCCTGCTCGCATGCCACATGATTATCGGTATTCTAATAACGAGGCTTTTCCAAAGAAAAAGCCTGGTTAAAAGTTATTGAGCAAAAAACATTAGTTTGTACGCCGCCCGCCTGCCCACCCACCCGTCCGTCAAACGACAATTGGTAATCTAATCAGTAACTGAAAGCATTCGTCAGCCTTACGACAATTGTTAATTATTCGTTAAACTATCGTTCGTAATTTTTACGTTAACTTGAAACATTCGTTATTTCTGAATATTTAACGAGAGCCTCGTTATACAACGACAACTAGGAGGCAGTCTTTATCCATTCGTTGTCAAATGTTAGATAGGTTCACAGATTTTCTTCATGTAAAAATTGTAAGTAGTTTTCAATATATTCTTTTCTTACGTTTCTTACACAGAACTGTGTTGTCTTGCATAGAAAAATAATCATATTGTGGATAGTGGAAATTAATGTTGTCTCGTACATATTAAATCATATCATTACGCAAAAATGTGTAATAGTTCATGATATAATTTTGATTTATTGTTGTACCAATCACTTGCAATAACATTTTAAATATAAAAAAGCCGCGCCACGCGAAAATGTGCCTATGGGCCTTTGCAACATTTGCGCATGACGTGGCGAAATTATCCCAAATATCGATGAATAAAACGGCGCAAGTATCAGCACTTTTTAAATTATATGCTCATTTTCATTTTAAACATGGACTCAAGAAATAGGCATATAAAGATGAAAACTCTTAACTTTAGTAGAAATGTGTTGTCTGTTCAATTCATTTTGCTAGTTTGCGTTTACATCGTACAGGATATGGTTAGCAGACAGACAACGTAGGCGTCGTATGAACGTTGCACCAGTGATGCGAGACAGACAACATCCATTAGATTTCATGGATGATTGATGAAATCATGCTAATTAGAAAAGTACAGAATGGACGGAAACTCCATTTTTGACATATGCGGAAAACTTGACTTCCGGTATCTCTTCAAGTCGCCATCGCCTTAATGTACTTCGCCACTGGTAGTTTCCAGTCTGTATTGGCAGATAGTCATGGAGTTAGTCTGATGACAATTAACGTTGTGTTCGTGACGTTTCATTTTATCTCACATGACGGCTGAATGCTCATATCAACTTTCCACTGGATGACAGGAGTCAGCGAATTAGTAAACAAGGATTTTATCAAATATCCAATTTTCCTAAAGTTCTAGGCGTGGTCGATGGTATTTTGATTCATGTCAAACCGCCACAAGAGGACGAACATTTGTACGTCACGAGAAAAGGTTATGCAATAAACGTGCAGGGCATTTGTGATTCAAACAACATATTCTTAATCTAAGTTGTCCGGTGGCCGGGTTCAACCCATGATTCGTTTATACTTTCCAACAGTCAAATTTATCGTATGTTGGAATCAGGGCATGATACATGATGACTGACTTTTGGGAAACAGTGCTTATTCATTGAAATGCTTGCTTCAATCCCCTATAAATAGCCCCCATACAGCAGCGTCGCTACACTGCGCATAAAAGCACCCGATGCACAATTGAAAGAAACTATGGCATATGCAAAATGAGATTTCGCTGTCTCCGTAAGTCTGGAGGATATCTAACTGTTTATCTGCAAGACGAAATACCAACGTCATCGGTGCCACGGCAGTATTACATAATACGTGTATCAGGAATCGGGTTACGCTACTCGACGATGAAAATAACAACCAAGAAGATGATCAAGTTGATGATGAATCGGAATCAGACTAAGATGGCGAACAACAGGGCGACGTCGTACAAAGTGGACGTCAAACAAGATCTGAACATTTAGAACTATATAAATTACATATGTGAAATTCCAACCAAGTCATAACTTTTATAGACATATTTGTAAAATTAGAGGATGATTTAACTCAGCATGGAAACGGATGTTATCAATTATGTCCAATGTATACATCTATATAGGTAATACAAAGGCATTGACATTAACTTTACTTATAAAGTCATTCTTAGATTGATTAAACTGACACATAGATACGTACAAACTAGGCACGTAAATATGTACTCTGGTATTGAACTTCTTTTAATTGTATTACAACTCTTTGAATAAGACATCTTCAGGTGTAGTTAATTATCAAAAGTAAAAAACAGTGTCAACTAAAACATAGTTTGACGTATAAAAATCCACGTTTTGTAAAATATGTCTTGTTCTTTGCAACCTAACTTTCATTGGTTACTGACGGAAATTTCGAATAACGGTATTTGTGTAAAGTACCTCTTAATCTGGCACAGTTTGCAGTTATTTAATTTTAATTTACGTCGATTGGGAAACTAGTTTTAAAAAACTTGTATTAGAAATCAGTATTTCCGTCTTACTGGAGATTGTTGTAAATAATTACAATTCTGGCGAGAACCAAACTCACTATCTCAAGATTATATACACGCTTTCAATACAAATATTATATATCGATGATTTGAATATGCGATATCTCTATCTCTGATATGTAATATCAAGCTTTTAAATACTTGATATCCGGATTTCAGCTACAATAGGTTATATCACCTTTTCAGAAAGGTGATATCGCACATTCGAATATCCACCGCTGATACATGTGGAAAAGTGGTCAGTTACTTGCGAAGAACTTGCGTGTCAGTTCTGGTTCAACCCAGGAAAGCATGGTTAGGTTAACTGACCGCCGTACATAACTGAAATACTGTTGATAAACGGCGCTAAATCCAACACTCACTCACTCACATTCGAATATGCGATATCACGTATTGAATGGTTGATATCACATATTCATTTTGAATCGGTTATATTCATATACGATATCGTATTGAAAGGTGGATATGACCTCTTCGAATAATGGATATCATAATGATGATTATTAGATTAAACATATTTAGATTGAATGCTGGATATCCATCATTTGAAAACGTGATATCACGGGTATGAATGCGTGATATCCACAATTCGAATATATGATATCATTTTAAACTATGAAATTTGGATATCACTTTTTTCAAATTGTGGATATCATTGTTTGAATACCTGATATTACATATATGAATGAATGGATGATTTCACCAATTCGAATATGTGATATCACATTTCGGTAATTGTATAGTTAAACGGCGCCATTAAGATTGAATATCAAGCGCTTACAATTGTTCACAACATTGTCTCCGCTTTATCTGCTGAAACAGACAGACAGACATACAGACACAGAGACAAATAACAAAACAAAAATAAAAAATAACTATCTACTAGAAATTAACCTTTAATTACTATTTTATCATTCCATGATATAGGTAAAAACAAAGTAAAAATGAAAATATTTGAGACTTTTAAGCTTAAATATCTTTACACTTTTTAACGATTACACAAGACCCATAAGAAATGTAATAAATAGCTCAGGACACCTGACAATACATGTCTACAACACGTAGCTACTAATACAACAAACAACACTATACTGTACTGTATATTGGGTGACTGAAATAGCTTTCAGTTGCAATTAACATAAATCGATTACTGAATGTCAACCTCTAAATATTCTGGTATAAACAAATATTGGAAATTGTTTCAAATGTATACATTTTAACATTGGAAGTAAATAGACAATAATATAAAAGCCACGGTAACAGCCGAGACCACACATCTGATTACACAAAAATACACAATTTAAATTGCGCAATAGTGCGTATACGTGTATTTAGCCTATAACGCCTATACTGAAACACAACGGTGCTTCTTTATAGCAGCTGACGAAGGAATTTTTATTCCGAAAGATCTTTTGCAAACAGGATATTGTTTTCCTGGTAAAGTAGAAACTGTTGTTAGTCTAGGTTAAAATACTCAGTTCACTAACTGGAAAAGTGAACCGTCTGAGGTCAACTGGGCCGTCTACTATGTGCAGACCCTTGCAACCCCTCACAACACAACGTTAGTAAGATCTCTCAACGATGACGTAACGAACGATTTTAGTTACAGGAATAACGAACACGTTAACATACCGAACGATTTCGTTACACTGTCATAAACGCGCTCGTTGTGTAAAACATAACGAATGCTTTCAGTTACTAACCGGCTTTTCCAAAGGAAAACGTGGTAAAAAATCATTATTAGTCAATATCAAGTTATAACCCTTGAACCCCTCACGATAAGCCTGATCAACCCCACTTAAGCTTTGATTACGACATTACAGTAAGCTATACTATTCAAGCTACACATATTGAACTTACCTATGAAGGCCAGCATACTCCACTGTCACTGTAGCAGCATTGGCATTCGTTAATCGACTTCCAGTAATTGTGATACTTTACTAGTTAAGTTTGGTTACAACATTACAGTAAACTATACTATTCAAGCTACACATATTGAACTTACAGATTCAAGGCCAGCATACTCCACTGTCACTGTAGCAGCATTGGCATTCTTTAATAGTCTTCCACTAATTCTCATTTGTGTACCACCACTTTTTCGCGGGGAAAGAAATATAGTTTTAAACATTATTATCAAAATATGAAGATGTCATGAACTATAGTGTTTACTATTCTGTAACTATTCATGCTGAAGGAGATGTCATAGTAAAATTAAAATTAAAACTATCAAGTATATAAAACAAAATAAGAGGCTCATGGACAACAGTTATTTAGACTATACACACAATACTATTTGTCATAGATGGTTTATTTGCTTTCAGAAGGTACAATATCGGTGACTGATTTTCTAACATTTATGTAACTAACTAGATGTATAAGAATATGATGGTTGAAGGCTGTAGGACTACTAGTGTTTGTTGGAAACTGAACTTTTATAAACACGAATGAGGACTATAGCAGATCAAATGTCCCATACCGGCATGATCTTAAGTAGTTTGTGATGACTATGCTTTTAAAGTATAACAGGCCATAATATTAATCCTGCCATTTTTTATTTTCAAAACCCCATTAGAACTCGACCAGTTGTTACATGTCAATCATCTTAACGCAAAAATGGATAAATAATAATAAAGGTTTCCTTTAAGATGAAAACAAACAAACATTTGTCTTGCATACCGGATACGGTTATCCGCATTTTAGCATGGGTGATGGAAAGCCTGATCTTACAAATGGGGGAAGATAAAAGTCACGTGCTGATAAAACAATTATAGTTGCATGACGTCATTGTGTAAATAAACATGCAACACGTAGTTGGCGATGTCAACTCGCAGAATGTAAATGACATGCAAGAAAAATAGTCAATCATGGGTATTGAAATTCCAACACTCGGTATAACTGTTTTAATTGGAACCTTCCGAGTGTTGGAATTCCCTATCTTCACCGGATACCCACGAACGATTCTTATAATCTTATATGTCATAGTGAAAATATAAAAGACATAACACTGCCATTAATTTTTCGAAATCAACAGAATCAAACCTGACATCTATGTTGATACCAAACAGCCTGAATGAATACATGAAATCATTGTGGGGCAAAAGTATAAAAGGTCCACCAAAGCCGTGCCAATATTTTCTAGAATTACACTATACTCAAACTTTGGTTGACTGTCGTCCATGAATGCTTCTTTCCTGTTGGATTTTTATATCTACTTAACAGGTCATTATAAAATATTATAGTGGACAATTTTAAGGCAGGCAAAGGGCCATAATTCTGTAATATAATTATGTTATAACATGTATAAGCCAGGTTACATCGCAAGTTAGTTTTATTAAAAGATAATAACACTGCCAAAATGAAGATCAGCTTTAATGGGCATATGTTACGACATTTCTTTGGGTAAGATGAATATGTGTGTGAAGTTTCATGAACATAGATCAAATACTTTTCAAGTTATGATCAGTTATGACCTTGGTTAGGTTGCAGGTTAAAGTTTTATGAAAAGGAGCATAACTCTGCCAAAATAAAAGTTAGAGTTATTGGTTATGGGTAACAAGACTCCTTCGGGTAAGATGAATACGTGTGCTAAATTGGGTTATTACTTATTTTTATGTTAATTGAATATATCTTTTTGACATAATATGCTATGCACATGACCGCATTCGACTGTACTAGTATATAACAAATAAACTCTTATAGAAAATACCCTTATTAATTACAGTCATTATTTACACCAAATATCAGTTGTTATATTACCATTATTGATCCATACATTTGTATATATACTCCTCAAAATATTTTAATGACAACGTTTTGATTTGTGTCATTTTTTAAATGTGCCATTATTGAACATTTTACTGTCCTTTAGCAGTTGTTAAGTTTAACTTGACACAAAAGTATTAACTTTTGATCTGGATATAAAATATGCAGCATATTAAAGTTTAAGTAATTATTATTATTATACCTCACGTTTACACTACTGTATAAATTGCCCATACCCTTAGCTTGAAGCAATCTTTACTGTTCACCGGTAAACAATTTTTACTGTTACACGATTGTGACGTCACGGGAAGTATAAGAATAGGTTTTGGGTTTTTCCAATAACGACACGCTTTGGCAATTGGAAATCGGTGGACGCTTATTAAAATACAGTTGAAGTTATGTCAATCGTAAGACGCTTGGTTTACCAAACAACAATAAAACAAATGTGGCTAGCAGATTTGCTACTTTAAATCAAAACTGGTATAAAAAATATAAATTGAAAAAAAAACAACATTATTGCGATTTTTTTCCCTCGTATATTAAAATTTTAATCAAAACATTTGTTCGGTATAATAAAATAAATATTGCATCGCCCTGGTTGACATTATTTTCCTCAGGTTGACAATATTAGTTATTAGGATTCTTGACAGGGGACATGAGCTCACATTCCCTGCCTGGCAATTATATTCACCAGAGCCGTTAAACGTCGTTAAATGTGGCGGATTTTTTAATAAAATAAACGTATTTTGTCACTTTGTTAATGTTTTATTATCTGTAAAATTGCCAAAAAAATTACACTTACGATTATTTTAGACTTTTACACACATTGGAAAGCGCAGAAAAGCGATAGGAAGGAAACAATCGGCGGTTTCCAAAACGAATCGGCAACGTTATCGTCGCCATTTTGTTTTTACCTAAAGGGACTTCGTCCTATGTTCACGTCTCGAGACGTAGACATGGGCTCATGTCTACGGCGCATTGACCAATGAAATCTTGAGAATTTTCTTTGCAGTATGACAATATCCACTGTCACCCTCACTGGGATGCAATATTTATATATTGTTCTTTTTTATGATCCATAAATTATTTTGAGGAGTATACTTGGGATACAGCTGTAGTTAATGTTGGGACAAAGTTGCGGCCTTTTGTCATGTTATAATCTGGTAAATAGATACATGTAAACCTTGTCTAACATATATCAAAACAATATTATATTATACAGTTATACTATTTTCATAACAGGCACTTACTGCTATAAAATACTCTTACCTCTTCATCGCTTTTTTCGGTGATATTGGATCAATGACTGGATTTGGAAGTAGACTGTAATTAAGATTCCTTTTGGCAACAAATTGACCATCAGCAAACAAACTGACACTTGTTATATTACTCAGTATACCACTTGGAACAACAAACTGCACAGTGAAGTTCACACTGAAAACAAGCAATACTAGTCAAATGTGATATAGACCATGGCCTACCCAACTTCTCGGTACCAACTCAGCTGGCAAATTTTAAATGCTGCCACATTTTTGGCAAAAACATGCAAATTTTATAACAAAAATCGCATAAAAAATAGAATATTGTTTTAAAATATTATTATCATTGCAATATTAGGGAGCTGAAGCTTCTGAAAGTTGTCTGTTATACATGTATTCATATAAACAAAACTAATATTTGAAATGAACAAAATGTATACAGCTTGCCATTTTGGGGGGAAATCAGCATAAAAAGCATACAAATCGCTGATTTTTGGAATAATTATTAAAAAACCCATTGACACTTCCAACTAAACAAAATAGAAGTTTTTAAGTGTTTTCATTCATCTAAAGAATGATGTCCTGAGATATAGATAACATTCTAAATGATCAGAGATTTGGAAAAACTGTGATATTTTGGGCCAAGAGTTGCAAATTTAAACCAAAATCACTAACGGGATTACTTTTAAAAATATAATTCTCATTACAATATAAGGAGATTGAAAGTCCTTAAAGTTATCTGTTATATACATGTTCGAGTCATGAAAACAAATATTTGGAATGAATAAAATATATTAATCTTGAAATTGTGGGAGTAATCAACACAAAATGAATTAAAGTCGCTGCTTTTTTGGAATGGTTATGAAATGAAATTTTAAATTATGATTAAAATATAGCAAAACAGAAGTTGATATAGTATTTCTTTAAATATAAAGGTGGCATGAGCTACAGAAGAGACAGTCCTAAAGGATCAAAGATTTGAAAATGCCATCTCTTTGGCCCAAAAATGCCATTTCTTTGGCCCAGAATATCGAAATTTAAACCAAAACCGCCGAAAACTGGACTATTTAAAATACAATTTTATTGCAATATAAGGGAGTTGAATGTTCTTTAAACATTGTGTTATATTAATTGATTTTTAAAAATATATTTTAACCTTTGGTGGCCATCTTGAATATCCGGCCGACCAGAATTAAATGTACATGGGGAAAATGTTTGGAATAAACAAAGGTTATGCACCTTGACATTTTTGGAGAAAATCTACAATAATAAAGCATAAAATAAAAGATTTTTGGATATTTATTTAAAACAAAACAAAATATTTTTCAAAAATGTAAATAAAGATGTATTAAGGTAAAGACAAAAAGTTCCGAAGTAACTTGAAAACTGCAAATAAAATCTACGAAAATTTGAATATTTATTAAAAAATAATTCCTTTGGAAATGAAAGGAAGGGACTGAGCTGAAGGTCTTTAACCTTTTCTTATTATGTTCGTGTATATGGAGAAAAAAATGGGCGAACACAAAAACAGCAACAAATAGCTTAAAAAAAGAATGCATTAATATCATGTATTTGTAATCAATCAATTGAAGACATTTTTAAACGATTTTGATAATTAAACTCAAACTCACAAATTTGAATACTTAAATGCCATTGTAGTATTTATTTTATTAAACTGTTGCAAGAAACAATATATATGACAATTAACAGAACAGCAGTCATATACTCAAACTACTTTGTAAATTAGTTGTTTTCGTTTAAGAACGATTTCCTACTCCCAAGAACTGAAGCAAAGACTGCTGAGATAATCTTTCAAAGCTCTTTGAAACATTGACTTTGTATCTACCCTATGTTAACTTTCTTCGCGTGTAACACCCGTTAGCTGCTGTATATATAAGGACTATTGATCTGCCATCTTTATATAAAAACAAACCTCCAAAATGGATGGGGTATGGTCAAGTGAAATTTTCAACCAAATACCTGATGTATTTGTAGACAGACTGCAATAACTATATTAAATGAAACTGCATCATTATGTGTTGTTTCAAACAGCAGCTTTGTATTTTAAACAATATAGCGATTATGTGAGGTACGATAGTACTGAAACAAGAAGCCTAGTGCTCGTTTATTTTTATTTTTTTGCGTACTGTAACATTATTTGGAGCACTGATCCAGGAGCACTGATCCAAAACATCAAACCTTTGTCTCTTGTAGTTAAAAAAAATGTTTTAAAGATTGTTCAATACAACATGTAAAATTGTGACACCTAGGATGGGGTCAGATTAACTCCAGGGTCATCATTTGAATAAAAAAATGCTAAAGGGACCTACGCTTAGAATACATGCAGTATATGAGAATCTATAGTTAGTCAGTGACAAATTTGATCCCAGGGTAGACATTAGAACAAACGTGGTACAGGACCATAAGCTTATGGAACATGTAATTAATTAGACCTCTAGCTTTTATAGTTTCAGCTGAGAAGAGTTGTTTTTTTAAGATTGTCCTATATAATTGTAAGTAACCTGTGATCCCCGGGGCCATCGGTCAGTAGAGTTAAATATTATTATAACTATTCATGATACTACATTATCACCTCGTTAGGTTGGCGTCGGGTCCAAGTTTTTGTAATACTTCTGCATTTTGTATTCGTGTATTGCCAAAATATACATCCACGTGTCTGTTACCAACACCCAGATTTTCACCATATAGTGTCACCCTGGTACCTCCTGCTAAAGGCCCTGATGTTGGATACATGCCCCTTATTGTTATATTCTGGAAGAAGACAAATACATTATAACCCGACATAATATATGTACTATTATGTCAGAGCAGGTAGACAAATAGGTTTTATTACATAATGATCTCACTAATATAAGTTTACCTTTAATGACTTAAACATGATCAAAAAGTGGCCTTTACTTTTACTAAGGAGTTGTTGCATTGTTGGGGAAATACGTGTGCCAGCAAATGGACATTTACAAGTAATTAAACCTGATATTGACTTCAACATGTTTTATTTAAATAAAAAAGGTACTGCAATAACGGACCTTCATATTCTCCCAACACAGCAAGTGTTAGTATGAAAATGGTAAAAATAACTATTCAATAATTATAATAATAACGGTAAATGTGCCCATGGGTTACGGATGCTCCGTCTTTGTGCTGAAATATTTCAACTAGCAAATGTGCCTACGGGATACGGATGCCATGCTGTAGTGCTATCAGAAACAAATTTATCCAAGTGTGTAATTATGGCTTACGTCATCTAACTGACCTAATGTAAGTATGACCACGTTGGTGTCATACAACCTTATTAAATTCATAACATAGTTAGATCGCACAGCCCGCCTTAAAGAGTCCATGCCCAGTAAGTGTATATACATGTATGATTACAGTTAGGAATTTAAACAGTCTCAAGGTTTTTACCAAGGGACTTTGTCGCCATGGGTGGAGGTGGACACCGGGGTCAATGCTGGTCGGATGGTAGTATCCGTCTGTTCTCGTCAGTTAAGTGTATGTGTGGTTATATGGGGTGGGGTGATATCAACCGTTCCAAGTTATGACCAAGGGGCTAAGTCCGCAGGGGTGTCCATCTGCTTAAGTAAGTGCATAACTGTGGTTTTAGGAAAGAAAATCTTTAAAGTTTCCTTTAAACACGTCTATTTAAAAATGTGACCATTGGGGTGGGGCCACATTTGACCCCATGGTCCCCATTTGAACAAACTTGATAGAAAACCATATACATTATTAGACCTCTAGCTCATGTAGTTTCAGAGAAGAAGCTTTTTTTATAGTGATTTTCCTTTATAAACTATGACCCCGAGATGGGCAAGATTTGACCCCAGGGTCACCATTTGAGCCAACTTGTTAGAGAACCATAAGTTTGTACTACATGCAATATATGTGGTCTCCATGCCTTGTTGTTTCAGAGAATATGTTTTAAGTTTTTCCCTATACAGTAACATTTGCTGATAACGAAATCATGGGGACCTCAACAATTACTTCGCCATCACCGAGGTTCGCAATATCCGTAAAATGAATTTGGTACATATACTCAATACTATAGAGCGTGATTATCAGAGACTTGAGAGTGATAAACCATGATTACATTCCATGATCATTCACATTCTGTATAAGAATGTGTCACGTGAAACCACTTATCACAGTTAAGTGTGATTTGATTTAATGTAATATGAACATTATTTATTAATATCATCGTGTATGCATAATATATGTTACGCTGTTACCTTTCATAATACTTAATGATGCAGTATTATTGTTAATGTATTATGTAAATCTCCTACTCTGAAAGAAATAAAGAAATAAACTCATTGGCAATTACAATAAGAGCCAGTTTTTTAGTTTAAAGTTTTATGACATTAACTTTTCTTTATGTTTCGTTTCGATAAGGTTGAGTCTTGTTATGATGTCATATCAAGATCAATTGAAATTTAAATGAACATTGTCTGCTTTTGTCAATTTGATGTTAAAGTTAGCAGACGTTAGATAATTGTCATTCTGTACTTTATATTTAATTTTGTTTCATTAAGACTGAATGCGGATTAAAATACTAGTTTATTTCTTAACATGGCATTTTAGTATAACTTTGTAAACAAATGTTTATAGTAACTGAATATTTCTTTGGTAAAAATGGAATATTGAGTGTATCTTAGAATAATGTGTATGCTAATCATAAGTATTAGTACGTGTAAAATTACGTTAATTTATATATTGCATAATGTTTGTATGAGTGATAAACCGTGACCTTCAAAGTCGTGAAAAGTCGCACTTCACCGGGCCTTATGTTTGATGTACCGACATATAATTGTATACAAACATGGCCGATTCGCTATAAAAGACGTATTTAACACTGTTTTTTTTTAATGCAAAAATATACTTCGCAATAACCGAAAATTCGCTATATCCGATTTCACTCTATCCTTATTCTTTTTATATGAAGCAAAGAAGGAGCTGGCCGGAGAATTGAAAGAAAACGAGAATACGATACAACTGATCTATGTGAAACGTGCGACTACTGGAACGAGGCCAAATTTGATCCCGGGGTCACCATTAACAATTTTTGTAGAAGACCACAGGCTTATGCTACATGCACAATATTAAACTTTCAGCTCTTTTAGTTTCAGAGAAGATATTTTTAAGATTTTCAGCTATAACTCTATGTGAAACTGTGGCACCCCGGGGCGGAGCCAAATTTGACCATGGTTTCACCATTTGAATAGACCTGGTAGAGGATCATAGGCTTTTCTTACAAAATATTATACCCCTTGCTCTTGTAGTTTCAGAGAATGTTTTGTTTTAAAGATTTTCATATAGAACTCTATGTAAAACTGTGACACCTGGGACGGAGCCATATTTGATCCCAGAGTCACCTTGGTAAAGGATCATAAGCAGATGCTTAATGTAATATATGAGAGATTTGTACCTTTTGGTTTCATAGAAAAGAACATTATGCAAGTTTTCTCCTATACAAATATATGCGAAACATGCAAAATATATACAAACTTTCGACCCCCTGAGCGCAGTCATTTGTGACCCCGGAGACATCATTTTAACAAAATTGATAGTCCATGGGCTGGCCATCATTAATAAAGAATACCTGTTGAAATGTCTTCTGTGATTCTTGAGAAGTAGAGTTTTAGAGTTTCAACCTTTTACGGAAATGCCAGTGTAAGGAAAAAAATCGACCCCCATAAATTAATAACCTCCCGTTCATTTTGCTATGTAGTAAAATGACCCTCTTCTGTAAAATGCTAACTCCATACGTAAAATATTGACGCCAGTAAGATAGTATTTATTACAGTAGAATAGTAGTAGAATGACCCCTAGATATAACGAGTATTGTATTTTTTTCAGTTGTGCATGTTTTGTCAAAATAAAAAATTGACACAGCCAATGGTGCTATTTTTGTACACACCTTTTGTGAGTATGAGTACCAAAATAAGTACTGATTTCGGTTTTTATTTTTATTTTGCTAACATAGCACACTTATTATGTACATGTATCTATTACATACTTACCTTTAAATCATCAGACAAACTTAAAATTGAGATCTGAAAATAAACCTGTCCGATAGTCTGTACCAAGTTATCGAGAACGATGATTTCCAGACGTCGATTCAAAGTAATGCCCAAATCGGTGCTCATAAATGCTTGTCACACGACATACACATGCACATAGACATGAATGATATTTAGGCTATCAAAAGATATTCAAAATATATGTATATTGGAATATGAAACTTAGTTTCCACTGTATCCAATTTCAAAACGCGTTTCCTAAACAAATAGTCATGTTTTCGTAAGATAAGAAGACATTGCAACAAACATTTCTACAAAAATAGCTATATATTCATGACATGTTTTATTATTTATAAAATTATTTTTGTTTAGGTATACGCATACCTGTACTCTACCGTGAAGAGCTCAGCCCCTTTAATCGGAGGGTAGCATCAGAAACAAAGTGTCAAGGCGGAATCCGTTGGTATATAATACAGTTACTCTTTAATTTGTTGGAAAATGAAGTCAGCATTAAGGATTATTGCGACGCATGAGTTTATTGGTCAATAACTATTAGAAATATTGGTCATATGTGCATGCATGTCTACGGAAGCACGAAAGGGCATGTTTGAACAAATATGTCATGAGTTCGAGGTAATATTAATTAAGTGTGCACAAGATAATTTGCCCCATGTGGTAGGGATACCGCTCCTCATTGAGTATATATACGTCCTCCATACATAAAATCTATAAACCCTCCCAAATGAGAATTGATATCTCTCTATTGAGTACTGAATTGATAACCCCTCCCTATTGAGTACTGATACCCCTCCCCATTTAGTATTGATAGCCCTTCAAAATTGAGTATCTATAACACCCCTCCATTGAGTATTGAAGGGTAACTCAATGTAGAGAGGTATCAATATTTAATGGGGAGGGTATCAATACTCAATGTGGTGGGTGTATCAATACTCAGTGGGGAGGGGTATCAAAACGCAATAGCGTGGGGTATCAATACTCAATCAGGACGGATAGCAATACTCAGTGGGGAGGGGTTGTCAAAACTCAATGGCGAGGAAGTGTCGATACTCATCGAAACAGAATATGGAATTAGTATCAATACTCAATAGCGAGGGTTTATCAATACTCAATGGGGAGGGTGTATTAAAACTCAGTCGGGAGGGCGTATCTATACTCATACGGGAGTGGGTATCAATACTCAGTGAGGAAGGAGTATTACTACTCTATCGGGAGTGGGTATCAATACTGAGTGAGTAGAGAATATCGATACTCAATTGTGGGTTTTGAAATGATAAGCTGAAGTGTTGGGTTCTGCAAATCGTCTTGATGAGTTAAGTGTATGAGCCGATTTATTTCAAAATCCCTCGGTGCATGTGAGAGTTATGCAGTGGACAAGAACATTGGAACAGACGGTCGAACGGACGGACAGCGCCAAAACTATATCCCTCTCCGATGGGGATAATAACATTAATAAAATAATGTAGATTTGTTTTTGGGTGTGGGCTGGGGGCGGGTTGGCATGGGGGTTTCCGTGCTTCTTGATTGTTTGAGTATTTGTGTGTTTGTGTCAATTCATTACAAAATCCCTGCAGACATGAGCGTTATGGAGAGAGAACTCAAAATACCTAATTAAAAGCACATATACGAATTATATGACCTGTATGACATTGAAGATAGAGACCCGCGTATTGGGTTCTGCACGTCGTCTCTCGATGAGATGGGTATTTGTGCCAATGTATTTCAAAATGCCTACTTGCATGGAAATGTTATCGTGCGGACACGACACGGACATTAGTATATGCATCCAATAAGAATTCTACCTTTGTGATGACCTTCACCTTAATGATAAAGATCCGGGTGTTGGGTTTTCCATGTCGTCTTCATGATATGAGTATATGTGCCAATTAATTTCAAAATCGGTCCATTTTAACGGAAGAACGGACGGACGGACGAACGTACGGACAGTGCCAACTTCGTCCAGGGAATAAAAAACAAATATAACTAACTGGTGTGTAACGAAACCTCAGGTCAAGATGATGAATGGTCAAGATAATGCAAAACGAATGACGCCGGTACCGACATGTTTAACCCTGGGATATAGCAAACCGCAAACAGTTCCTTCCGTGAACCATTCATATATAAACTGAATGATACCTAAAGTGTATTTGTATTTTTACAGGGGTCATATTTCTACGTGTGAGGGGTTGTAATATTACTGGCTTTCTCGAAAGAGTCATTCCACGACTAAACACATTATGACCAGGGGGTCATTATATTACATAGAAATTTGACCGGGGGTCATTTTATTACATAGCAAAATTGTATGAGGGTAGATTTAATTTCCTTACACCGGCCATCTTGGATGTGGTGTTGATTTAATTAATTTTAACACATTTGAAAAATATTTCACTACTAATCATCCATGTGAAGTTTAGTTAAAATTAACTAAACGGTTTCTGAGAAGAAGTTTTGTTTTAATTTTCAACCACCAATTTTGTGATCGATTTACTCTCCCCGTCATTGGTGCATGGGGGTCGGGAAGGCCATCCCCCGATGCACCTTACAGTATTGTATGCATTTATTTATGAGCAATACAAAGCAGTAACAAAAGTGTTAAACTTGAATATGAGAGTTGTTAACTGCGGAATTTTCCTTTTCTATCATTTCATCAGGCCATGGGTAAGATTTGTTTTTTAATAATTTGAGTTGGTTGCGACAGCGTTGTAATCGTATTAAGGTTAAAAACATCGTTTACAGAGGTGCCAATTTCTTTGAAGTTCTTTAAAGGCGGCAACTCGTTTGATCTTGCCTTTTTTGTTAAAGTGAGTTATAGCCTGCAACAAGTATTTATGATTTCAAAGAAATAGAATATGACTCAAGAGTTTTATAAACGTTAAGAGTAATTCGACTGCACCCTAGAACCGGTTTAAACCCCCAGTGGCCTACTTTGCCACTGACCGTTCCAAGGCGGTAGCCCTATTGTCAACCTTTTTGTGTTTGTGTTGTCTTTTGCATTTAATATTGCCTTTGCCTTCTTGTTTGTCTGTTTGCGTGTTTGTTTCTGTGTTTTGTGGTTGACTGTCCTCCTTGAATGCTACTTTCCCTGACCGATCTTTTTGTATTTCTTTGTATGTGGCATGATATATTTAAACTCAGGGTGTTTGCAGGAAAACTATGAATCTCCTCTTCAGTATCTAAAACTCTGTAAATTATTAGCTTTTAGCCTCACATACTCAACTTATCTAAAGCACTGTAAATTATTAACTTGTACTCCACCCATGACCAAGTAATAGATAGAAAGGGTTTTCTAGGTATATTGATTATGTTTATGTATGATTCAATGCATGTTGACATGAAATGGGTACTTATTTTTACTTATAAAATAAAAATGTATCACATCATGATGTAGATTATTAAGGGATAATGCCAGGTATCTAGTTATCCTTTAAACAACATAATAGAGTAAATATATAATTAAAAGCAGAACAAGAATGAATTATTTTGTAAAATTTAGTGTTTGTCATACCCCTTTATTACACAAACCGTCATTCATTCAATATATTTTGGAAGCAGAAACATAGTGGAGAGTTTCGGTAGAAAATAACGGCATGGTAATTATACTCAAGAAAAAGAAATATTTGTATAATGGAAAAACATACTTGAAAAAGATAATGTAGAAAATGGAAGGGCAAAAAGTAAATGCTATATATTCCAGCAAGTGTCTAGAGTCATTATATTATGGTTCAGCAAAGATGGTCTCATATCGGCCCCATATTTTATGAAAAAATGTATATTTTGAGTTTTTATAAGCAATATATGTGTCAGTTTTACAAACTGTTTTTAAATAGTAAATACAATTTGTACAGGATGGTGAAGAATTATTTTGTTTTTGAAAGAATATATGATATTTGCCTAATACTAAACTATTATTTAGTATAATATCTAATTTGTCATTCCCTAATAAAATATCGGAGTCTGACCAGTTGGTTACAGCCTCAGTGAATTTGCTATTACTGAAAGTAGACAAGTTTGACCAAAACAATTTCGAAACTTCACAGTCATAGAAGAGATTAAATGTTAATTGTTTCCACAGTTTTATTACAAAAAGTACACATATCTCAATCAGCAATGTTCAGTTCTTTAAGCAAATGGTTGGTACCCAGAATCCTTTGGTTGATCCGAAAGATGCACAATGTATTAAGGGTGATCACAATAAAAAACTTGAATGTACAACTTGGAACGGACGGACGGACGGACAGACAGACCGACAAACAGACTGACAGACGGATGAATTTACAGACGGGAGTCACGGTAACGTTATTAGTCCGCTTCACATTCAAGGCGCGGCATAAAAGGTTTTTAAGTATGTCAATGTCATTTTTACTGACATCTTTCTTTAAGAACCTGTTGCTGTCATGTAGATTAAAGCGTGTATAAAGTTTGAAGAAAGCTGTAAGGTGAGAAATCGACTAAATGAACAGAATAAGAACACGAGCTCCGCCAAAAAGGTTTTTATGTGAAATTCATTTCAAATGTTTGAGGCCAATATGGCTCAATCAAACCGAGACTGCAATATTTTTTATGAGTCGTGTTCGGCCGTTTCCAAAGGTCCATTATCATACTCTTTTATATAGCACAGTGGCGTTGCTTGTGCAGTGTGGTGGCAGTAAAACGGTTCACCGCGCTTGCAATCAGGACTGTTATTCATTCGATCTTTGGAGATCGCTAAGCCCGGTGGTACATTTTCAATTTCTTTTGTTTTCTTACTTAATTTTCGATTCGGTGGTTCCACTACTCCGGCCGATAAAAGGCTCTGGGTATTGTTTAACCACTCATAGGATATGTTGTCTGCTTTTTAATTGAGTCTTTTGGCTGTTACTTGTGATATGCAGGCTTCATAACCGCTGCTCTCAACTAAATTCCATTTTGTTTATTTCGCTCTGCGATGCATAGCATGTTGTTAGATACTGGGACCATACGCTGCTGGACATGGGGGAGGAAAATCTCAATGTCCACCGCCATATGCATGCCAGCTTCGGGATGGTTACAATTATGTACTATTGATTTTATGAATATTGAATTCTGCTCAACCCGGGGCTAGAATGCCTGAGCGGTAGCTAGCATATTTCACTTCCGTTCATGAACAGTCTCAATCAAATCGAGACTGCAATATTGTGTATGTGTCGTGTTTGACCGTTTCCAAAGGTCTATTATCATACTTTTTTTATTTAGGATGGTATATTAGTTTCAAAGTTATCCTTCGGAATGCATACTTGTTTCAAATGTAAAGGGTTGACCTAGCGACCCGTGAAAACAAGGTTCTGGGTTTAACCATCACTAACACTATGAAGTTTCAAAAAGTGGGTCATGGTTGAGAAATGGTGCGGAAAGCGTTTTCGTTTTAAAGGAAAAGTTGACCTTTGACATACTGACCCTAAAAGCAATTGGTTCCTTGTCTTACAAAGAGATATGTAGCTTTAAATCTGTATATGATTGGGTGTAATGGTTTCAAAGTTATACTAATAGTAATAATTGTTTCAAAGGTCACCTTAACCTTTGACTTAGTGACCCTAGAACAATAGAGGTCACGAAGACAAACAATTTTGTGAAGTTTGAAGAGGTTTAGTTGAAAAATGATTGAGAAATGGCATGGAATGCGTTTTCTTTTCAAAAGTTAAGTTGAACAGTTTTACCTACTGACCCAAAATAATAGGGTTCCTCGACTCACCAGGAGCAATGCAGCTATAGGTTGCGGTATCCTAAATATAGCATGGACTTGGCCACGCCCCTTCCCAGGAGTGACCTCAGCCAGAAGTGAAAGGTCACAAAAATTAAAACATGCCAGATAAATGCTTCAAAATACATTTTCAGAGTTGTTAATTAATTAATAAATAAATTATTATTAAAATGAGAGCATTTATTTTTACCAAATGTATTTTTTAAACACGAAATTGTGAGATTAATCCCCACTCAAAAACAGGTAAATATTTACTGCGGTTTTGCATGTAAACAAATATGGCGGCCCCCATGGAAAGTTCTGTAGGGGAAACATGCTGAATTTTAACTTTCAGCACATTGGACTTGGACTTACCTTGAAAATAAGACACATCTTTTTGAATTTGTATTTTTATTTTTATTTTTTATCTTCGGCAAAGCTTGCATTGTGGCCTATGGGAAAGCAATTAGTGTACCGCAACCTATACGCATTTCCATTTGAGTGATTATAATAGTTTCAAAGTTACCATCCTGAATTGTTTGAAAGGTCAAGGTGAACCTGACCTTGGACCTAGCGACTCTTAAACAAATATTGTGTGGGTTTCACCAATACAAACACTCCTGTGAAGTTTCAAGGCCTTTAGTTTAACAAAATGCACACTAGGGCATGTGAACGCACTACAGGCTAACATAGCTCTACTATAAATGGACTTGATACAAGTGAAATGACTGACGGCATTACGACCGAGTGTTTGAATTAATTCAAAATAGTTCTAATTTGTATCGATTTTTATGGTAACAGCAGCCATTTTGACCAACAATTTATATACTCCGCATCATCCATGTGAAGTTTGGTCAAAATCAAGCAATTGTTTGTGTTGTAAGTTTTGAGTTACATCTAGAATTGTGAGATTTGGTTGTAGTTAAATTACGTCTCAAATTGTATTACACGTTTTGTTAAAGTGTAGTATAGTATTAAGTCAAACGATGTTTTGATTTTTTTTTTCATCTGAATAAAGTTTGCATTGCAATCAGTTATTAGGTATGGTGATACTACATGTTTGGATAACATTGTAAGACTGAGTATATATTTTGTAGTCGTATAGACGCTAGGTGCGCATGTAGAGCGTAGTATTGTCGGGAGCATGGTCTATGGACGCGGGTTCCACAGAATTCGCTATTTGGGCGACAGACCGGGCAGAAGTCACGAGACGCTAGGTAAGAGGGCCTAGTTATGCGTAGACTGGATAACGTCACATGATGTTGAATACCGGAACTGGAACCATTGCCGGAAAGAACAGGGCATGCGAGTTGGCGTCTCTTTAAAACTATGTCACCGGAGGTAGTATACCTGGATGAATAACTATCACTAGTAAGGAACGTGCGTGTTAGCATTGTCGAAATTCATGGAAGGGATTCGCGAAAGTGAAGTATTTGTTCCGGACACAGTGAACTGTACCGGAAGGAACTCAGTTAGATATTATAACTTTGATATAGCTTTATATTAACACAGATATGCAGTTTGTTTAAAGCCGAACATACTAGTTCTTATTTAAGATAATATAGTGAATTAGTGATTCGGAATAATGCGTATTTAAATACTATAAACAATTGTTTTTTCTGAAAGAGCATTGTTATTCATTTGTATATATATTTGTTGTAAATAAATGTGTAAATGTATTTATTTTGATTATTCTTGATTCTCTCTTGGTGAGTTGTCTCCAGTTGGTCATTAACGTCTCTGACTTGAAATCACGTGCCCCTCACCGCTGTAGGTTCGATCCCTCAGGGGCCTAGGAATCTTTATGTGAGGAAGCTATCCAGCTGGCTTGCGGAACGTCGGTGGTTCTAACCGGGTGCCCGCTCGTGCACGAAAATTGCCCGGAGGGGCACCTGGGGTCTTCCTCCACCAACGGAAGCTGGAAAGTCGCCATATGACCTTAGCTGTTGGTGCGACTATAAAATCCAATTCAATCAATCAATCCAGTTGGTCAATCTTGTTACAACCACATACCGCAATATCAGCAAATTTAAATTTTAATGAAAAGGGCAATACATAAAATAAACAGTGATAAAGACAGGGTTACCGACATCGAATGGTCAGTAGGCAATACGACCTAAACAAAGAGTATGATAATGGACCTTTGGAAACGGCCGAGCACGACAAATACGAAATATTGCAGTCTCGGTTTGATTGAGACTGTCCATGAACGGTAGTGAAATATGCTAGCTACCTCTCACGACCTCTAGCCCCGGGTTGAGCAGAACTCAATATTCATAAAATCAATAGTAAAACATTTTAACCATCACGAAGATGGCATGCATATGGCGGTGGACATGGAGTGTACTGCTTCCCCATGTCGTACGGCGTATGGTCCCAGTATCTAATAAAATTAAATGCCTCGAAGAGCGAAATAAACATAATGGAGTTTAGTTGGGAGCAGCAGTTATGAAGTCTGCGTATAAAAAAGCAGACAACATATCCTATGAGTGGTTAAACAATACCCAGAGTCTTTTATCGGCCGGAGTAGTGGAACCAAAGAATCAAAAATTAAGTAAGAAAACAAAAGAAATTGAAAATGTACTACCGATAACTAAATATAAGTATCGGGCTCAGCGATCTCCAAAGATCGAATGAATAACAGTACTGATTGCAAGCGCGGGGAGACATTTTACTGCCGCCACACTGCACAAGCAAGGTTAGCTTAAATCGATTGACAAAACAGTGTAAATAAGGTACATGCTATCAAAAGGAAATCTCTAACAATAAGGAAGTCCACTTCCAGAAAAAAATAGCAAAAAATACGCTTAAGTGTTGTTGTCAAGATCAAGTTAACCCTGACGTTTGACCTACTGGCCCCAAAAACAACATGCTCATTGTACCACCAAGTACAAAATTGCTATAAAGTTGTATATGGATGGATATGAAGGTTTCCAAGTTATTCTCCGGAATATATTTGTTTCAAAGGTGAAGGTCACCTTGAAATTTGACCTAATGACCCTTAAAATAATAAGGGTCTTGGTCTCACCAAGACAAACAATCCTGTGAAGTTTTTAGAGATTTCATTGAAAAATGTTTGAGAAAAGATGCGGAATGCATTCTCCTTTTAAAGGTCAAGGTAACCACGACCTTTAACATACTGACCTGAAATACAGTATGATTCCTTGTTTCACCAAGGACAAGGTAACTATACAGTTGTATATGGGTGTGACTCAATACAACCGATGTCTGCTTCTTTATTTTCTTGGTTGTGTTTGTTGCTTTCAAAGGATCTCCCTTAACAGTATGTATTAACATTCACATTAGCGTTCGTTTAATGCTGTGTGGCGGCTGTAATAAGTCTCCCCGAGCTACGAATCAGTAGTGCTATATTTTTCGCTATTATTGCTGTTGTTTGCTTTTGTGTGTGTTTGTGGTAGACTGTAGTCCTTAAATGCTACTTTTCCTGTTCGATTTTTATTTCTACTTATATGTTACACTTCAGGGACAGACTCAATAAAACCGATGTCTGCTACGTTATTCTTTTTGTTGTGTTTGTTGCTTTCAAAGGATCTCCCTTATCAGTATTTATAGGAAGTTATCGTCCGGAATGCATAATAGTTACAAAAGTCAAGGTAACGGTGACCTTTGACCTAGTGACCGCTTAGCTAATAGGGTCAGCGTCTCACCAAGACAAACGATTCTGTGAAGTTTCAAGAGGTTTGGTCCACCCATCCACTGAGCAGACGTTCGGTATTGAAATCAATAATAAAATCGTTTGATTTGTTATTTATCTTTATGCATGATACCAAGTTATGTGCAAAGATAAGGAAAAATGACGGTGTCATTGGATCTTAAGTGTAATTGACCTTTTGAACCCAACTCATAATCTAAGTTTGGTTGACTTCCTTTTAGTGATTAAGGAGGGCTCTTATTTCTTGAAAACCCAAGAACAAACCCTACTTATGTATGTTGCTATCATTTAATGACATTGATGAGTACTGTTACTGCCAGACATAAACATAACACTAGTGTTCTTACCTGGTAGGTAAATGTTACATTTGAGGATGCAGAGGATTCTTTCCAGGCAACTATAACATCACCAGGGATACCAATCGCAGATGTGTTTGTTTGTTTTCCTGCTTTACAAACGATTCTAATAAAGGAAAATATTAACATAACATATCAACTAAGTGTGATACTGAGTTCATTCTAACTGTTATGCATTATCAAAATATTGTTCAATAGGGGCACTCCATTAAAAATAGCATCAATTAGGTAATTTTGTGTCTTTTTTATTTGTACTTGTTGGATATTGCTGCAATATGAAACTACTTAAACTAAAACACTGGAATGAACCCATGAGTAAGGGACATGTATTATGGCAAGGTATTTCTAAATGGCACTGACTTTCTTTTAATGGTGGGCGGATCAACACTGCTTAGTCTGTATCAAATATTATAGCAAACAGCTGGAATGAACACACATAACATTGATAATTATGGTATCCATAATATGTTCCATTCCTGTGCCATTCAATACAATCAACTAACAATATACATTCATCATTAGACATTTGGATGCTAGTATTTTAGGTCATCTTAAGATCAACACAATGACACAGGTGTAAATGTTGAGTGAGTTTGTTTATTAATGGTCTAGTTAAGTAACCTATTTATGGAATGTCACTGAAACAGCGTGATAGACAGACACAAGTAATCCGAAGTACGTCTCTAGTCTACCAATTTCATGATGTAACTTATGAGAATACAATAAACCAAACCCACTCTTTTGTCATTGGTCGTTCAAAATCAGTGCTGTCTGGATCTGGAACAACTTTAATTTCTGTGCAGGGAGTATCGGCTAGTGTGACTTTGTTACTATTAGACTTGTCTAATCCAAGATTTGTACCAGAAATAGTAACACGTGTACCACCTTGACAGGGTCCATCCATTGGTACTATCTGTAATATAACACACATAATAAACATCATATTGCATCAGTAAATTGCACGGAGATGCTATTTTTATAATACGAATAAGGCACTGCCTCATAGCTAGCTCAACTCAAAACGCCACTGGACAAAAAATGAAAATGGACCGGACATTGACCTTAAATCAAACAGCACACACGCGAATTATGTTTCACCTATTTATACGCAGCGGTTTAGATGTTTTAAAAAGAACATATTTCTAAGTTTAAGTCAAAGTGAGTTAACATTTCACAACTAGTTCTGGTTCATGCTGTCACTATTTTTTTCTCAAATTCCGTTGACCCCACACCTCCGTTCAAATTACTTGGGGTTCTGGCAGCCCTACTGCTAAGCTCCTAAGCATATACTCCATTCTAAAAGAAAAAAAGGATTGCAAGTTGATTGTCAAACCATCCGTTGCAAGTTATTAATGCTGAGCTCTACGTAAAGCAGCATTAAGTCATAAACAATCACAAGCAATGGAGAGTCGACATATGTATTATTTTCTTGGAAATTCATGGTGTCTTGGCGGCAATTCATGGTGTCTTGGCGGCATGCAACTTATCTTATAGGGCTGCAACGATACACTATGCTCAAGATAGGATATGTATTATGATACTTGACCGACGATACACATTTTCATCAAATAATATCTTTTTTTTCCACAAAATAAGTTAAACTATAAGCATATGATGGTTCAATACAGTAAATACAGGCTTCTGCAAAGTCATTGAGTACCTTTTCTTTGTGGCTTTCTAGGCTATTTTATTTTGTATTTACTTATATTGCCTATTAATGCTGCCTTGTTGGTTAGAGAATTGGACATGGCGGGGATTTCTTTATTTACACTGTACCATTTTATTGGGATGAAGTAGGGTACGTGTGAGGTTTGGTGCAACCAAGAAACCTAGTTTAAACCCCCAGCGGCCTTTTGTGCCACTGACAGTTCCCAGGCAGTAGCCCTATTGTCAAATTAGATATAACAAGAAATATCACTGTAAGTGATAAATGCCCCCGAAGTGTCCTTTGACCTCTAAGTATGACCTTGACCTTGGATCCATGGACCTGGATATTGTGCAAGTCACGTCGTTTGGTTGTGGTGAGCACTTGTGCCAAGTTATTTGAAAATCCGTCCAGGCATGCAACAGTTATTGACCGGACACGATTTGACCTTTAACCTCTAAGTGTGACCTTGACCTTGGAGCGACAGATCTGGATTTTATGAGCGACACATCGTCTTGTTGTGTGGTGAGCACTCGTGCCAAGTTATTTGAAAATGCGTCACTGAATGCCAGAGTTATTTACCGGACACAATTTCACTTTTGACCTCCAAGTGTGAACTTGACCTTGAAGACATGGGTTTTGCGCACGACACATCGTCTTGTTATGGTGATCACTTGTGCCAAGTTATTTAAAAATCCCTGCAGGGGTTGTGACGTTACGGTCCGGATACGAAATTGCGTACCTGTTTTTGACTTATGAACTGCAAGTGTGACCTTGACCTTTGAGGTACGGACCTGAGTTTTGCGCGCGACACATTGTCTTGTTATGGTGATCACTTGTGCTAAGTTATTTAAAAATCCCTGCAGGGGTTGGGACGTTACGGTCTGGACACGAAAATGCTTACCTGTTTTTGACCTATGAACTTCAAATGTGACCTTGACCTTTAAGGTACGAACCTGGGTTTTGCGCTCGACACAATATCTTGTTATGGTGATCGATTGTGCCGAGTTATTTAAAAGTCCCTGCAGGGGTTGTGACGTTACGGTCCGGACACGAAATTGTGTACCTGTTTTTGACATATGAACTTCAACTGTGACCTTGACCTTTGAGGTACGGACCTGGGTTTTGCGCGCGACACATCGTCTTGTTATGGTGATCACTTGTGCCAAGTTATTTAAAAATCCCTGCAGGGATTGTGACGTTACGGTCCGGACACGAAATTGCGTACCTGTTTTTGACCTATGAACTGCAAGTGTGGCCTTTACCTTTGAGGTACGGACCTGGGTTATGCGCGCGACACATTGTCTTGTTATGTTGATTACTTGTGCCAAGTTATTTAAAAGTCCCTGCAGGGGTTGTGACGTTACGGTCCGGACACGAAATTGCGTACCTGTTTTTGACCTATGAACTTCAACTGTGACCTTTGACTAGTAAACGGTTTTAGGGGAGATGCAGGCAAGACGAACTTGTTTCATTGGTGTGCTCCAAAACGCCTAAACCCTAGCGGCTATGTCTTCTGTGCGAATCCCTTCCTTTATTTTTTTTTATAGGTTTTTCCTTGCTACCTTTTTCCACTTTTCTTAATTCATACACATATTATTTTCGTTATTTTCGTTTCTGCATTCTCTAATGTAAATCGATTATTTTCTTATTCCTTAAATTGTTGCTACATTTTTTTCTCCTTTAGTATTATCATTATTTCTATCGATTGATACAAGCATATTTATATTTCAAATTTACCGCTATCTTATCCTTACCATATTCAACCAGTGGATAATAACTCTATAAGATTTTATCTTTCGTTCTGATCCTTTTGTTTTTGTGTACAAATTTTGTGTAATGTTGTAACTATTTGGAAATAAAATATGTTTAAACCAACTGTGACCTTGACCTTTGAGGTACAGACTTGGGTTTTGCGCGCGACACATCGTCTTGTTATGGTAATCATTTGTGCCAAGTTAATCAAAAATCCATGCAGGGGTTTTGAAGGTACATTCCGGACACAAACTGCGGAATGACGGACAGACATACAGAATCCGGACGGACGGACGTTGCGATTATTATATGCTCCCGAAATTTTTTCGAGGGCATAAAAATCGAACAGGAAAAGTAGCATTCAAGGACGACAGTCAACCACAAACACATACAGAAACAAAGCACAACTTTAAAGATGAACAAAAGGCCAAATAATATCACAAACACAAAAGGGTTGACCCTTTTGACAAGGCAATAAAAGTAAAACACAAAGATGCTCGTGTATTATATAAATACAAAAAAACAATAGCCTAGAAAGCCACAAAGAAGGTACTCAATGACTTGGCTGAAACCAGAGCAACAAGAGAATACATCTTTGAGGGCATCAACTTTTACAATTAATTGTGAAATTATTTTTGTCAATAAGAGCAAGTTTGTGCATATTTTTGTATCGTTACCTATCGCGATACAGACCCCACGATATCGTGAGTGAATTATTTTAAGCAGAAAAGGCACTGAAAATATAAGATACATATAAAATAGCATTTCCCAAAAAAGCTTACCGGATTCAGCAACCGCGATTGATAGCATTTGCGAATTCGAATCTCACGCTAGGTATAGTAATTTGAAGTGTAGGAATCTCATTGCCAGTTTCCTCTACATTCTCTTATTGCGGATTGAGGCGGCAGGTTGTACTAGTTTTACAAAGCCGTAGTTTGGAGTAACTGGCAGATCAAATCATTTTGATCAGACTTTGCTATAAAATGTTTGTCTGACTTTAAATACATATGCCTACATACGTCTGTCAGTGGAATTATACATATTACTACTTTAACTGATTTAAATACTTTGATAATTGATAACGCCTCTGTGCTTTTTCTAGACTTTCTTAAAATTTCCTTGCTTCCAATCTACTACTGGCGATCCGAGTTCTGTTTACAGACACGAATCTTAGACAATGGCAGCTGCGAGAATCATAGAGTTCTCTTAAGGAGGTTACCTACCAATGGCGATTACTGGTTCATGACCATTTAACTGTTATGCAATCTTGACATTATAACGTAAACAGTCAAGAGATATCGAACGTTAATGGAGGCACGGACCATGCCCAGTTCGGACCATTATCAGTTATCACCCAGTGTGTATCAGTTGTGATAAAGCTATCAAAACAATATAGTATAGTATACTTCCTTATGTTAATTTGAATAGTGTTGCCCTCTGACTGTAACATTTCAGGACACAAACATATGTTTGGGGGAATGAAGGGGTTGAACACTTAATGTTTGCAACATACTGGGGGTTGGTAGGGGGCAATCTCTAACCCATTCCGACGAGTGGTGTTGAACCCCCTGTTCCTTTCTGTTGTTAAGACATAAACTCAGTTCTGATCATCATGGTAGCCTTGTTTATTGTGTCAAAGAAGCTTAGCGAGTTCTTTAACGTGTATAAAGTATAGCACTCCCTGCGGGACCGACGGTTTAACATCCCCTCCAAAGGACTATACTATACTTTCGTAGTACTTTATCGGAAAAATTACTGAAGGAGTGTATTTTAAAAACACGAGACGTGATCCCACCGAGATCAAAAGTCAAATTTGTTAATAGGCTAACCACTCGGCCAAAGCAGTTTCTTCCTACGCATGCTACAGTACGCCTGCTCAGTAAGCGTTTGTGCAGTATTGCAGTATGCGTTTTGTTTCAGAATATAATTCAAGTGAATCGTTAAATACCTAATTTGAACTATAAATACGTATCTGAGATTATAGAGAGAAATATCTTACGTACCTAGTCTTGATCATATTCGACGCTTGATTGTAAATACAAACGTCTTGACCGTTTGTGCAGAAACAAATTTGAAGTCAGAAGCACGTGACTGTACTTTTTTTTATTAAAGTATTTCTAACCATCCGACATAAATTTTCTCTCTTTGTTTATTTATAAATGTATTCTCTTTCTGCTTTTCTGTATATCTTGGATAGCAGGTGTTTGTTGTCTCAACCAATCAGAAACGATACCAGTATCTCGGCAAAAGTCAAATCCTTTTAGGAGAACTATTCTAGACGTTTGTCTTGAAAACAAGCAAGCGTCGCCGATGACCTAGACTTGATTTTGTTTTGTTTTGATAACGCTCTGATATGAGTTTTCCTAATGACGCGTTGACCTAACATTGACGTCACCGTATAAGAACTATGTGACGTCACATTAATCTCCTCTGTCTGGTAACCTGTCCAAGCGAAGGCGAAGATAGGCGAGCAGGGTACCATATAGAGATGGGAGTAAACTGTTCTTGGAACGACGATGGGAGTGACCCCCCTTAACAAGGAAGTTAAGTGCACGAAGATGCTATCTTTATACTCCAACAATGACATTAAGGAGTTTGGCTGTGAAAGAACGTAACTGATATTTAAAGTTTTTTTGGTACAGTAGAATGTTCGAATTATGACTTGAATGCTACATTCTTTGAATGCACAAGCATAAACAAGTTGTAGGTCGCCGCACATTTTCTTTGCACACGCGGTATTTTAAGAAGTATTTTTAACTCTAAAATGCCATAGAAAAGAGGAGAAATAAAGTTATTGAATATATTCACTTTAATTTCGTAACATTTAACTTATTTAAAAACAGCGATTACTTTTAAATTACATAATTACATGCATATCGTTCGAAACATACACAAACAAATGGAGTCCTTATTTGTTTGTTTTCCTAAAATAGCAAACATATGTGGACCGTAATCCATTTTTTTTATTTCAAAACTAAAAATGACAATTCAAGATAAAAAATGTATGTTGTATTGCTCAACTTCTTTAAGTTTAAAACTTATATATGACAAGGTGCTATGACATTTCTTTCAAAACAAGTAAATATATACATAAATCACCATGCTTCTAATGTAATATCAAAGATGTTTTAAATTACACACATGCTGGATTTATTTTAAAAAGTTTTAATGTATAATACTATACACACAATTTTGACATGAGGTCGAGTATAACATTAGCTCAGTATGCACTTTTATATGCTTATTTCCTTATTTAAAAAACAAAACAAATAATTTTCTATAACTGAAGGATAAATTATAATCAGAACTAACCATACCCGCTATTTTCTTCATTTCACAAATGACGAATAGAATTAAAATGGGCTTTTACGGCGCACCAACACAAGAAATGTTATATGGCGCCAAACAGGGATGAACATGCCAGGCTCATCCTCCATGTACATCTAGATAAAATATGGATAATGGGCCTAGAACCTTCTAACCTGCAGAACTGCAGAGTTGCTGCAAATGCTATTGTATACACTCCATTTACGATGGAGCCACGTTTCTACATTTGCATATGCGGTGTCATGAAGAAAACTTTGAGCATGATAAACAAATGACAAAATGAATATGAAGAGGGGTGGGCGGGTGGGGAGGGTGGTCCTTCCCCTCTGCCTCTAGCGGGATTTCCAGTGGTTGTATTCTACCTCAGCAACCACACAGGGATCACAAATGACGAACAAATATGAAGAAATTGCTTAAAATTGTAAATGTTTCTGTATTAAATCCTATCCATATCTATTAGGATGCAAACAATGAAACAATTCTATAATCACATAAAAGTATATAAACAATCATAGACTTGAAAATGCCTAAACTTGTCCAGCCAACATCCTTAAAGCTACAGAGTCTCTATTTTAACTGGTAATAACTCATGAATATGAATGAGTAGTTTCAAATCGACGAACACCCCAATAGTCGGTATATAAGGCAGAAATCGATGCGTAAAATATCACATTTTTATTAAGCCTTCGTACAGGTAATATCGATAAATATACATGATATACGGCTTCAGAATAAATGTGAAAAAAATTACTTGCCCGGAACGGGATTTGAACCACTGCCGTTGCGCTTTTAAGTTTTGATGGCCGTACGTTTAACCACTAGACCACGGCTATCTATTGGTATATTCTATCATTATTAACACTAAATAGGCATTACGTAATAACTAGCGCACACACAAACTCATCAAGCGCTAAATAATAAGTCGAGATATGGTTATTTTGAGGCGAAATATTAGTTTCATATTGATAACATATAGTATTACACCAGGCAATGTTAATTTACACGTCCTACAAGATGGACTATATATTAATGGATTCATCTTGAGTTGCGTTCAAATATGTTATTTTATGTTTATTTTTCCTCATAATAAATGGTAGTTTGTATACCATTTTCTCAAGAAGCGTTATAGGTCAGTGGATAGAGCACATGACTTGAAATCAGAAGGTCGTGTGTTGGAGTCCCGAAAGAGGCATTGTTTTATTCTGCAAATCATAATGTTACCCGTGTACAGGTACGATGTGCACTGGTCGATGTCTATACAATAAATGATGTCCTGCGTTAGACTTGCTCACTTAAATACCCGATTTCGACATGAGCTGGTGAATTGATATCGAGACTCTGTAGCTATAAGTTATGATTAGAGATTGCTGCCACGTGTGCTTAATAAACAAATATACTCCAACTAACCATGCCTACAATGTGCTATAATGACGTTAAACAAATCGAACAAATAAACCAACTAACCGTATTTTTTCGAGTAGCATGTTTTGGACGATTACAACTCCAGGTTCTGCAAGTTTGTACCATATCTATGATTTTAAATTTAGGCTTTATATGACACACTCTTCAACAACAAGTACCAATTGTAATGATCATTGTTGTGGATCTGATTATAGGCAAAACATTATAATTGTCGTAAAACAGCACTCTACAAACCATACAAACCTTAGTAATGACAGGAGCTGGACATGTATTAGCTATATTACACTGAGATCCACTGTAGCCACAGACACCAGTCTCACACCAATCACATTTATACCTGGTCGTGTTTAATGTCTTACAACGGCCACAATCACTCGCCAGTTTCTCACAGTTGTATACCGTAACTGTAGTCATAAAATAGAGCACATACATTTACAAACTTTATTTGATAATATACTCAAAATAAGTACTACAAAATAGAACAGTAATATAACAGTGTCATGTTCATAAAGAAGTTAATACATGTGTGTAATATAACAATTGTGAAAGAATACAACTAAATTTAATAACTGCAAAAAGACTGTAAATTGGTCAATTACAGCTCTTTAAAAATGACCCAACTCTAAACTAGGTGATTAAATTATTTTGAGGACTATAGTTTAGATTCCTTTTGCTTGTAAATTCATAAAATAAATCAATAATCCAATTTGAGTTAAATCAGCCTGTATAATTTTACCACTCAACAACATCAAGGTAATTGTAACATACATGATTTTCTGATGTTTTGATAAGAGACATATTTTCCAAAGAAAACTCAAAAAACGTGGATATAAAAAAATTCGAACAGGAAATGCAGCATTTAGGGACCACATTCAACCACAAACACGCACAGAAAACAAAAAAAACGACCAAGGTGAATAAAAGGCAAGATATGACATCACAAACATGAAATGTTTGATAATAGGGCTACCGCCTTTGAACGGTCAGTGGCGAAAAAGGCCGCCAGATGCTTAAACCAGGTCTATGATGCACCAAACATCACTCTTACCTTATTGTCATCCATATAAAATAAAGATATCCCCGTTAGTTTATACTCTCTAACAAACAAGGCAGCATTAATATGCACTATAAGTAAAACACATCAATGATCATGTTTATATAATATAAAAAAACAAAAGCCTAGAAAGCCACAAAGAAAACACTCAATGACTTGGCAGAAGCCAGAGCAACAAGAGAACAAGCCGTTAAGGGGTACAACAAGACAAGATTGAAGACAAACATCAAATACCGTCCTACGAATATTTAGGTTAGCGGCTTCATAGGGACCACAATCTGTCCGGTCATCGTACAATCAAAAACGAAAGCATAGTGGCGAACTGTAAATGAATCCACCACTTAAAATGCAGTGTGATGTAAAATGTTAGGGTCATAACATATTTTGATAAACTTTTTAACAAGCTTTTAAAGATTGTATAAAAGTGACTATGACAAAGGATCTGACGAAGTTTGTAAATCACATCACCATAGAAGTCAGGTCGTGATAGTCCCTGTAGCAGAAAAGTTCTTAAATTACTTTTATATTTTAAAAGTAGATCAGAGTTACGATAATATACTTTTGCAAAGATTTTTGAAGTGTATGGTATCGGTAGCCCTGCTTGAGTAATCTTTTAGTTACACAAATTGTACGAATGTTAAAGTCCTCAACTCGACTACAAGCTCTAGAAAAGACTCCATAAGAAATAGCTCGGGGAGTATCCCCATCTAAGTCGTATAATAATCAATATCAAATTTAAAATCATCTCTCATGTCATAGCTTTGTTGTGTTGAAGTTCCTAGTATTAACTATCGTAGAAAGGAAAATTGTCAATGTTCAATATGTCATCCAGACACCGATAGTGTAATTAAAGGCTTCAATTAAATCTGCCTGAGTATCGGATGAAAGACTCAACATGAAATCTCTTTCATAGCAATACATGAACAAATCTACGACAAGAGGTGCACCCATAGGGATACAAACAATTTGTCTGAAAACGGTAGTTCCATACCTGACGAATATAATATCTTATAGGAAATGAGTCTCCACAAACTTCTTGGCACGTCTACATAGTGTAATTGTCTAAACTCTGCATTTAGTAAAAAAACGCGTTAATATTATTACAGGCAAAAAATTTAGTTTTTTCTCTAGCTATATGTTTTGAATGAGAGCAATACGCTTGTCTTTGATAAGTTGATGTGGTAAAGTTTTTAATTGACCAAACTAAATTAATCCCAGAGTTTTCATAAGCTTTAGCAAAATATAGTTTAAAGTGATCTTTAACGGCAGTAAGACAAGATGTTAAAAGTTTGTTTTTGTGCAAGAACTAGAATTGGAAATAAAACGGGCTTTATATGGTTGTTTGTTTAATTTGGGAATCCAGTACATCGTTGGAAGTCTGTTTTGCGTTTCATCTATTCCAGCCTTGAACATCTTGCACTGAGTGAGTTTTCATAAGCTTTAGCACAATATTGTTTAATGTGATATTTAACGGCAGTAAGGCAAGCAGTTAAACGTTTGGCATGTTTGTAGTGGGGCAGGCACTAGAATTCGAAAGAAATCTAGACAAATCTAAGTATTTGACATATTTTTTTATAGTTCTAATCTCTACGCTTTTAATAAAATTGCTTTGGTTATGCGTGACTGCAAAATTTTATTTGAAATAAGAGGTTTTCATGATGTATTGCATTATTAAGACCTGAAATAATCATAACAAACTACACATTTGAACTGTAACACAAAATGCACAAATATATTCTAACGTTGTTTCTTGAAAATTGTATACTGAATTAACAAACACTCATCACATTACAATAGAGCAATTACATATCGAAGGTAAAACTATGTTATGTATGTTTTGAAACAGTTAAGTGTAAATACTGGAATAAAGATTGTTGAAGCGTTTGTGGTAACATATTGACCACTATATGGTAGCTGTCGGTAAATCGGCAACTATTGATATCACATCGTTAGCACTACTGTTTGTGTTAATTAGAGATTATTGAGTTATGGGAGAGTTACGCTTTCGTTAGTCAGGACATAGTTTTATTAACGTCACTTTTCAACCTGTTGAATATATAATTTATGATAATGATGCAACCAAAAACATTAAAACATCAGCTAGACATACATTATAGCGGAACTAAAGTGGATGAAAAACTTGCAGACACCATTTCCACTGAGCCTTAATGATAATATTTATCAACAAGGAAATATTATAAAAGAGTCTTATATTGACAATTTTGCTATATTTTCCATTTGAAAGACTAAATCTAGCTTTCATTCTAGCTATTGAATTCCCGTCAAAAATCTTGTTTTATTTAGTAAATATTCAATAATGGTAGTTGTGCAATACTTGTCCTAAGCTAAAAGTTATGAACAGTGTCCGTTTAATTGCATCTTGCCCTGCATTAGTATTTGAAGATATGTGTGAAGCTGTGCCAAGCTCCTTGAATTAGACCGTTACAATCACCCTTTTTATGTGCGTTCAGCCTAACTGTTACTTGAGTTGTATAAACCTTACACCTTTATGATGAGTATTCTTTGTATAACTAAAAAGCTACTCAATCACGTTTACCGTTACCATAAACTTCGTAAAACCTTTGCAAAATTTTATTACCGTAACCCTGATCTTGTTTCCAAATATAAAAGTAATTTAAGGACTCCTCTGCGACAAGGACTATCACAACCTGACTTCTATGGTGATGTGATTTATAAACTTCGTAAGATTCTTGGTCATGATCACTTTCATACTATCTTTGTTAAACTTGTTAAAATGTTTATCAAAAGAGGTTATGACCCTATCATTTTGCAACGTACTGCATGCTTGGTGGTGGACCCTTTTACGGTTCGCCACTATGCTTTCCTCTTTAATTGTACGATGACCGGACAGGCTGTGGACCCTATGATGACGCCTACCTAAAGCCCATTGGGACGGTGGCGTTTTATGATTGTCTATGATCTTTCTTGTCGTGCCCTTAATGGTTATTCTCTTGTTGCTCTGGCTCCTGCCAAGTCATTGAGTACCTTCATTGTGGCTTTCTAGGCTATTGTTTTTTTTGTATTATATTTACACGAGCATATTTGTGTTTTACTTATATTGCCTATTAATGCTGCCTCGTTGGTTGGAGATTATATCATGGCGGGGATTTCTTTATTTACACTGTCCTGTTTTAATGTGATGACAGTAGGGTATGTGTGAGGTTTGGTGCACCCTAGAACCGGTTTAAACCCCCAGTGGTCTACTTTGCCACTGACCGTTCCAAGGCGGTCGCCCTATTATCAACCCTTTTGCGTTTTTGATTTCGTTTGCATTTATTATTACTTTTGCTTTCTTGTTTGTCTGTTTGCGTGTTTGTTTCTGTATTTTGTGATTGACTGTCCGCCTTGAATGCTACTTTCCCTGTCCGATCTTTTTATATTTCTTTTGTGACGCCATAAGCCTTTATTCTTTGTTAACATTGCCATTAATGTTTGTCCTTTTGCGTGATTTTGTGTTTACTGTGTTCTGTGAAAGCGGCATTTCCTGTTCGACATATGTACTTATTATTATTATTACTTATATTGCCTAGTAATTCTACCTTGTTTGTTTCTAACCTTAGTGATTATAACCTGGTGGGGATATCTTTATTTACACTGTCCTATTTATTGGGGTGACAATAGGGTAAGAGTGAGGTTTGGTGCACCCTAGAACCTGGTTTAAACCCCAGTGGATTGTTTTGCCACTGGCCGTTACAAGGCGGTAACCCTTTTGTGAACCCTTTTTGTGTTTGTGACGTCATATGCCTTTATTCTATGTTAACATTGCCATTCATGTTTGTCCTTTTGCGTGATTTTGTGTTTACTGTGTTCTGTAAAAGCGGCATTTCCTGTTCGACATTTGTACTTATTATTATTATTATTACTTATATTGCCTAGTAATGCTGCCTTGTTTGTTTCCAATCGTAGAGATTACAACCTGGTGGGGATATCTTTATTTACACTGTCTCATTTATTGGGATGACAATAGGGTAAGAGTGAGGTTTGGTGCACCTTAGAACCTGGTTTATGCTCCCAGTGGCTTATTTTGCCACTGACCGTTACAAGGCGGTAGCCCTATTGTCAACCCGTTTGTGTTTGTAATGTCTTATCTTGCCTGTTATTCATCCTTAAAGTCGTTCTTTGTTTCTGTGTGTGTTTGTGGTTGACTGTCATCTTTGAATGCTACTTATCCTGTTCGATTTTTATATTTACTTTCATTGAATTCTGTAAGGGATTCTGAGATATGACATGTATGATTTAACGTTTAATTTAAAATAACACTAAGTTGACAAGATTAAATACAAAACTTTAACCATTTGTTTAAGTTTAAAGGGGGCCATAATGGTGTTAATTAAATTAATGGAACCTGACTCTATGATGTTTCGGAGCTGCAAACGTACACATAAAACTTCAACCAAATTGTCTAAGAATAAAAGGGAAAAGAATTTTGTTATAAAACTTTAGTTATAGAACCTGGCTATATTATGTTGCATCTTATGATGTCAAATTTCATGTGTGCAGTTTCAATCCATCATTTGATTGAGACTGTCCATGAACGGTAGTGTAAAATGCTAGTTACAGTTAACGCCCTCTAGCACACCTATAAACTTTAACCAAGTTGTAGGGGCCATATTGTTTTGATGACATAAAACCACGAGTTATAGAACCTGTCTCCATGATGACATCTAATGACGCCGAATACATATGTGAAGTTTCAATCCATTATTTAAAGTGGTTTCAGAGCTACACTAATACATACAAACATAAACCACATTTCATAATTATAACAGAGGCCATACTTTTGTTAAAATAAAAACATGAGTTATAGAACCTGATTCTATGATGCCGAATACATGTAAGAAATTTCAATTCATTATGTGAATTAGTTTCGGAGCTACATGCACAAGCTTACACACTTTAACCAATTGTCTAATGATGTCGAATACATGTGTAATATTTCAAAACATTACGTGAAAGAAATATAAAAAGATCGGACAGGGCAAGTAGCATTCAATGAGGACAGTCAACCACAAAACACAGAAACAAACATGCAAACAGACAAACAAGAAGGCAAAAGTAATAATAAAAGCAAACGACATCACAAACACAAAAGGGTTGACAAGTAGTTCGGAGCTACAATGTTACATAAGTTATAGAACCTGGTTCTATGACATTGGCTAATGCTGTCGAATACATGTGTGAAGGTTCAATCCATAACGTGAGGTAGATTCGGAGCTACAAGATTACAAACAAACGTTAACCACATTTGCTTAGCATAAAACAGGTCATAATTTTGTTTAAATAAAAGCATGAGTTACACAGTCTGGATCTTTGCTATTGTCTAATGAGTGTTAATACATGTGTGAAGGTTCAATCCATCATGTGAAGTAGATTCGGGGCTTCAAGCTTACCTACAAACTTTAACCAAATTTTCTTAGCATAAAATGGGCCATAATTGTGTTGAAATAAAAACATGAGTTTCAAAATGTGGCTCTACGATATTGTCTAATGATATCGAATACATGACTGTGTAAAGTTTCAATACATGACGTGAAGTAGTTTCGGAGATACAATCTTACATACAAACCTTTAGCCACAGTATGGGCCATACTGTTGTATAAAAAGCACGGGTTATAGAACTTAACTATATAATGTTGTCTTATGATGCCGAATATATGTGTGAAGTTTCAATCCATTATGTGAAGTAGTTTCCGAGTTACAAGCTTACATAAAAACTTTTAATACATTTCCAAAGTAATAAAGGGCATTACTTTTGTTAAAATAAGAACATGAGTTATAGAACCCGCTCTATACAAACCTAAAGAAAAATACAAATATCGGACAGGAAAAACAGCATTCAAGGACGACAGACAACCACAAAACACAAAAACAAACACGCAAACAGACAAAAGAGAAGGCAAAAGTAATAAAAAATGCAAACGACATCACAACACAGGTTGACAATAGGGTTAACGCATTGGAACGGTCTGTGGCAACAAAGGCCACTGGGGGTTTAAACCTCACACTTACCCTACGTTCATCCCATTAAAACAGGACAGTGTAAATAAAGAAAATCCCCGCCATGATCTAATCTCTAACCAACAAGGCAGCATCCATAGGCAATATAAGTAAAACACAAATATGCTCGTCTAAATATAATACAAAAAAATAGCCTAGAAAGCCACAATGAAGGTACTCAATGACTTGGCAGAAGCCGGATCAACAAGAGAATAAACAATTAAGGTCACGACAAGTAAGATCATAGACAAAGATCAAACGCCGCCGTCCCAATGGACTTTAGGCAGGCGTCATCATAGGGTCCACAGCCTGTCTGGTCATCGTGCAATTAAAGAGGAAAGCATAATGGCGAACTGTAAAAGGGTCCACCACCAAGCATGCAGTACGTTACAAAATGATAGGGTCATAACCTCTTTTGATAAACTTTTTAACAAGTTTAACAAAGATAGTATGAAATTGATCATGACCAAGAATCTTACGAAGTTTATAAATCACATCACCATAGAAGTCAGGTTGTGATAGTCCTTGTCGCAGAAGAGTCCTTAAATTACTTTTATATTTGGAAAAAATATCAGTGTTACTTAAAAGTTTGCAAAGGTTTTACGAAGTTTATGGTAACGGTAACCTTGATTGAGTAGCTTTTCAGTTATACAAAGATTACGAATATTAAAGTCCACAACACGAGTACAAGCTCTCGAAAAACGAGAAACATACACCCCATAAGAAGTTGCTCGGGGAACATCCCCATCCAAGTGGGGATAATTAACAATGTCAAAATTAAAATCATCTCTCTTGTCATAGATTTTGCTAATTATTTCACCATTTTCAATCGAGAGATCTATATCAAGAAAAGGAGCGTTATTATCAGATATATTAGCTTTGTTAAGCTGAAGTTCTTTAGGATAAATATTATTAACCATAGTTGGTAAGAAGGGTTGTCAATGTTCAATATGTCATCTAGATACCGAGAGGTGTCATTAAAGGCTTCAATAACATCTGCCTGGGTATCTGGTGAAAGACTCAACATGAAATCTCTTTCATAGCAAAATAAAAACAAATCTGCGACAAGTGGTGCACAGTTCGTACCCTTAGGGATACCAACAATTTGTCTATAAACGGTGGTTCCATACCTGACGAAAATATTATCTAAATAAATAGGAAGAAGAGTGCTTCACAAACTTCATAGCAAGTCCACATAGTATAATTGTCTAAACTGCCGTTAGCAAAAAAAGCTTTAATATTATTACAGGCAAAAAATGTAGTATTTTCTCTAGCGAATGTTTTTTGAATAAAAGAAATAAGCTTGTCTTTGATTAGATGATGTGGTAAAGTTGTTTAGAGAAATCATAAGTGCTTATAGCTGAAGCATGACGTTTATTGAAAATTTTATCAAGAACGTCTCCTGAATTTTGGATAGACCAAAACAAATTGATCCCAGAGTTTTCATAAGTTTTATCACAATATCGTTTAACGTGATCTTTAACGGTAGTAACACAAGAAGTTAAATGTTTGGAGATGTTTCTTGTAGTGCATGCACTAGAATTCGAAATAAAGCGGGCCGTATATGGATTTTTATGTAATTTAGGAATCCAGTACATAGTAGGCAGTTTGTTTTGCTTTTCGTCTACCCCAGCCTTGAAAGTAGTTCACCGAGTGATATGTGTGGAAACAACATCCTCCTCAGTAGAATGTACTGGAGTATACGAATTGGTGCTTCCGAGTTCCATAGATAAAACATTGACGTAATGTAGGCGTCAAACAATAATTACATTATTAGCTGCTTTATCGGCAGGAACTAAAACAAATTTATTATGAAATTCCTGAATTCCCGATTTTAAATTACGAAAGGAAAACCTAGGTCTCGGAGGAAGTAAAGTTTTCTAAGTATGATAGAGGCCAATACTTTGTTGAAACAAAAGCAGAGTTATAGAACCTTGTTGTATGATGTTTTTAAATTAAAGGCATGTGTTATAGAACCTGACATACTCTATAATGCCGAATACATCTGTGAAGTTTCAATCGGTTATGTAAAGTAGTTTCGTGCTGCAATTTTACATACACACTTTAACCAAATTTTCTAAATATAAAAGGGTCAGCACTTTGTTGAAATAAAACCATGAGTTATAGAACATGACTATATGATGTTGACTATGTGATAACGAATACATGTAAGAAGTATTAATCCATTCTGTAAGTATTTTCGGAGTTAAAGCTTACATAAAAACGTTAACCAAATTTTCTAAATATAGAATGGTCACCACTTGAGAACCTGGCTCGATGATGTTGTCTAATAATACCAAATGCATGTGTGAAGTTTCAGTCCATTATGCGAAGTACTTTCGGAGCTACAAGCTTACATACAAACTATAACCCGAACGCATATGACGAAGATGACGCAGACGTTTTTTGATTGATTTTATGTATGTATCAGAAAATCAGTTATTTTCAATTAGTTGGAAGTTAGGTAGGTGTGCAGGCTGACTGTACTATTTACATTAACAAGCACATGTATCTGCAGAACGCTGGCTACAAACTCGACATAAGAATACAATTGCAGCGTTCTGTTTCTCTTTTGAAGGTAACATCTCAACCGTCTCTTTTAATGATATATTCACTGACAGCTTATTATAAATAATTTAGAAGCAGCAGTTCCTCTAAATATACAGCCCGTTATCTCTAATACCTAGATTTTTTTGTTTGATTTTATGTATGTATCAGAAAATCAGTTATTTTCAATTAGTTGGATGTTAGGTAGGTGTGCAGGCTGACTGTAGTATTTACATTAACAAGCACATGTATCTGCAGAACGCTGGCTACAAACTCGACATAAGAATACAATTGCAGCGTTCTGTTTCTCTTTTGAAGGTAACATCTCAACCGTCTCTTTTAATGATATATTCATTGACAGCTTATTATAAATAATTTAGAAGCAGCGGTCCCTCTAAATATACAGCCCGTTATCTCTAATACCTAGATTTTTTTTCTCTTTCTTAACTGGAGAGGGAATGTCTTGATAACAAAAATAAGTGTATATCATTGCTAACTATTGTTACAGAACAAAGATGTACCTGAACTACTGTAGTCATCATCAAATTCGACACTTGTACTGGGATCCGAATTTTGTGTTCCATATTTGATAATTACAGGGTAACGTCTTTTCCCTACATCAGCAGTTATGTTTATCTAGAAATATGAACACACAAGACAGATGTATATGTGTATATAAATATTCAAACATTACCATTCGTAAATAATGGGTTGGATGTGCAAAACCTACCTGTATAAGCTGTAAAACCTTTTTGTTTCCATTTTATGGTAATTTGTGATAAAGTAATCACAATATAGCGTCTTTATCAAATAATTGTGTTTACAATAACTGTTTACATATTTTGCAATTCATGTTTTGATTTATGTAGATATAAACTGTTTTTATTTATTTATTCATTACTTCTGAGCATCAAAATATATTGCTGAAAAGATGGCTACCAGAATACATTGATATCTCATTTATATGACCAACCAGTCGAACATGCTGCACAACTGGAACCATGGTAACCAGTGGTATGTATATTACGTCACACGATACTAGGTTACTGTGTCACAATGAAAATTATGTAGACCTTTTAAATATCATGATTGTCAAATTGAAAGCACAAACGAATTTACATGACTAAAGAAGAGTGTACCTTTAACTTGAAAGTTACAGGCGAATCTTTATTTTCTTTACTAGCCTCTACTGGTTGGAAATTTGTAATGTCTGGTATTGTGCAGTAGTATATTGGATTGGCCACCTGAATGTACAAACATGATTGATAGCCTACGGAATCTTGAAACACTGAATATTCCACATACAATGAAGGTGGCGGATTATTATCCGATTATATGACAGCTAATACTATGAAACTAATTCCGTAGACGAATGCCATCACATATAAAAGTAGATACAAAGGAAATGTAGCATCCAAGGTAAACAGTCAACAAAAAAACACACGACTTGACAGTTGTCATAAGACTTTAACTAAGTTCAACCTGTACCAGTACACCTCAATCCCACTCAATCGATTGAATTTGAAAAACGTACTGGTCAAAGAACAATCATACATCTATACTTAACAAAATGTATATTTGTTATAACTTCTTTCTAAGACAACACATCGACTTATGGGGGGGATTTCTTTATTTACACTGTCATGATTTAATGGGATGACAGTAGGGTAAGTGTGAGGTTTGGTGCATTCTAGAACCGGTTTAAACCCCCAGTGGCCTTTGTTGCCACTGAACGTTCCAAGGCGGTAGCCCTATTGTCAACCCGTTTGTGTTTGTGATGTCGTTTGCATTTTTTATTACTTTTGCCTTCTCGTTTGTCTGTTTGCGTGTTTGTTTTTGTGTTTTGTGGGTGACTGTCGTCCTTGAATGCCGCTTTCCCTGTCCGATATTTTTATCTTTCTTGTTCATCCGATTAGAGAAGATGACTTAAACTCGATATTTGCAGTTCAACCGTATCTCCAGGCAAGCGTGACTTGAAGTCACAAAGGAATGAGAATATTATTGACATGTTCCATAGGACTGGTGCGTACTTAGACATTTTGACTGGTATATATATCTCTGTTATTATATAAGTACTTTTTTTTCTTCAAATTTGAACAATTGATGTAATGATTGGATAACCTTAGCCACCATTGGAAATATGAGTTTGTATGTGTACAATTTGACTTACAGGTTGAAACTATCTATTACTTTGATACTACTGGTTGTCATGATAGTTTATGAATATAAATCGTTATACTCTTGTATATCTACCACGTTTTAAAACAATAACTGTTATTTTCTGTGCTATTAAACTGCATATCAAAGAAAATCCAATACATATAAGAACTTAATGCAATATTAAACCTATCAAAGTGTGTACTTGTTTTTATTATGTACGTATAAGTTAACATAACATAACTTACTGTTGGAAGATTTTTAGCTTGAAAGATAACATCCGTTTCCACTCCATTTGGTACAAAATGTATATCATTGTTATCCAACAGTTGGGGACACTGAGGCTTCTACAAACAAAGAATGAGCAAGTTTGACGATAACAAAACATGAGGTTCATATGTGCCTTGAAAACATCTGTCAGAACATACACAAGATATGCACTCGCTAGTTATTTCTTAAAAAAATATATTTTGATATACATATTTTCTTTTGTAGAAAGTCTCGCTAGTTATTCATGGTGTTAGGATTGTCAATACAGCAAGATGGATGTTACTTAAATTTTGTTATTTATTGTGTAACCTTGAAAAAGGTGGGTGATTCCCACTGAAACTTTGGATTAAAGTGTAAAAAGAGAACTGAGTGTTATCAATTGATCCATTATTTAATTTGGATTTATAAACTTAATATTTTGATATACTTATTACCTTTTGTGGAAAGTAAATTTCTTAAAAGCATAGAACACACATTAAATACAATCTTCCTGAGGTGAAGAAACACTTGGCAATTGTAAGAAATATTTTAAAACAATTTGCCCAACAAATCTAAGTTAACAAAAATATGAATCATCCCATGTTTACAACAAGAAAAGCAACACAGACTAATCCTTTAGTGTGTTCTCTAAATAAAACGGTGACCATCACGATTGTTTAAAATTATGCATTTAATTCAGGAGTTAAACTCTGAAAAACGAAACATTTGTTTTCCCACAGAACTGGATGGGCGCATAAACAGGGCGGTCTAATGTCTTGAAGTTTACACTCCCAACATGTTAAAGAACCATAAGTTCCAAAATTCCTATGTGCTGTTCCACTCTCTCTGGTATAAACCAAAATAATCTAATATAATATATTGAAGAACCATAAAACAACAATTTTAACATAAATATAAACAAATTATATATTCAGCAAAGGCACCATAAAGTCGCTTGTGTATGGAGACTCAGATATATATCTTATCGTATTTCAGATAGCTCTCCAGAACACAACATATTTCACTAATTATATATTCATAACCAATACAAAGTAAATATAAAAGTCGTACAGGAAATGTAACCTATACAAAGTAGAAACAAAAGTCGTACCGGAAATGTAACCTATACAAAACAGATATCAAAGTACCGGAAATGTAACTTATACAAAGGTTTATATAGAAATCAATTTTGATGTAATATTTGTTCCATAAAATTGCACACACTAGTGTTTTCAAAATTGCCTGAATTGATTAAATGTTTTCACCGACACTGAATATTCTCTCAGAGATGGGAACTCTGGCCCAAATGTACAGTCAATGCTTTGGGTGGTCTTCTACAGAAAATACTGTGGAAAAGTCAGTAGCTTAACATTAGCGTGAATAATTACCTCTGTAATGTTTCCACCTGCACCGTGACTACATTGTCCAGGAGACACACACTTGGAGTTCTGTAAGCACCACTGACAGTCAGATCCAATGGTGCTTGTACATTCACCACATCTGTAGACGGAAATAAAACATCATCAAAAGACCCCGACATGATAGCTTGAGGCACTCTAAGAGTAGTAATTAACCAGAACCAGATAGTTTGTTATACAATTAAAAGAACTAATAGTCATAACGCAGGTAATATTCATTCGCTTATAACACCGAAATAACATGGACATCTTGGTATTTTACCCTATCATCTTGCAAAGTTTCATCAAACCATCCATCAAAAACAATGAGACACACACATTATTGGACGGGTAAATGTGACGGCACAGTCAACCCTAACATTATATGTCACCCGTACCATGCGTTAAATCTAGTATATTATCATGATTACTAGTCAAATGCTTCGTAGGATTATCAAGTATTCACGTAGTTGCTTCAAAGATTACAGTGTTACATATGTCGTATATTTTGAAACAGATATCTCTATTATTATGTTTTCAGTAGTTATTTGAGGTATTTGAAGTGAGACTCTATTAGTTATCGCGCCTGTTTTTCTGAGTTATCCAGCACAACTATAAATATATGGGAACCATTTATTTATTTTTAGTCATCATCTGTCAGCTTGGAAAATTCAGGAGAAAATGAGGAGCGGATTTTTGCCCCAAAAGTGTAAACATTCAAAGGCAAGAAAGCACAAAAATATTGAAATATTTGTTGAACAAGATTATAGTCATGGCTGGGAATAATAAGACTTGGAAGCACACTGTTTGGTAGGTTGAATATTATTAGTGTTCTGTTCTCAAGTGAAACGAATTTAAGTGTAGGCATCCTTTTTTAATGATATAGTGGTCATGTAACTAGTTGTTCACAGTACATAGGAAACTCCCGATCTCCCTTGTTATTTCCAAGAGGGCTACGTTTAATTTAGATTTGTCTCTAACGTGAATAAATACGTGCCAGGAGGCGTGAGAGGTGTTGCACTTGACATTACCTCAATAAAACCGAGTCTGCTGCTTTTATCTCTTGTTTGTGTTGTTGCTTCCAAGGGATCCACTTTTCAGTATTTATTGAATTGAATAATTACAATATAAATGTATAAATATGAAGCATTTTATACATGTAACAGTACTGTCTAGATAAATAAACGTAACTTTCATTTCTTAAGTATTTTATAACCATTCCTTATTGCTTTATCTGTAATGAACATAATTCAAAGCACTGTACTGGAGCATATAAATAACCGTCAAAGGTGTACTTACTTGTTGTAATGTCCGCAATCATAGAATAAAAAGGGAGTTGTGGCCAGCATAACGCCATTTACCCACAATTCCAGAGTTGCTTTAGTATGAGCTGAAAACCATTCGTTTAGTTAATTTTGAATAATTGAAGCATTTAATAATTTCTTCATATAGAAAAGTTATTAAAAGAACAATTTAATTTCAACACAACTATTTCTAACAGCGCATTTGTATTGAACATAATTACATTTCTATTGCATTGCCCTTAAATGAACCACTTTAACGTGTTGCACTTAAATTCTCGGTAAAAGACGTTTACTTTTGGGGCGGACCCAAGTAAACAAGGGGCAGTGAATTGGTTGGATGAATTATTTCCATTTGTATGACGTAACGTCGACTAGACGTTCTTGTGCTAATAGGTATAAAAGTCGAACATGAAATGTAACATTCAAGGACCACAGTCAAACACAAACACGCACAGAAACGAACAACAACTACAAAGATGAATAAAAGGCAAGATATGACATCATTAACATGAATGGGCTGACAATAGGGCTACATGTACCGCCTTTGGACGGTCAGTGGTTAAAACGATCGATGTGGGTTTAAACCAGGTTCTAGGGTGTATCAAACCTCACTCTTACCCTATTGTCATCCCAATAAAACTGGAAAGAGTAAATATAGATATCCTCACCTTACAAACCAGGCAGGTGATATAAAACATAAATGCTCATGTATGATATAATATAAAACAACATCTAGACAGCCGCACAGTAAATACTAAGTGACTTGCAAAAGCCCAAGCAACAAGAGAACAAACTGTTTAGGGTAAGACAAGACAATATTTAAGACAAACATCAAACCCTACCGTCCTTTAAGGATTTAGGTAGGCGTCAATCTATCCGGTCATCGCACAATCAAAGAGAAAAGCATAGGGGCGAACTGTAAATGCGCTTAACATGTGATGCGTTGCGATTAATTTTATATTTTAAAAGTAGATCAGGGTTACGATAATAGAAGTTTGCAAAGGAATAGCGTTTAAGTTATACAAATATTACGAATATTCAAATTCTTAACACGACTACAAGCTCTAGAAAAAAAGAATAACTATAGAAACATAGACCACATACGAAGTAGCTCGGGGAACATTCCCATCTAAGTGGGATAATTAACAATATCTAAATTAAAATTGTCGCTCTTGTCATAAACTTTAATAATGATTTTACCAATTTCAATACGAGGGTGTAAATCTATGCTCAATATGTCATCCACGTACCGAGAGGTGTCATTAAAGGCTTCAATTATATCTGCCTGATTATCTGATGAAAGGGTGAACATGAAATCTCAATACAAGAACAAAGATGCGACAAGAGGTGCACAGTTCGTACCCATAGGGATACCAACACATTGTCTATAAACGGTAGTTGCATAACAGACAAAAATATTATCTAATAGGAAAATGAGTGCTTCACAAACGTCTTGGCAAGTCCACATTCTATACTTGTCTGAACTGTCGTTATTAAACAAACGATATAATATTGTCACAGGCCAAAAATGTAATTTGCTATACAAAAGCGCGCAATGTTGGCAATGTTGGCAATGTCGCTGTTCCAACAGTAAGTTTTTCAACTTCTAAACACAATTTTTACACAAATGCAACGTATGTACATTATTGAAGCCTGAAAAACATATAGTACAAACATAAGGTAAATATAAGGATTTAATTAGTTAATTAGACTTCACGCCTAAACAAGCCTAATGTTTTTCAAATCCCGTAAAAATATCATATTCAATTCAATTCATAAATGAATTGGTATATAATTTAAAATGATCACTTTAATGTATATGTAAAGGAAGAACATAGGAGAAATAAATTTTTTAACCAACCCATTTTTAATTGTTAAAGCTTAAATTTAATATTAAGGATACTTTAATTTGTTCTATATATGTGTTGGTGCACACCAACAGTAACTGATATAGTTTAGAAAATTACGATACATACATGTCACAATCGTGGAGTTGCAAGTAAGGTTATTTCCATTTGACGATGCATCTACTGATCCAATTTCTGCTGTACCATTCTTGTATCTGCACGTATATTTATCCCCTACTTGCTCAGCAGAGTAGTTGCCAACATTCACGTGTACCTGTTATATAAAAGAAAACACATTTAAACAGAATTTAAATCAAAATGTTTTCTTCTTTTTTTATTTCACCGAACAGAGTGATAGCAATGAACAAGGGCATTACATACATATAATATATATATGAATTTGGGACAAATTATCAACCAAACCGTGTTTACACCAACACATTTAAATCGAGCGAGTTCAGTTTTTATCGCCTTCTTCAGGATACATACATAAACGGTTACAAAAACATACATTTTAGAAAAACATGTTTAAAAGCAAAAACATAAACCTGTTAAAACTATAAGCGTGCGTTGTATGCGCCCATGTCATTATTGGTATTACACACTTGACATGTGATAATTGTGTACATGTAAGAGACACATGTTACCATGGTTACTATACTTTTAAATTGTGTTCATATAAAACCTTCAATTCCAAAGAGACGTGTTAACACACTGGCGTGAAAAGATTTGTCTGATATAATATTATTAAATTGTCAGTGTATGTTTACCTAATATTTGAATCAGAAGCCGTTTATTTCCGCGAACTTTAATAATAACTCTAATTGCGTAGTCCCGTCTATTCTTTCATATGTAAACACGTGCCACTGAATTGTACCATGCATAACATGGATCATGGTGGGGTTTATTACTGAAATGCAGTTAAATGCTACACCACACACCTGTATTCTTCCAGTGTTAATGGGAAATCCCTTCGTATCAAGTGACAAGGAAACACACTGTCCAAGTGACGACAACCAATGGTTTGCTTCTGAAGAACATTCACTCTTTCTTGTGCTTCTGTTGTTAGACAATTACAAATATTCAAAATAATATGATTTTAGTGATCAGATTTAAATATGTAAAACACACACACACGCATGCACTCACGCACGCATGCACGTACGCACGCACAGGCACGCACGAACGCACGCACGAACGAATGCACACACACACACACACACACACACACACACACAGACACACTATGGCACTATGGTTAAACAAGTTATAACTAAGGGGCTCTTATGTTAGGGAAAATGTGAAAGAATTGTCAAAATACCATAAAAATACATGACATACGACCTGGTGAAAATTTGACTCGGCCATCTCTTTTCCTATATATTGTTACGTATTGCTATATGCAAACTAAACGGCAGTTGAATACATTCCACGGAACACGCGTGTCGTCTGTTATGTACAGTATATAAAAAAACGACGGATAATTGACAAAGAAAAACCATTACGTGGTCCCGCCGTAATGCCATTATGTGATGGGAAAACTTATATTAGCAGGATTTATAAAGGATATTTCGACAATAAAAGACGTTTAAAAACGTTTTTTTACAGAAAAAATGCGATAAACTATTTACAGTAACTAAAACCTATTCAAGGTATGGCCAGTTAGGGACTTCGTAAGGTAATGTTGCAGGTTAACGTTTCACGAAAAGGGCAGAGTTATTGAGTATGGTTAACAACATGTCTTGTGGTAAGATGAATATGTCTGTAATATGAATATAGGTCAAATAGTTCTTTAAAGTTATAGCCAGTTTAGTCAGTTGTGAGCTTGGCTAGCTGCAAACAGTTCTAAGTTAGAAGCAGCGAGAAGTGTCAATTGCTAATCCCAAAATATTAAATTAATGCAAATGAAAATGAAGCAAGCGCTGCAAACCAAACTATGATTTTAGCCAGTATTTTCAAATGTATACATATATTAACAATCTTTCTGTTTCCATGAGAACTATAACAGGCTCACTAATTACATGAGGCCATGCATCTTAAGATTTGTCTTTAAAACATTGACAGGAGATGGAGTGGCTCAGTAGATATAGATAGCAAGTTAGCCTTTTAAATCCGGAGATCTCTTGGGTTCGAGTCTCACCAAGGTGACTGGCTTTCTTTATTGTATCCTTGGGCAAAATATTTCCCTTAGCCTTATCCGTCATATGAGGACACTCCTGATCAATCGTTTCTCCAATCGTGTAAAAACAGATAGGAACTATTCAATAGTAAGAGTCATGCATACTTCTCGGATTCCTGTGTATCCATCCCTACTCTCTGGGGCTCTAAATAATCAAATAATGTTTCGGCGGGCCATTTAGCATCAATTCAATGAATCAAAACATTGAAAGTAATCACTAGTTTGCATACTTAACATTACCTTTGTTTATAGATGCACCATCCACACAATGGGTTTCTACCAGCCATAGTAACAGCACATGTTATGTATTCGGAACAGTCGGTATTGTTATACTTCAATAGCTAGATTAAAAGAGAGAGAAACAGGCGGTTTTATATTTTGCAATACATAAACAAATTATATAGTCCAGGCATTGGGAAAGATATGCTCCAACTCGCCACAGCGACCCGAAAGTTTAATATGATATTAGATGCCTATAAGGAACATTCTGGTGGAGTTCGGTAAAAGACCTAAAAGGAATGATGAAGATATAAATAAATGATAGTCGGGCGCACGGACTAACGAAATAACATACGAACGAACTGACACACAAAACACCCGGACGACATTGTGATCTTAAGTCGAGATCCGTAAACGGGTTTGGCAGAAAGTATACTTCATTCATCCAATATTAATATCTCATATAGTTTAAACACTTAAATAACCATTAAACAGCACTCATTTAATAATCTATATTACACAGCACGCATTTTCTTTGAAAACATTAAATCAAAACATAACTGATATGTTGAAAAACATTCACATTTTTCTCAATCTCATTAAAATCAAATCCTAATAACGCTTTGATTCTCTCCGCTTATAGGATGTGACAACACTGCCTTGGAGGTCACGTCAGATCGACCTTTCATATAATCAATATTCATGAGAAGATCAACTAAATTCAACCAATGAAATCGTGCGCTTCATATGAACTTCAGATGATGTTCAAGTGAACTGAACAAACAAAAATTCACATAAAACACATATCCGAAAAAGCATAAAGTCGTCGTGTGTTATTGCTGTGGATTTCACGATAAATTCAAAGAAATGCACTAAATGGCATGTTTTACATCAAGAATACGAAGAAAATCATGTGCGCGTCAATATTCTATTTGTATCTGAAAAATATATATTCTACCGAGATTATTGCGACATTAGGTTTTCTATATAGTGTTATTTAATGTGTCTCGCCCGTTTAGCTCATTCGGTAGCGAGGTCGGCTATTGCGACTTTCTATTATTATTACCCGCGAGTGTAATTTTAGTGTGGGTTACGAGTTCAACACCACGAAGCGGTACTATTTCTTTTTGCACCGCTATTGAATTCCGTCAAACAACCTTGGTTTTATTTAGTTAATATTCAATAATGGTTGGTGTGTTATGTTTATCAACGCAATTAATTTGTGTTTTATAAGCTAAATGTTACCGACATTATCCCTTTCAATACCGAGCGTAGACTGCTCCACAGAGGTTGACTGGAACAGGACATGTGCATTGAAGTAGTCAATATCGAGCCTATTTTGTAGGCTGAAATCTGATTGGCTAATCGTAAGGTAAACCTGACGCGACCTCCAATGCAGTGTTGTCAGATCCTTATAGCGTAGAGTATCGTAGCGTGATGATAAAGTATCTCATTTTAACGAGATTGCATTTTTCTGAAACTATTTCTTATTGAACAGTAAAAACAGTTTACAAATCCTCTGACAAAGAAAATATGAAGGAGTAGTTAGTGATATCCCGACTCCACTAACCTTATTTCAGTTATAAGGAAGAAAGAGCTTATTCATTAACGATTTTTGAATCAAAAATATAATTAAGTTCCTTGAAATCTGAAATCAGGTTAAAATAAGAATGGTCTAAATAGCAAAAGGCACAACTAGAACACAATTGCTGACATATTTACCACGTTTCATACAACAACCTAGAAGGTCACAGTCTACATATCGAGCTCTCCTTTAAAGTAGTTTGATTTGACCAATACCAATGTCACTCCTAAGAGGTATTAGTTTCTTACACACTTTTTATTTAATTTAATGAATGTCACTAACAATGGAGATGCATGCCGTAGAGGAGACCGGATGTGATCTATATATCGTTCAAAGTAGGTCAAAGAAACGCAAAATAGTGCAAATTATGTTAGATGCATATAACGAACATTGTGATGAAGTTTGATGAAAAGTTTGCGAGAAAGAACTAAGATACGCATGTCAAAGACCGGACGTGACCTATTTTTCATCAAAGTAGATCACAACGATCCGAATTTTTGCACATGATATTATATGCATATAAGAAGAATTATAAGGAGTTTCGTGAAAATCCTGCAAGAAACAAATAAGATACGCATGTCGTAGGGTAGACCGAAAGTGACGTATATTTTATGGATGTAGGTCACATGCACCCGAAATATTGCATAATATGTTAGATGCATATAAGAAACATTCTGCTTAAGTTTGTTGAACATCCCTACAACAAATATGACAGACACGCAGTTATAATCTATATTTCGTCTAAAGTAGGTCACAACGACCTAAACTTGTAGATGATGTTGGAGCCATATAAGGAACATTCTAGCGGAGTTTGGTGAAAATCTTGCAGGTAACGAAGACTATATAAATAAATGAAAATTGGACTAACGGACGGACGGACTAACGAACTGGCACACATCCACCCGGTCGTCGCCATTGTAAACCGGCTCGACAAAATCCTGTCAGGCATTTTAAGTAACGCTTTGGAAACAAATATAATCTCATTCTTATTTCAAATAATGCAAACACTATTGATATAAGAAATGCTTATATCAACATGTGTCGAAGAGGTCTCATGGACGCTATACTGGTCAACATGTATATCATACGTGTAACAATTCAGAGGAAGAGATGGTTGCATTACATCAACTAGACGATGTCGATGGCTGTTTAATTTTTGACCGTTTGACATGTGGTCTTAGGGCCCTAGATATTACAGAAGGATTGAAAACCAGTTAGTACTCTCAAAGACCTTAATGTTAATATTCATGACGGCATAGTTTGATAATGACCCATATTTTTATCCCAGTGACCCCAGGTTTACAACTTTATACCTCAACGAACTCTTAAAGACCTTTAGTTTAATAGTCATGATGGCATAGTGTGATAATGTCCCATACTTTTACACCAGTGACCCCAGGTTTACAACTTTATACCTCAACGAACTCTTAAAGACCTTCAGCTTAATAGTCATGATGGCATAGTGTGATAATGTCCCATACCTTTACCCCAGTGACCCCAGGTTTACAACGTTATACCTCAAAGAACTCTCAAAGACTTTCAAATAAATGTCCATGATGACAAAGACAGTTGAATACCCATTTGTATTACCCGTGATCCTCTGTCTCCCGGCCCCTAGAGCAAATATTGAAAATCATGTTACATAATGTTTATTCCTAACACTTTATAACCGTACCAAATTGTGAATGAAAATCAGTCAGTACACACGAAAACGACCCAGATCCAACCCCCATTCTCCAGGAGTCATATGAAATTTTAAAATAAATCCTCATATCTGCAACCCCTAGTAAATACATGTACTTAGTTTTAATCCTGTAACCCTTATTGTCAAAACGAAGATGCGTTTTCAAGCAGGATGACATACGTACATACGGACTACCAAGACTTTATTTATATACATGTACCCGATTTTTGGGTAAAACCGTATCTGAAAGCATCACTGTGATCGGCAAAGCAGTATCTGAGAATATAAATAATGTTGTTGTTTTATATTTCCTATATTTATCCACTCTGATTTCTCATGTAAACAATCAGATTCGTCAAAAGTATTGTCGTATGGTATGGTCCACGGCCAAACTGCTGAAATGGATTTGAAAATTGTATTCACTCAAATTGTGTTCACCACATACCGTAGTGTCTCCGTGGTCGAGGTGTTAACGATGTTGCGTTGTAAACAAACAAACAAACAAACACCACATACCGTCCATACACATATCAAGTTTCATCTCATTATCTCAGGAGGTTAAGAAGCTATGGACTATGCATATAGAGCTGTCACCCTGTAGGGGCAACTAATACTACACCACTACCTACTGTTTGGGTAAAGATAACAGCGAATAGATCCTTTTTCATAAATTTAAAGGGAATGTAGCGACACAGCAAAACCATTTTTATTATTGAGAGTTCTGAAAAACTTGAATAAGGGTGAAATAATTATCAAAATCGGATGATAAACAAAGAAGATATGATCATTTGAAGTTTTTGTTTAAACGGATATGGAAGCGGCCATTTTGAGAGCTATGACATCACGGTTCTAAATTACCATATATGGAATATTTATAAATACGAAAATTTACTGATATATAGGGAAAAATGACAGCAGCTGTATGAAAAATATGTAATACTTAATGGCAATAATGCTTTACATAACCAGTAAAAAATGCATTTATTTGCAGTGATTTTCTTCGTTTTAAATGATATTTATCAATATTCCATATATGGTAATATGGACCTATGATGTCATAGTTCTTAAAATGGCGGCTTCCATATTCGTTTTAGAACAACCTTTAAATGGTCATATCTTTTTTGTTTATCATCCGATTTTGAAAATTCTTTCACCTTTTCCCAAGTTTTTCAGAACTCTCAATAATAGAGCTTGTTTGGCTGTGTCGTTACATTCCCTTTAATATGTCTTGAATTTCTTAAAATAGATTTTTATTATTGACCCAAAATATAATTAAGGTTATCCTCTCATCACGAGTATTCCACCTTTGAAATTTTACGAGTTTGCTTCAGTTACAGAGCAGACCTCAAACTAGTTAGGGGCCTTCCTCTAACCAGAATTAGTATTATTCTAGTATTGTACAATGCTAAGGTGAACTAAGTGGACAGGCTTAAATATAAAACGTTAACCAATTCTTTAAAGTATAAAAGGGGCCATACATGTCTTGAAATAAAAGCTTGAATTATAAAACCTGGCTAAATGTGCTGTCTAATGACGCCAAATACATTTGTGAACTTTCAATACATTATGTGAAGTAGTTTCAGGAGCTACAAGCTTACATACAAAAACTTTATCCCGGACACAAACGACGACGATTACGTGATGACAATACTTCCCTTTTTAAAAAATGCATTTAATATTTCGAGCGCCCCCTGGAACCAATATATTAAAACAGATCGATAGTTTTTCAATGGAAATCCACATAATATTGATATTCTATCTATATTAGAATGCACCAAGAAACACAAGGTTGACATGTGTACCACATTTCATGCAGATACCTTGAACGGTTTTAAATTTTGGCTCAATTTTTAATAATTACCTTTCTACTTGTCATTACATAGTAGTTATTTCCCTTTTGGTGCATTGCCCTGACAGAAAATCCCGGACGTACATAATTCTCTTCATACTGTTCTAAAGGTTTACTGATGTCAAGAAAATTCAACTGAAAGAAAAATAATAAGTGTAATTAAGTTACATGCCAGAAACCACTCTGTCAATAGATGATATCTTGAATTAGATTGAACGGAGTTTTACACACACACGTGGTTGGCCAACATTCTTATTGAACGCATATGTTGAGAAACACTTATTTCTTTATTTTGAGCTCCCAGTACCTTAACAGGAAAGGTCGTTTGTGCATACATCAAATGACCATGACAAATTTAAGGCATATTCCGGAGTAAGTCTATTGTCAAATACTTCAGATGATGCAAACAATGAATATCAAAATGCTGGTAGTACCAGACATGCACAATATTCTTAATACTGAGATAACTTCCAGTTTATTCAATCATATTCATGTGTTTCAATTTTAAAGACAATTCAATTGTTCTCATGTTTAGATATTTATTAAGCAAACTGTCAACAATTTTCAGTGGAGCATCAGTATGCTTTACTTGTAAGACATGGCGTTAAAAGCTCTGTTAGATCTGATGCTATGTAAAGTTTTATACGATTGGATGATAATTTTTATAACGGTCCTCGATTATTGTAATGATGAAATATGAATGATATTTACTGAGTTCGATGTCTTCGTGCGCTTGGTTTTGACAAATATTTTGTGGACTTTCAACATTCTATGACCTGAATAAGTCGTATATTAATGACGTTTAATTGATAAATAAAAACAATCCTTACTTTTCAAATCGGTTAAGAAATTAAAAAGAATCATGTGTGAAAGTTGTTTTTGAGGGTAAGGTTTGGTACACCCAGAACCTGGTTTAAACACCCAGCGGCCTTTTGTGCCACTGACCGTTCCAAGGCGGTATTCCTATTATCAACCATTTTATGTTTGATGTCATATCTTGCCTTTAATTCATCTTTATAGTTGTTTTTGTTTCTGTGTGTGTTTCAGGTTGACTGTCGTCTTTGAATGCTACTTTTTCTGTTCGAGTTTTATATCTACTTTTAATTTGCTTATAATTGTTATTTGTTTCCATGCTGTTCATTGTTGACAATGGTCCTTGAGGAACAGGAATGAGCATTCCAGGCTCACTCTTGATGTACATCTAGATAAAAAATATGAAGAATGGATTTTGAGCCCCTCACTTGCAAAACTGCAGAGTTAATTATTTTGTAAACATTCCAGTGTTTCGCTGGAGCCACGATCATTGTTTACTAGCACCTGCAACAGTACAGGGATCGCGATGAAGACCTTTAACGAGCGTGACAACAATTACATCATGAACATCGGGGGATGGAGGGATTTTCCCTCTGTCAGAGTAATCAGTGGTCCTATCCTTGCCCGGGAATCACACGGGGCTACATGATATGAATGTGCCATATGTTTGCAAGACATAAACACTGTATTATGCTCTGTAAGATTTAACATTTACCCACCTTTTAATCCTGTCACTTACATAAATACATCTGAAACAATAATAAATGAGAGCTGGCCTTATAGTACATTTAAAACATAGCAGTCATGTGGGTTGATAACGTTGTTTATATAAAGATGAATGGCCACCCTTTTTTGTAGTATTATCAATTAACAAATTAACCTCTTAAACATCAAATAAACATTTCTTGATAGTCCCGGAGAGAAACATATATTTAAATCCGCTACTAATTTGTATATAAAAATAAGTATTATTTGCATGACGTAGATACTACTTTTCCCACTGCGTGACTGCACGGGGAAATGAGTTAAATCTGAATTTTATAGCTGCACAACTGTTGCCAGATAATTGACAAATACATTGACCTGTGGATTAATTTACCTTTTCAAAGTTTTCTACGTCATCAAATAAAAATTTATTTTCGCTTTTCGCAGATATTGCAATGTGTGAATTGTAAATATCTATTGTTGTGTATTGATTTCGATTTAAATAGACATAAACATATTCATAAAAAAAAACTTGGCCGGAGAACTTTAAATTTCAGCCCTGACTAGCAAATAAACAACCATATCACATTTTGATGAATATCGTTTAATTCACCTTTATGATGTTTCCTCTGGATGTACCAGCATGTATGTCCACCTTGTCTCCGTCAACTACGTTGCCATACAACTTGGTTATGTAACCTTTGTCTGCTGGTAGAGTGTAGGCTGCTGCTATGTTGTAAGGTGTCTCTCCAATAGCATATGTGAATGTCTCATTAGCAGTGTCACATGTCACAACCGATAAATAATACAACTGAAATGCATGTATATTATATAAATATTGCATCCATGAGAGATGATGTGATGAGAGTGGATATGTTCAACCTAAGGAAAATAATGTTGACATAGGTCTAACAAATAGATATTTTGAAAAGTGAAATCTGTAAACAAAAATGTTTGTTTTTTATGTAAAAAAATGGGTTTTGTTTTTAAAAAATGATTATTTTCTTTTTATTCACTTTTAACCAGTTTTGATTTAAGTAACAAGCTATGGTCAACAGAAACAAGATTATTGTCTTTAAAACATGCTTCATACATTATATCAACATTTTAACAATAAAAACAACATTCATATTTCATCCGTATCACATATATTTTAATAAGCGTTGCACACAGGATGTTGAGCATGCAAAACCTAATGCCTGTTTATACATTTGCGGTCACGTCACAATAATGAAACAGTACAAATGTTGACCTCTCAGTGTCAAAATGGGGAAACTCTGTATACATATTTCATGGCAGGGTATAGACATTTTACTTATATAAGAGTGTAAAAGTGGTATACAAAATCATTTTATATCTTTGGCTTTATTCTAGCACAAATACTTTCAAGTTACCGACCATATCCGTATTCCAAAAATTAAATCATAAACTGTATTTGTTTTTTGACATTGCAACATGTTTAATGACTTAATCTAACACAGTTATGTAACACCTCTTATAAACAAACATATTGAGTATACTTAAGGGTTATATAGTGTCCTTTTTATGTGTAATGTTTTACATGTTATGGAGGGGTAGCCTAAATGGTCAGTTTCTTATTTAATTATGAATAAAGGACTTTACTTGATAGCATGAAAAGGGCATACTTCGTGTCCATCCAGCCACTTTGGGGCAGCCCTACACATCTAAAACAATGTGTTAATGAGCTGTTAAGGACATTTTCCAAAGTTGGTCATGCATGTTTTTTTCACGCGAAAACGCACTTGAGATGTCTTAAGGTTTAATTAAACTTAAATACATAATTCACTTACACTTTCATTTATACAAGGTCCAATGTTGTTTGGCAGGTATCTTTGAGTTGCGGTATAATTTGACCCAGGGCACACAACAAATTCTTTCTTTGCTTCCATTATCGCCATGTCTAAATCTCTGAGTCTAGTCACACATATGGCACTGTCTCCAGATACAGATTCAGGATCATTTCCAGAAGTGAATGCAGCTACAAAAATTGTTTCAGTTGTTGCTGGTGAGTCAGTGATAATGGCATCTTGAATCAAATTGTAAGTGGTCCCGTCCTTGGTGCAAGAAATCTCTATATCAGCATATGAATTGTAATTAGTACTTGTATCATTTTGGCAAATCCTTATAAGTTTTGAAACATGTCTACTGTCTCCTACAAAAGTCTTTTGATTTGTTATAAAGTAACTGAAACCGTCTTGTTGAAATCCCTTCCTGAAATATATTAGATAATCTTCTAATGAACTTACTTGCCCATCAAGCTTTATAACTGATGTAAGAATTTGACTAGCTAAGAAGGTTCCATCTGTCAGTAATCGTGTACTTAGTGCATACTCGTATGTAATTGCATCTGACACATTACTTGAGTTATTTTCATCCAGTCCATTACCAAAAGTAATTCCTATCATCATCTTTCCATCAGCCATAAGGACAGCCTGTGCTGGTCTATTGGGATCACTTGAAACGTTAAGACTATTTTCACCGGAACTGATTCTCGTTACAAGATTAATGTTACTTAAATTTCTCAGTTCACATATTCCTCCATTACCTGTACCACAAGTAACCAGTTCATTAGTCGCGTTATTAACTAACAGAATCTTATTGACACTGTTACACACGGCTGTTTTGTCTTGGCATGTTACTGCACTGGTAAGAGTTTCCAATTGTTCATTTACTTCATAAATATTTCCCTGATCTGCTAGATATATCCTATCATTGTGAAACTGAATGTTAGTCAGTTGGTTATTGGCATAGCGTGTCGATTTAAGTAATTCCTGTTTTGCCAAGACCATGTGTGTGATGAACAAGACCGATACCAGCTGGCCAAGTATTGTGCCACGCTCCATGTTTGTGTTATTGCTGTTTTCTGAAAATATAATAAAATGATGATTTAAAATTGACTTTTATATCGTACATTTACCCGCGATTTGCCATCATCATGGCATTGTAAATAAATGAATGAGTAACCTAATCGTTATGTTATATTGCATATACACTAGCAAGACTTTTTTGTTTTACTTTAAAACCTGAACACGTTTTGAAACTCGAGAATAAGTTTACATATATACGATATCGTAGATCAGTGTTAACTTCGTGCAAAGGTTTTAACAATAAGTAAGAAACAATGCATACTTTTGAAATGAGATAATCATTCGCTAAAAACATTTGCAAATAATTTAAACCCGACAACCGCCTTTAATTTGAACGAAAACTGATGGAGAAAAAATGTCGCAAAATACCCAAGGTTCCGTGAAAAATGGATGCATTACATTTAATATTGAGTATATATGTCGCTATTATAAACTTCTGCACGTTTTTTAGTAATGAACCAAACGTAATTTTTGATATCATTTATCATTTCCTTGTCGTTTTTGGCTCGAAGGTTATTGTATAAAATGGGTATCAATTCAGCGATATATGCATTTTAATAGTGGTTATCACTTCAATTATAACTTTTGGTCCATTTCTTTTTTTTAAAAGTATATTTTGATGTTAGTGATTTTAGATTTGCTTATTGGTTTCTAATCAGTTGTGATGCTGTCCCATTAAAAGACAAATCAAGCTTTTCAGCATACATGTATCACGGAACACGTATTACCTCAGAATCGAGTTATAAAATAAATTCATTACATGGAGTTTCATCTAGAGATCGGGTTCGCATGCAGTGCATGAAAACGCCATAAACGAAACCAAATATTGTATTATATAATGCATACATATTAATTATTTTTATCGCAATTTGTTCATGTAATACAATGTGTGTGTCTTTAAATTCGAATGCGGTGTAAATCTGAGCTGTAATGTACCTAGGTAACATAACATCTCACGAACAGACCCAATTATACCAATCATGCTACTCTCCTCTTGTGTTTTGTGTTTCTTGATTCCAGGGGGATTTCCTTTTTAAAATTTATGGAAAACTCGAAAACTCGACTATTTTCTGTTGAATTATTAAGACTTGTTTTGAGGCATATGCATTTTTTATTTTTTTTATTTATGATTTAACAGAAAAAGTTGTTCGAGTGTTCCAACTAACCGAAGATAACGTGTGGCTCAATTAAATGAATAAGCACATATCATAGGTCACAGAAGCTAATTTTCATTTTTATTTGTATTTTACACCAATTAATGCTTGCGTAGTTCTTTTAAAGAAAAACAGTGTAAACAATACCTGCTGTGGTTAAGGGTAAGAACATATTGTAAATGCAAGAGCGTTAAGAGTTTGCAGAATAAAGTCAATGCGGTCAAGAGCGCATTCAATGTAAGCAAAGTATCACAATGATAATTCGCCTCAACTAAACTTCCACTCTATACACCCCTCTACCACGCAACCTGATTAAAGATAAATTAATTCAGCTTATACACAAGACATTTCCTAACGAATAGATTATTTTTCTTGCTGTAATAATGTCAGAAGTTTCTTTACAAACGCCCCTTACGATAATTGTGTCGATTTTCGCTGATGTTTTTAAAGCGTTATCTTTTCTTTCAGATAACATCTTTATTAGATTTGATAAAACTGAATTTGGATATTTGGTTTTATACTGTTATAAAGGAGATCTTATTTTGAGTTTGTCACCTGCTAGCCAGAGAGACATTATTGATGCGTTTGATAATACAACTTGGTATCTGGACGGCATTCCTCGATCTTTAACTCTCGATTTCAAATGATAACATACATTCTCAAATCTACGACAAGCGAGATGACTTTAAATTTGACATCAGTAACTATCCACATCTAGATGGGGACGTACCTCTTGCTACATCAAACGGGGTTTATTTCTCTCACCTAATTCGTTTTGTTAGGGCATGTAACGATGTTATTGATTTCAATGATCGAAATCAAGTTATTACAAGTAACCTTCTTCAGTAAGGTTTTCGTTGTCACAAACTACGTAGATGTTTCTCAAAGATATATCGCCGCAACGAAAACCTGCTGTAAACGTACAAAACCTACATATAAAACGTTTCTGCGACTAGGAATATTACAATATATTTTCTATGGAGATGCGATCTATAAAATTCGAATAGTAAAGGGTTCTGACGGATTTTCTGACCACTTTACACAATTAATTCGTCGGAAAAGGATACCACCCTTTCGTACTTCATACAAGTACTTGGTGAATGACCCTTTACAGTCAGGTACTACCCTTTACTTCTCCCTTGTGCGATGACCGGACAACCTCGTGGAGATTAGTTTTCCCATTGGCTGTAACTGCTGTGGTTGTTCAGTATATTACTGGATACACCTAGAGGTGGTTCTTATTATGCTATTATATAGTTTTGCAAAAATGAGAAAAATTGTCCTAAAGAAATCACAGCATCCAAACGCAATGGCACCGTAGATCCGCACTGTACCACAAACAAAGAGCAAATTAACTATATAATGAAAACGATAATACACAACAGATAGAGTGGTGAAGACAGGGTTTCCGACTTGGAACGGTCAGTAGGAAATAAGGCCTACTGGTTAGCTTAAATCGATTTTAAGTGAACACAACCTCGCTATTATCCTGTCTTCAGCGCTCAAAATGACAAGACAGTGTAATTAAAGTATATCCCATCAAAAAGACGTCTCAAAGATATATCGCCGTAACGAAAACCTGCTGATAACGTACAAAACCTACATATAAAACGTTTCTGCGACTAGGAATATTACAATATTTTTTCTATGGAGATGCGATCTATAAAATTCGAGTATTAAAGGGTTCTGGCGGATTTCCTGACCACTTTACAGAATTAATTCGTCGGAAAAAATACCAACCTTTCGTACTTCATACATGTACTTGGTGAATGACCCCTTTACAGTCAGTTACTACCCTTTACTTTTCCCTTGTGCGATGACCGGACAACCTCGTTGAGATTCGTTTTCCCATTGGCTGTAACTGCTGTGGTTGTTCAGTACAATTCTGGATACACCTAGAGGTGGTTCTTATTATGTTATTATATAGTTTTGCAAAAATGAGAAAAATTGTCCTAAAGAAATCACAGCACCCAAACGCAATGGCACCGTAGATCCGCACTGTACCACAAATAAAGAGCAAATTAACTATATAATGAAAACGATAATACACAACAGGTAGAGTGGTGAAGACAGGGTTTCCGACTTGGAATGGTCAGTAGGCAATAAGGCCTACTGGTTAGCTTAAATCGATTTGTATCCTATTATCCTGTCTTCAGCGCCCAAAATGACAAGACAATGTAATTAAACTACATCCTATCAAAAAGAAGACTCTAACAATGAAGTCCACATCCGAGAAATTAGGAAACGTTATAAGTATATGTTATTGTAAAGATACCAATCTAGGGTACACGTATATATTATTGTAAATATATCAATCTAGGGTACGACCAAAAAACTCAAGGGACGAAGGTTCATGCACCCACCTCCCCTTTCAGGGTTTCAGAAAGTGCAATCATGGTTGTCGGACACGAGGTTGTCCGGTCATAGCACAAGCGAAAAGTGAAACATAGAAACTGACTGTAGAGGGGTCAATCACCAAACATGGACATATACGTGTATCGTTTTACTAATTTCACTGGATGTGGACTTTATTGTTAGAGATTTCCTCTTGATGGGATGTACTTTTATTTACACTTTACACTGTTTTGTCAATTTGAGAGCTAAAGACAGGCTAATAGCGAGGATGTGTACACATAAACTCGAGCTAAACTTACCAGTAGGCCTTATTACCTACTGACCGTTCCACGTCGGTAACGATGTCTTCACCAATCTTTGTGAATTGTCCTTTTCGTTGAGCATTTAATTTGCTCTTTGTTTGTGGTGCAGAGCGAACCTGCGGTGCCAACTCTAACCGTAACCTAACGATTGCGTTTGGGTGCTGTGTTTTCTATGGGACATTTCTTCTTATTTTTGTTAACTCACTGTGTAATCTTTTCAATACATAGATTGTTTACTACTGTCGTAATATGAGTGCCTGGTGCCTCGCGCATGATATCAATTCATGCAAAGTTTTTTATCAATTCCATATTAAATAGGCTCAAATGTGAAATTATATTTATCACAGAGCTCTAAAAGGACCAAAATATGTTAAGGTATAATGCAACAGTATTAGGACACAGAAGATCTATCTCGTCGGTTTCCGTATTCCCGTATTTTAACGGTTACAGAAATTGACGAGACAATTCCAATTGCGTACTGAGCTGAACGGAAAATCCTGAATTGATAACAAAAATGAAAAATCTAAAATAGCGTGAATTAACATTTGTTAAACCTAATCTTGCGATAACCTTAAAAATAAGGTCATTCTCTCAAAGTATAAATCTTCATACTTCTACTGAACACATAATTAAAAAATAAAAGAGATATCATACGTGTTTGTCACAAAAGTATAAATATTACATACAAAACCTCCCTAATGACAGCAGTTCAATCAATATTACATATAAAACCTCCCTAATGACAGCAATTCAATCAATATTACATACAAACCACCCTAATGACAACATTTCAATCAATATTACATACAAAACCTCCCTAATGACAGCAGTTCAATCAATATTACATACAAAACCTCCCTAATGACAGCAGTTCAATCAATATTACATACAAAACCTCCCTAATGACAGCAGTTCAATGAATATTACATACAAAACCTCCCTAATGACAGCAGTTCTATCAATACGATATAGACAACAACCCTAGTGACAGCAGTTATATCAATCGGTCATACCCAACCGCCATTTGATTGCAGTGCTATCAATAGGTCATACCCAACCGCCATTGCGACTGCAGTGCTATCAATGGAACATATCCAAAGGCCCTAGTGACCGCAGTGCTATCAATAGGACATATACAACCGCCCTAATGACAGCAGTTCAATCAATATTACATACAAAACCTCCCTAATGACAGCAGCTCTATCAATACACAACCACCCCCGTTACTGCAATTATATCAATAGGACATACACAATCACCTTTGTGACAACAGTTATATCAATAGAACATAAACCAACTAATGGCAGAAGTTGAATCAATAGAACATACAACAAAACAACAAATACCAGCCGTTCTATCAATAGAATATACCCAACCACCCTAACGACAGAAGTTATATCAATAGATCCTGCACAAACCCCCTTGTTACAGCAGTTCTATCAATAGGACATACACAACCTCCCAAACGACAAAAGTTATATTGATATGACATGCACAACCTTTATAGTGACAGCAGTTATAATAATAGTGCATACACAACCGCCCTATTGACAGCAGTTATATCGATAAGACATTTACAACCGTTCTAGTGACAGCAATGTTATCAATATGACATATAAAACCGTTCTAATAAAGCAGTTCAACCAATAGGACATACACTTACATACTAAATATAAAACAATCTTTAAAAAATGTTTCATGAACTGTTGGGTACAATTTGACGAAACTTCACCAGAAGCATCCTTGCGTGGTCTTCTTTCAAATGGATACAAATCGTCCCAATCCGCCGTTACTAAAATCTAGACCATTCTTAAACGACTTCTCAAAAAGTGGGGAATAGTATTTGACGAAACTTCAAAGAAAGCATCCTTGCGTGGTCATCTATCATTTAGTACAAATCTTTCCGATCCGTCAACAAATATGGCCGCCCTTACTAAAAATAGAAATATCTTTAAACAAATTCTTCTCATGAACTTCTAAGTAGAATTTGACGAAACCCTACGGGAAGCATCCCTGCGTGGTCTTCTCTCCGTCACTTTCTGCATATGATTGACATGTGAAGACCATTTGTCTAATACAAATGAACCCTACCTAAGACGAACACGTTAGGAACGTAGTTAGACAGTTTTTTTCATAAATCGCGCGCTCGTTATTTGAATTAGAAATTATAGTCATAATACTGAAAATGAGTTTTAATGGCATGCGGATTATGAACAAGCGTTATTTGATGATGTCACACAGAAATCCTCAATATGACGCTTATCGTGTCTATAAAATAAAACTATAACTAAGGTGACCACATCATTTCGACAGGTTTAAAGAATTGAAAGACATCAGTTATTTTTATGAAGATTACGAAAGTATCTGATCATGCTTGTCTATTAATAATGTGGTATTACATTAATATTACAAGCAAATTACGTGGTCACGCCTTACTTCAATTAAGCGATGGGAAAACTGATATAAGCAGGATTTTATAACGGATATTTCAACAATCAAACACGTTTAAAAACATTTTTTACTGAAAAAATGCGATAACCTGTTTAAAATTACCTACTAAATGTTTTAATTTTACAATATGCAAACCTTTTAAGCCGAAATGAAGGCTTTATTTTATATCCCAGCCAACCCCGTTTTCGCTTCTTGGAGAAGGGGTTGGATGGGGTATGAAAGTTAATACTCGGATCACGTAATGATTGTCAAACAAATAGAACCGTATTTAAGATCGTATTCCGATGTTGTTGTGTTGTTTTTTTCAAATCGCGATCTCGTCTTTTGAATTATAAATTATGGTCAAAATGTGAAAATGAGATTTTGTAAGTCGAGATATGGTTTGTTGAAACTTGAAACTGTAATATAGAGAAGAAGGACGATGTATCAGTCTCAACCCCTGTACGTTATTTTCCTGATTCTTTCATCCAGTATGTATTATAGGCCATCGTATTGCGGATGCATATTTGGGCATTTTCCGCTGGTAAAAGTAGAATGTAGATGTATACTTCGCTTACATGATACGTTTTTATAGCATACACTTTCGTAATGAATACTTTAAGGTATCCGGGTATAATAGAAATCGCCACTAGGTCAAAATCGTAACTGTTGAGAATATGTATATGTACGAAAATATCAACTTATATGGATAGTTTGGAACTATTTAATCAATGTAGAATATAGACACTAGTAATATATATTATATGTATATTTGTAGAAAGGTCTTGTAGTGACATTGATATTTCATCTGGTAGCACCGGAATACAAGTTTGATTTGTTTTCCTTATTTATCACGATAAACTGATCAACTAATATAGAGATAACCTTGGTGTTATAGTTTGGTCTATGACCCAGTACCTGTCATTTCATCTTCCATCTACAGGTAGTAGCAAGCATTGGTTCGAGTTTTGAATATACAATTGAAGTATTGAATATACTTTTCAGCGAAGGTAGAGGTCCATATTTAGGACGTACTCTATAGCTACCGGGTCGGTGAAATTGCGTGGGACACTAAGGTATTTTTCTGACATGTACGGGTTAAATGGGATCGATACGCTTTAACACGGATTTATTCATCAGTTTAATATGGCAGTCGTGTTTTAATATTCGAAATTAGAATAAGCAGGTTTCGTGTGTGTGAGAGGTGTTGCATCTGGTATATCTCTTATGAACAGACTAAAAGCACTGAGTCTGCTACTTTTCTTATCATGTCTGTGTTCGTTGCTTTTGATGGATGTTTTAAAGTCAGGGGAATTATTTAACATGTCAATGTTATTTTTTTAAATATTCATTAAATCTATCCTTTTAAATGTATAAACGTTACGTTAGTTAATAGGGTAAATGGAGTGTTCATTTTTATAATTAGCGTTTAACTGGTCACTGTGTGAGCATGCACGCTGACGTACGTTTTTTTATTTGTACTGTTATTGTAAATATATAGTGCATTATTACAATAACCAAGCAATACGCAACTCCTGTATGCATGAACAATATTTAACGTATATTTTGCATTCATTCCCATCAGTACGTCAAAACAAATGCAATGAGATATATAGAGATTATTTATCTGCTGAGATCAATTACAGCGAAATCCGTCACGAGATGGTAGTCGTGTTGTTCTTTTGACGAACAAGCGTATGCGAGTGAGAGAAAAAACAAAACACGATCCATCGAGTGAAGGATTTTCCTATAATTGAACCGAGCAGTTAAATAATCTATTTATTACATTTAAATCAGTTTATGTATAATTTTAACCTAAATCAATCGCTTTATTGAACGTTATCTGCGGATGATGTCGACGTCAGCAACATTTGTATTGACGTCATAACTCAACGTCACAGTTAGTTAATTTTATGTTCGGAGTTAGTTATTAATATTTAGCGATTATGAATATCCTTTCACTGATACATCAAAATCTTTCACCCACAGAAATGTAATAAACCAACATATTACGGTCTCGTTTAGTGTGGTAATTATCATAGCATTGTAGTTTTACTGACCATAACTGACGCCAGCACTTTCGATGTATTGAGTTTCTGGTATGTTCTTTAATATATCTACCAAAAAAAGTAATGTGTTGGCTGACGTTTGTATGATGTTTATATAGATGGCCTATTTCGACACAGTTAAACGTGTCCTGATTATAAATCTGTTGTCACTTTTCTTGCAAAAGGCTGCATTTAAACCATGTTCTGGTACACGTTAGTCCAGTAAGAACACGTAATTTGTAGGTAGACAACATCAAATAGGAAAAACATCATTCACAGAACAGCACCATAAACACGAAATCAAAACAAACAACAATTACAATGACCCATTTAAGTATACTATAAAGGGGTTGACAATAGTAGCATTAAGCCCGTTGGGATTTAAACAAGGTCCAATGGTTCATGTAGGTATACATTTATGTAGGTACGGTATCCATTATGGAGTAACGTTTTAGGTGTAAATAGGTTACGCATATTAAAATCCTCAAGTTGTACACATTTGGTGGAAATAAAGTAAAAGAAACTCCTATCACTAAATAATAATTATTAATTAATTCTAATAAACAAGTTGCTAATTAAAACAAAAATATGCCCCAACCACGGTTTAAACTCAAGACCCGAAGCTCCCATTTCAAAAAAATAAGTAAAAACTAATGTACGACTAATAACTGAACCAATGAAACACGTTTCCAATTATATTACTACCACTACTGCTGCTTCTGCTGCTGCTGCTGCTACTACTACTACTACTTCTAATAATAATAATTATAATAATAATACTAGTTTTAAGAATAATCTGCCCCAATAGGATTTAAACCCATCAACCAAAACGAATATACCTACTTTACTTAATAGAAAAACAAAACAAAAATGAAAATAATAAAAATGGACATTACGTATTTGCCTCCAAAGAGATTTGAACCCACGACACCAGCTTTCCAGTGTACATTACCAAATATTGACAATTTCGTGAATTCAAATTCCATATCTCAGCGATGAATAATAGAATCTGAACAAGTTTCGATATCAACTGACATCTCATCAATGTATAAAAGCTTACTAAGTTTTGATAAGATTGGTAAGATCAAAAATGGAAGTGCTATACGTCTCAAACCACTATTAATTTTCATAGGGTTCCATTGTAATGTGTTTTTTTCTCGGCATATAGATCAACAAAATTTACAACATGACTTTATAACGGACGGACCTAAGTAGATATAAATAAGAGGCTAAGGCTCACCCGATAATCTCCGCAAAGATGAAATGATTGTCAAACAAGCTTATAATTTCATAATATAATGAGATCAAGCAGTCAATATCGCCCCATCCCAAATTACCGTGCCCTTCAAGTGTTCAGGTAAAGCAAGTGTATATATGGTTATAGGGTGGGAATCTGAAAGGTTTCCAAGTAATGACCTAGGAGTTATGTCCTCATGGGTGGATATAGACCCCAGGGCCGATGCTAATTGGATGAGTGTATTAGTTTGTCAACGTTATCCAAGTTATGGCCAAAGGGTAGGGACGGACCACGGGTAGATGCTGATGGTTGTATCCGTCTGTTTATGCCCAGTAAGTGCATATTTGGTTATACGGTGGGGATCGCAAGGGTTTTGAAGTTATGAACCTGCAGTGGCGTAGCTGACTATAGGCACTGTAGGCACGTGCCTACACATTGTCCCCAGAAATATAAGCAATAAAAATGTCAAAAATGCAATAAAAACTGAGGGGGTAGTGGGTGGAGGGATATGATCAGCTGATACCAATTTTTACTCTTGGTCTTTTCAGAAAATAAAAGTAGAACTGTTTTCATTCGCGGTATTTCGGAACCAAACACAACATGATTGTGCAACATTTCGAAAGATTTTCAGAAAGCAAGTATTCATATTAATATTTTTTATTTTGTTCTGCTCCGGTGTTTTTGTTGCGAAATCGCAGATAAAGAAATCTTAAAATCGCGGGTTAAAAAGATAGTGTTTGCTGCTTAACTACCGTCAGAATGCAGATTTGGCTTCCTTCTAAAAATAATTCACGGGCTCCCCAAGACCTTGTGCCTACACACTGATTTAGGCACAGCTACGCCCCTGACCTGGGGCATGCCACAATAAGTGGGGACGGAACCCAAGGCCGATGCTGGTTGGATAGTTGTATCCATCTGCTCGTGCCTAGTAAGGTAAGTGTATATATCATTATAGGATGGGATCTCAACGGTTTCCACGTTAAGACCTAGGGAATAATTCCCCAACGGGGACGGACCCCAGAGCCGACGCCAGTTGGAGGGTTTTCCCCGTGTTTTCATGCCTTGTAAGTGTATATATGGTTATATGGTGGGGATTTTAACGGTTTCCAATTTATTAACCAGGGGCTGTGTCCCCGTGGGTGGGGACGGATCCCGGGACCAATACTGCTTAAATGATAGTATCCGTCTGTTCATGCTCAGTGATTGTATAACTGTGGTTTCACAAAAGAACGTTGTTTAAGGTTTTTCCCTATATAAGTCTAGTTAAAACATTTGATCCCTGGAGTGTGACCAAATTTGACCCAATGGTCTCAATTTGAACAAACTTGATAGAGGACCATAAAATTATGGTGCACGCCAAATATTAGACCTCTTGCTCATGTATTTTTTAGAGAAGGAGATTTTTTTTAAAAATATTCCTTTATAACTCTATGTACAACAGTGACCCCAGAGCTGGGTCAGATTTGACGCCAGAGTCACATTGTGAACAAACTTGGTAGAGGACCATAAGCGTATGATGCATGCAATATATGAGAGCTCTATGCCTGGTAACAACCTGCCAAATATTGGTCAAAATCAGATGAACAATAAAGGAGCTAGGGTTTTATTGAAGCATAGGTTTGCATTTTTCAATAAATCAAAGGATATAAATCAGGTGTTACCAATGTGATCTAGCTGGTTTTCAAACGTGTCCAAGCTTTCATAAATATAAGCAATCTGGCCAAGCTTGGCCAAGATCAAATACAAAATGAATGTGCTAGAGTGTTCATAAGTCTGAATAGGGCATTTTGTAATAATTCGAGGGTTTCTAAATCTAGCATTCCTCGTCCACCATAACTGGTTTTCGAACTTGTCCGAGCTTAAATTGCTCACAACAATCGGGCTAAATTTGGTAAAAATAAAATACAAAATGAAGGTGTTAGAATATCCACAAGGCTACTGCATATTTAGTGAAATAAGGACCGAAACGGTGTTGTTATTTATCTCTTATAGCTGGACTTTGTCTGAGCTTTCAGTAATATCAACAATCTGGCCAGGTTTGGTAAAGATCAAATAAAAAATAACGGTGCTAGCGTGTTCATATGGCATAATAACAATACGTGTTATAGACACCTCGGACACAACAGGTGGTATATACATTATGTTATGTTCGTGTATGTCTATTAGAAAACGAATCAATATTTAAACCCAGAGTAATAATTTGACAATCACTCTCAAAGTGTGTCAAGGTAAATGAACCATCAAAACAAAATAAACGTTTTGCTTAGAGGCACGGACTCCCTTACCATATCCCTTCATAGCTAATGGTTTTGAGAAAAACGTACATTTGAGAAGTTAGTTGCAATAAAAAAGAAACTCCACTATCCGTTTTCCCTGTTCACACTAATCTTAAAACCTCCCTTCGAATAACTTACTCTTAAAATATTAAACATTACTGATTTTCAAATACAATGTTCGTCATCACGGACAGAATCATATTCAATACAAATATCTCGTGACCAAGATTTTCAAAGCACATTGTCCAACAAAATCTATGCATACAAGTCATTACCCGTCATTCACGTTTCCATGTTTGTTTCACGCTTTAGAGTACTGTATAATTATGTGCTATATATGACAATTGTTAACCGAGGTCAATGTGACACATGTTTCTGCACGAACATTAAAGGGACACACGGCAATATTGATTTTCTTTCAAAACTCGCGTCGTCTCGTTAGCTGACCAACACAACTCGCATTTGTTTAATCATTAATATTAATTATAAGTATATTATAAAGCAAATTGTTTTTGCACATTACTAACTGTTACCAATAATATATTTAAACCTATGGTAGAACAAACTCAAAATGCTATTGTATATGCAAGACGGTTTGAAGTCAAATTAATACTGGAATTTCAATGCCTGATTTAAACAAAAAAGAAAGCCACGCGTCCCTTTGAATGGACACACGGCAATCTTGAATTGTTTGAAACGGGTGTCTTTATATATCCAGTATCATTTTTACTTTTATCCTAGTTACATTTAAATAAATCAAATTTGAAGTATTCACTATTTCGAATTATTATACTATAAGTTGTAATATATTATTGGTGCAATAATATAAAAAAAAAATATATTAAAAAACAAATTGCTTAATACTATTCGAATGATTGAACAAATGCAAGTTATGCAGAAAAACTAGCGGGACGCCGTGAGTTTTTAGAAAATAAAAATTGCCGTGTGTCCCTTTAAAGAAGTCTGTCTGGTGGATACCATTTTTTGTGTCCAGGATGCAAAGGAGCCCAGGACGGTCTCTCTGCGAAAGTATCAGCAGGTTCCTCTGAATATACTAAAATTGTTGTGATAATTTCTAGCTTTTTTAAGCGTTATACATTGATCAAAACCATAATTTTATGCAATCTAGGACATATGACGTAATTCACCATGAGGCACGATGGGAACTCTCCATAATGTTTCAAATGTGAACAAATTAAGATTCCATTTCATGAAGATGTTGTAAGATATTGTAATATTGTTATTTTGCTGAAATATAAATCTAATAATAGAGATATTTACTTACCCAGTGATATTTCCTCTAAGAATTATTCATATCCAGCATTATACATGTACAATTGGTCTTTGTATTAATGAACTGTGTACCTTTTGTGTTTAGAATCAATTTCTAATTATTTGTATTCAGTTTTAAATATTTGTATTTAGTAGAAAACGAAGGTAGACACATATCTTATACGATTAATATTCCCCTCTCCAGGCGCAAATATATTTTATAACACCGAAATATCTGTGTACGCAAAGATAACATCACTTCCTCATTGTGTGTGTATGGGAAGGATATATGATATGTATGAATTGGTTACCTTTGTGTATATTGTCACTATAATTTAAAATGTGTAATACCTGTTTAATATAAGACGGTAGGTATAAACAAGCAACCTTTTATGGCCGTTACGTGAAAATGTTTGAATGAATGTTATTTACTATTATATCTATCAGATTTGTTTTTCAAAAGTGTGGTTTTTAAGTTGTTATCTAACAGCCCTGTTGTCTTATATATTATTTATGCATGTACTATTTAAACAATTTGCAATTTTGCTCTCAGCTTAAACAATAGATCGATTTTCTCAATAGTGTTATAACTTATTACTTACTGGTCATAAGGGGTCTTTGAGTTCAATCTGTGTAGCTGTTACGTCGAATACCGCTTGGGACGGTGCGAGGGGACGTAATAGGGGTAGCACATTATATTTCATCTCATAAACAGACTTAATACAATCGATTCTGCTATTTTTGTCTCTTGTTTATGTTCGTTGCTTGCTTCCAAGGAACCGCATCGTCATTACTAATATCTTATACGAGCTTCTCCACTCCATATATTGCCTTGTGTTTTTCCGAGATGTCTTTATCATATTACACAGGTTACTTATGTATGTATTATAAATGTACAAAGGTTTGAGCATATATATATTTTTTGTCCTATATCTGTGCCTGTTATGTTTACCTGTGTACTGTATTGCCATGTGATTGCTGGCAAGGCGACCTCTACACAAACATCAGTGCCCACACACCGACGTGCACGCGGTGAAGATATCAGGTGGCAACCCTTTTGCATGATTTTACCTTACTTTATAATCACAAGCTTAATAATTTTAAACCCGTCTCTTAAATCTGCAAAATACAATTATAATGTTATTTATAAATATTAATTCGAGCAAGTTTCGTTTAAACATATTTATTTTACATCGATTGCGAAACAAGTTATTGCAACTTAGATTAATCACTCTCGATGGCTTCCTGGGTAGAACCAGTACTAAGCAATGTGGATTAATTATCTTGCTCAAGGATAAATAACGTGGCCGCGGCGAGGATCGAACCCACGACCTCTCGATATGGAGTTCGGCGCTCTACCACTGGACCACGCACTCCACGAGCAAGTTTAAATTCAACATCTGAATATTTCATCTTGTTCAAATACTACTTTACTATATACAAATGCATATTTATACAAAATACACCCAGGAAATATATAAATATATATTATACATTATGTACCTACTGCAAAACTCAAAACAAAAGTTTTGTCAACGACACTTTCTGACACACTTAAGGAATGAAATGCGCTCTTTTGGTTTTCATTGGGGTATGAAAAATATTTGGGTGGTTTAAAGTGTGTGGAGTCCGAATTACTCCACGCGTACTTTAAACCATCCAAATGTTTTTCATACCCCAAAGAAAACCAACAGGGCGCATTTCATTCCTGATATTTACATAAATATTTACCTTTAAAATGGCGTTGATTTCTTCTCTATATACGCCAGATTTACTATTTATTTCGAAAAAATAGTTTGTTATACGGGGATTTTTATGGAGTAAAATGTAACAGCCGTTACGATCGGCAACATTTTAGACACACCCCTCATGCGCAATATTCTATTAAGTTAAGCTCCGCCCATCATCCAATGAAAACCGTTAAAGGGCATATCATGAGGTATCCGAAGGTAATGGTATTCATCGGAAAATTAAATACAGCGTGTCAAATAAGATGCATCGTAGCGAATGCAATAGCGATGTAAATATGTACATGTATCCCCAAATGAGTATGAGTAGGTATAATTCCCTGTAGCAGAGGATTAATATAAGGCTGGTTCTCTGAAGAGAGAGAATGGCCTACGATAAGGCCAGGTCGCCAGCTAGGGCATATTCGACGAGAAATGGGCAGAACAATGGTTCCCCAGGACGGGGTTCAAGAGGATCGGATGGAGTTAATAATAGATCGGATAGGGACAGTCCTGGATTAACCAATTTAAGGCGTTTGCCAGGAAAGTGGGGCATATGGGTAACGAAAAGGAATTATCTCGGTAGTAGTCGTTTAGTATAGAGTTCCGGTCAGTGTAAAACGGACACGTGTCTGGAGGAAAATTATACTACAATCCAGCTTCCGGGATAATAATGCAAACCTATAAATACAACATTGTAAATTAGTGTAAGTAGATGAATTTAAAATGGAATACACACCGTGTGTAATCGTACACCGGGTATTGCTACCACTGAATCGGTGAAAATATACAAAATCAGGAAGATAAACTTCAAGGAGCAGCAGAAAATCGATTTGTTTAACGAATACACGTCATTGCTATAACTGAAAAGGTATAGTAAGACTTTTTCACGTATTTTATCTGTTCATAAACCTGCTAAACTTTCATAGATATTAACAATATGTGCAAGTCTGGTAAATATCGGATGAAAAATGAAGGCCCTATCATCTTAACGAGGCAAAATACGGCATTTTTAACTAAATCAAGGGCCATAACTCCGGTGTTACTGATCCGATCTGGCTGGCTTTCAAACTTGTCCGAGCTTTATTTATATTTATTTAACAATCTGTGTAAGTTTGGTAAATATCAAATAATAATTAATGGTGCTAGAGTGGTCACAAGGCGGCAGAAAATGGCAATTTCAGCAAAACAATGGCCATAACTCTGGTGTTACTGATCCGATCCGGCTGGTTTTCAAACTTGTTCGAGCTGTCATTGATATTAACAATCTTTGCAAGTTTGGTAAAGCTGTGAGGCCTCTATAGGCTGCGTACAGCTAAATAGAGCCTGGCTTAAGCCCCGCCTTTTGTTGTGTACGATTTAGTACAGAAGTGAAAGTTCACAGAGGTCAGCAGATATAACTTTGAAAAATTCAATATGCATTTTCAGGAAGGATAAACTATAGGTAAAATAATCCCCATCAGCTAGGATCATTAAATTAAATAAAAAAATATTTTTCATGTTTTTGAAAATTTAACATCCATTGAAATTGCATGTCAATATTCAGTGCGGATTCAATAGTGTTTGTAAACACCGACATGTGCAGAGAGGTTGAGCTGGAAAAGTTGTCTTTTTCACACTTTCAAAGGCTTTGTGATGGAAATATTTATGAAATAAGGTAATTTAAAGAAAATCTGGTGTATTATTCTTGAGATATTAGCTGACAGGTGCCACAGGAGGTCTATGGGAAAGTATTTAGTTCCTGCAACCTATAGGCTAGATTCTGCATAGGGTAAAAGTGAAAGAAGACATACTTTTTTTCTAACACAATGATTTGAAAGTGTGAGAAATGTTGAATTATGGTGTATTTTTATTTCATGATTTTTAAATAATTCAAAGTTTTATGATGCAAAATAGGTATTTTAAATTATTTTATTAAGGGTTGTGGACACACAATTAGCCATACCTGACACCTGGTATACACAATTGGCCTGTAATGCACATGTTTGACACAGTTAAAGGTATATCTAGTAAGTTTTATTCATTTCTGAGGGCTTTGCATACATTTTTTGGCAAAAATGTCAGTAAGCGACAATCTACATCTGTCCGAAAAGATGTCGAAAAGTCGCTTATGTATGCATATACTTTTTAGACAGTTTTAAAACATTTGCCTGAAATAATTCTCTCAAACAATAGGTCGACTTTCAATAGTGTTCTTACTTACTGGTCCTTTGTGATCTTCGAGTTCTATCTGTGTAGCTTTTTGGGACGGTGCTAGGGTACGTGAGAAGGGTAGCACATTGTATTACATCTCATGAAAAGACATAATACAACCGAGTCCGCTAATTTGGGTCCCTTGTATTCGTTGATTCAAATGCAACGCATCTTCATTACTTATAGCGAGCTCAGCTGGCGTCGCGTAGCGACGCGGGCACAAGCGAGCTTTACGGTAACGCGAGTAACAAAATACTAAAACCATGGTAAAAAAGTCAAAACCCAGTTAACTCCCTTGTTAAGGGGAGATCACTCCCATTGTCGTTCCAAGCACAGTTTACTCCAATTTCCGTCTGGTACCCTGCTCACCTGTATTCGCTTTCGCTTGGACAGTTTACCAGACTAAGGAGGTTAATGTGACGTCACATAATTCTTCTGATGAGACGTCATAACGGCCATCGCGTCATTGGGTAAACGCATGCCAGAGTGCTATCACAAAAGGTACGTTCTCTCAATAATCTACTTAGAAATAGTAGCCTACTTTACCAAACTATGTATTGAAGATTCACCTGTTTTATATTCTGAACAAACGCATGTTTAGTAAAGATCAAATAATAAATGAAGGTTGTAGAGTGTTCACAAGGCAGAATTTGGCTTTTCTTTTTCAGCTAAACAAGGACCGTAACTCTGGTGTTACTGGTTCGATCTGGCCACGTAGCATGTACTGTATAGGAAGGACCTGCGTCGGCCGAGTGGTTAGCATATTTACCTCTCGATTCTGGTTGGGTATCGTTTCGTGTTGAATTCAAACACGCTCCCTCAGTACTGTATCCAGCATACATGTTTTCGGGCAAGGTTCTGTGGAAGCATGCCAACCTTCGTGTGTGTAGGGGAGGGGGGAGGGGGCAAGGGGAGGGGGGTGGGTGGGTAGGGCGATGTAAAGCTGTCGGTCCCATGCGCAGGGATTGCCATACCATACTGTGTTCATTATGACAATAGAAAAGTACAGGCGGTTCAGTTGTGAGAGGGGGATGGTGCAGAGTATGCCCTCAGCCACGCCCGGGCCCGATATCTTTGCCAACATTATGTGTTGAACCCCCAAAAATGTGTTTGTGGCCTGAAATGTTATAGTCACGGGACAACAAATAACCCAATAACATAGTAAAGTAGCTACTATTTTATTTATTAAAAAGTCTTCAGCAAAAACAAAGACAATATCACATTCTTAAAATGTTATGTTGCCCCAACCCCTCCAATATCTGAAACCACTTTCACAACTGATAGGGGCGTAGCGTGGCCTGTTTTCAACATACTCCTTATACGAGGTGCGAGAAAGCCAGGTGGGGGAGGGACTGGGAGGAGGTGTTTCCCTCTTAGATGTGATTAATTTTTTTTTAATCTGGACCAAAATTTTCAATGGTGCTGGTACAACTACAAGCGATATTTGTCAGGAATATAGACATGTTATGCTAGCAAAAAAAGGTAGTAATGTTTCACTCCCTCTCCCTCAGATTTTTATTGCATTTGTCAACTATTTGGGATTTTTATATATTTTATTTTTCCAAGCTACTCCCGAGAGTAATAGAGTATTCCACGCTACGCCCCTGACTGATACATTATACTGGCCCGTGCTGTACATGGTCCGTGCCTCCATTAACTTTCGATAACTCTTGACTGTCTAAGCTATTCGGTCACAACTGTATAACACCTAGTCATGAAGCCAACTAAAAGAAAGCCAGTTATCGTCATTGTCCAAGATTCATGGCTGTAAACAGACCTCGGACCGCCAATTGTAAGCAAGGAAAGAAAGAAAGTCTAGAAAAAGCACAAAGGCGTTATCAGTTAAAGCCTTAAATCAACTGAAGAATAGTAGGTGTAATTCCTCTGACAAACGTAGGCATTTTTATTTAAAGTCGGACCATGATTATACTTTATATATCTTTCATGTTTTCAGTGTATTTTCTGTCTAAGATAAGCTGCATGCCAAGACGTCCTGAATGTTCAAGAAAATAATAGATGTGTTGACTCTCCATTGTTTGTGACTTAACTCTGCTTTACGTAGAGCTCAGCATTAATAACCTGCAACGGATGGTTTGACAATCAATTTGCAACCGCTTTTGGAAAAGATCATAGGCATAGAAACTGGGGGTTGGGTGGCCGCAATAGTTCGACAAGAAAACTGTCTGTTGTGTGTGTGTGTGTGTGTGTGTGTGTGTGTGTGTGTGTGTGTGTGTTTGGTGTGCGTGTGTGTGTGTGTGTGTGGTGTGTGTGTGTGTGGTTGTTGGGGGATTGGGGTAGGGGGCTGTCAAAGTATTTTGAGAAAAAATGGTACAGGTTCACAAGAAGTACATTTTATGTTGTATGTTTTAGTCACCAATTCTGTGCGATTTGGGTCGGGTTGAGATTTCAACACTACGCTACCCTGACGTAAATCTACTAGTGAATGGACCAGAACTAATTGTGAACGCGAATACTGAAATATTTAAACAATTTGACTAAAGTTAGAAATATGTTCATTTCCGGTCCATTTGGTAGAATCACATATAACTTGAGCTCCTTTTTTCAACGTCATAACTTTCATATACCGCGTTGAAGGTTTTGTGCTGATCGACATTTTGGCCCATTTTATTAGGGTTTCCTAAACTTTCCTCATTATCTTGTATTATACACTGATGTCGAGTTTTGGACCTCTTTTAACAGTCCGTAAGTTTACTCATATTATTTCTTATGGATCTTTGTTACGATTTTATTTCGTATCTCTAATAAATATTAATTGGCCCTTATTTCGCTTTTCGCAGAATGGTATTACTCTCCAAATTAACAATTATGAGTCTATTAGTTAAAACTTTAAAAATAAATCTTTCACCTCTTCGGTTACACTCTGCGTCATCAATACAAATTCCACAAAATTACTCTTCATTTCTTAGCACTAAACCATATGTACGCCTTACACTTTTAAATCTTCATTCGGCAACCTCGTTTCATGTTCCTTTGAATAATATTACTAGGATTTTTAATAATGGCTCAAAAGTTTCCGTTACTCCTCTACGATCACCTGTTTTGAGGAAATACCATATAAAGTCTCCTTTTAGAAATCATTTAGTTCATTCACGGCGCAGGGTGTTTCCCTCTATTAATAAGTGCAATACTAAGAGGTGCAGTTGTTGCAATTATTTATCTTGCAAGTCCACCATTAAATCAGTTGTTAATGGTAGATTGTTTAATGTATGTCTAGCTTCAAATGTTGATTGACGTACTTCTCACGTCATTTATGTTCTGACTTGAAATGCACCAAGTTGCGGTATACAATATGTTGGACAAACAGGTCGATCCTTAAAAGTTCGATTTCGTGAACACAAATATAATGCAAGTAATCCTAAAAAGTTAAAAAATTACTTGTACCAACACTTCCGTCAGTCAGGTCATAATTTTAATAACGTAACTGTTCAACCGGTTGAATATATATTTTTTGATAATGATGCTACTAAAAGCTTTAAAATAAAAGCTAGACATATTTCAGAACTTAAGTGGATGAAAAACTTACAGACACCTTATCCACTCGGCCTTAATGACAATATTTATCAAGAAGGAAATATTTCTAAAGATCCTAATATTGACATTTTTTCTATATTTTCTATTTGTACGCGTAAATCTAGGTCTCATGGTATTAGGCGTAATGGTAACATCAAACGTAAATTGCGAGTAATTATTTCTGTCGCTGATTTACATACTATTTTTAAACAGTCTGGAAAGCACTCTATGCTTTCACGGCTTACCTATTTGTCCATTTCATCACTAAAGTTGATTGACGAGGAAGCCGACAAAATTTTCATTCGTACAGATCCCTTGTATAACACTGCTTCTATAGTTCAAAGCTATACACAACATGTTCTCCGACCCCATATTGACAAGGAGTCTGATCACGTCAGGCATTTTCTAAAACTACTATAATTTATATTAATAAAGGTATTGATTTCATTGACATGCCTAGTATTTTTCGAGATACTCATGTAGTTGATTCTATCCCAAAATATTTCAAAAATTCCGAAAGTCCTGTAATTTGTTATAAGTATAAAAAGCCAATTAGAAATATTATTTTCAACTATAACAAAATAGTTTCTGACCTTGATATAGTACATAATACTCCTAAAGAATGTGAATGCAACGCATCAAAATGTTGCTATGCTTCAGCAGGTCATGTCATCAGTAGTAATTTTGATATTATTGATAAACGTATTCGGCATTTGTTTTCGAAAGGTCCTAAATATAGATTACCTTCAACTATTTATTTTAATGCCTGTCGTGTCCAGATCGCGCACTCCATTGAAGATTTTAGTATCAAATGGTGCCGTAGAGAACATGCGGACCCAAACTCACTTTCTACTTGGAAAAAGTCAATTCTGAAAATTATAGATACACGTATTAACTTTTATAATGCTAACCCCTCTTTACTTCCTCCGATACCTAGGTTTTCCTTTCGTAATTTAAAATCGGGAATTCAGGAATTTCATAATCAATTTGTTTTAGTTCCTGCAGATAAAGCAGCTAATAATGTAATTATTGTTTGACGCCTACATTACGTCAATGTTTTATCTCTGGAACTCGGCAGCACCAATTCGTTTACTCAAGTTAATTATACTGAGGCTGATGTTGTTTCCGCACATATCACTCGGTGCACTACTTTCAAGGCTGGTGTAAACGATAAGCAAAATAAACTGCCTACCATGTACTGGATTCCTAAATTACATAAAAATCCATATAAGGCTAGCTTTATTTCTAATTCTAGTTCCTCCACCACAAGAAACATCTCCAAACTTTTAACTTCTTGTCTTACTGCCGTTAAAGATCACGTTAAACTATGTTGTGATAAAACTTAAGAAAACTCTGGGATTAATTTAATTTGGTCTATAAAAAATTCAGGAGACGTTCTGGATAAAAAATTTAATAAAGGTCAAGTTTTATCAATTAGCACTTATGACTTCTCTACACTATATACAACCTTACCACATCACCTTATTACAGATAAGCTAATTTCTCTTATTCAAAAAACATTCGCTAGAGAAAATACTACATTTTTGGCATGTAATAATATTAAAGTGTTTTTTACTAACGGCAGTTTGGACAATTATACTATGTGGACTTGCTATGAAGTTTGTGAAGCACTCATCTTCCTATTAGATAATATTTTCGTCAGGTATGGTACCACCATTTATAGACAAATTGTTGGTATCCCTATGGGTACGAACTGTGCCAAACTTGTCGCAGATCTGTTTTTATTTTGCTATCAAAGAGATTTCATGTTGAGTCTTTCACCAGATACCCAGGCAGATGTTATTGAAGCTTTTAATGACACCTCTCGGTATCTGGATGACATACTGAACATTGACAACCGTTTCTTTCCAACTATGGTTGATAATATTTATCCTAAAGAACTTCAGCTTAATAAAGAAAATATATCTGATAATAACGCTTCTTTTCTTGATTTAGATCTCTCGAATGAATATTGTAAAATAATTAGCAAAACTATGACAAGAGAGATGATTTTAATTTTGACATTGTTAATTATCCCCACTTGGATGGGGATGTTCCCCGAGCAACTTCTTATGGGGTGTATCTGTCTCAGCTCATTCGTTTTTCTAGAGCTTGTACTCGAGTTGAGGACTTTAATATTCGTAATCTTTGTATAACTAAACAGTTACTCAGTCAGGGTTACCGTTACCATAAACTTCGTAAAACCTTTGCAAAATTTGATTATCGTAACCCTGATCTTCTTTCTAAATATAAGAGTAATTTAAGGACTCTTCTGCGACGAGGACTATCACAACCTGACTTCTATGGTGATGTGATTTATAAACTTTGTAAGATTCTAGGTCATGATCACTTTCATTCTATCTTTGTTACAGTTCGCCACTATGCTTTCCTCTTTAATTGTACGATGACCTAAAGCCCATTGGGACGGTGGCGTTTGATGTTTGTCCATGATCTTTCTTGTCGTGCCCTTAATGATTTATTATCTTACTGCTCTGGCTTCTGCCAAGTCAATGAGTACCTTCATTGTGGCTTTCTAGGCTATTTTATTTTAGAGATTAGATCATGGCGGGGATTTCTTTATTTACACTGTCCTGTTTTAATGGGATGACAGTAGGGTAAATGTGAGGTTTGGTGCACCCTAGAACCGGTTTAAACCCCCAGTGGCCTACTTTGCCACTGACCGTTCCAAGGCGGTAGCCCTATTGTCAACCCTTTTGTGTTTGTGTTGTCTTTTGCATTTAATATTGCCTTTGCCTTCTTGTTTGTCTGTTTGCGTGTTTGTTTCTGTGTTTTGTGGTTGACTGTCGTCCTTGAATGCTACTTTCCCTGTCCGATCTTTTTGTATTTCTTTCTAAGCCGACGAAACTTCCTTTGACGGACCCAGGTGGGTTGAACTTGCGTATAAAAATGCATATATAAGAAGCTTTTTCTTCTTTAGCTGTCAACAGTGTTTTTATTTTTTTTAAAGTTGCTCCCCCATCCCCGCCCCAAATCTCAAATTCTTTGTCCGCCCTATTATGTGTTGTTTAGCACTAAACTAATGATTACGTACAAATTCAAAGTCACACGTCAATGTTATGTAATTGGTTTGCTCATTCCAAGATCTTAACAATTTTAGATAATGAGTGTTTATATAATTATCATGCGTGTGGTGGCACAAAAACAAACGTTAGGTTTAAATTTTAAGGTCAATTTATGGTCCATAATTTATTTTAAGTTTTAGCCCAGTGATTTTGGTGTTGAGCTCGCTATGAGGCAGCGCCTTATTCATATTATCTTATACGAGATTTTCCATATATTGCTTGGTGTTCTTTATAGATGCCTTTATCATATTGTAAACCCAGGTAACTTATATATGTATTGTACATGTATGGATGTATCTTTGTCCAGTACCTGTGCCTGTTATGTTTACTTGAGTACTGTATTGTCATGTGATTGTCATGTGACGGTCATGTGACGTATAAAAGCTACTATATATTTTGTATTTTAGAGATCAGTTCCATATTGTAGCCGTGTTGTCAGCAATGTATGTAAGTTAGAGATCCATCAAAATGCACTAGTAATTATGCACATATCCCCAAATGAGTAAGGATATGTTAAATTCCCCTGTAGCAGCGGAAAATTTAAGACTGGTTCTTGCCAGCTAGGAAATATTCGACGAGGAATATGCAGAACAATGGTTCAGATGGACGTGGGTAAGGGTTCAAGAGGGCCGGATGTAGTTAATCATAGGTCCTTTAGGGCCAGTCCTGGATAACCCTATTTAAGGTATTTGCCAAGAAAAGGGGTCACATGGGTAGCGAAAAGGCAAGATCCTGGTCGTTAGGTAGTGTAAAACGGACACGCATTAGCAGGGAAAATTTACTACCATCCAGGTTCCAAGATAATGATTAAAACCTATAAATAAAACATTAAAACATTGTAAAATATTTAAAGTAGGTGATTTTAAAAGGGAATACAGTTATAATGTCTTCATATATGGTTAAGAAGATTCATGGAGAGGGTTGGGGAGTTTTTTAAATATTAAATAGGGCGTCTATTATGCATTAGTTGCAGTGTTAAGGATATTGACTTCCTTGATACAAGGTGAGTGTGAGTTATCACACACAGGGTATGAAGGAATATATGTACATAGCTAAATTATGCTTAAAGGGACACACGGCAATCTTGATTTGTTAAAAACTCACGGCGTCCCGTTAGTTTTTCTCTTAACTTGCATTTGTTCAATCATTAATATTAATTATTAGAATAGTTTAAGGCAATTTTTTTTTACATATTACTAACTTTTTATAATAGTGCACCAATAATATATTTAAAAACTTGGTAAAATAGTGAGGAAAATTGAATATCTCAATTTTTTATTTAATTATATGCAAGCAGTTTTAAAGTCAAAATGACGCAGGATAAGTAAATCGAGGAGGACATTTTAATATCTGAATAAAACTCAAGATTGCCATGTGTCCCTTTAAAACTCTGAAGTTAGGAAGCTGGGAGTTACATTTTTTTTTTCAGTTTCTGAATATATAAGTTTCTCCAACCGATTCTTAAGAACACACAAACAAGTAAGTAGGGTATATTTGGACCAAGCTCATATGTTTTGGGGACGTTGTTTCGTGGAATTGAGTCTTAATTTCAACTGAAGATGAGGTAATAACCTGACATAATCTTCAGTGTCAAGTATTAACATGGCATACATTTTAGTATCCAGGGGCGTTCCTGAGGCTAATTTAGGTATACGCACAATCGAGTTTTGGATTCACCATGTGCCTAACCCCACTATACCTTTAGTTTTTATAGCATTTTTCGCATTTTTAATCTTTTCTATTTGTTTGCTTCTTTAATAGCCTGTACGCACGTGCGTCAGTGCGTATGTCCAGGTACGCCCCTGGTTTCAGGTATCTGTTTCAATTTTCACTTTTAGTTTTATTAGGCAATTCTCATTTTGAATAAATAAAGGAAATAATAATACATGTATACAAGTAGACATAAAAGACGAACAGGAAATGTAGCTTCCAAAGACCACAGTTAACCACAGTAAACCAACAGCAGGCATAGAAACAAACACTGTTTGCAAATATCAATAAAAGGCAAGATATGACAGTTTTACCTATCTAATAAAGATGTCATCCAAAAGAAGAGATACACCTCTACAAACATCAGCACAAGTCCACATGTTACAAATTATCATTAGGGGCGCTGGTAAACAAAGCATTGATATTTGTGCTAACAAGAAAAGTAGTCGCTTCTCTATCAAATATTTTCAGTATAAGCTGAATAAATGTATCTGTGATCAGGTTATGTGATAGAGTGGTGTATAGGGTGGACAAGTCGTAGGTGCTTATAGTAAAAGGCATGGACATATTTACACCATAATTTGTCAAGGACTTCTCCGGAGATTTTGATCGACCAAAACAGATTGATTCCCGAATTTTCAAAAACTTTTACGCGATATTTTGTAACATGTTCTTTAATCGTGGATTATGACCAAGGATCTTTCATATAATCCTTATTGGATGAAAAGATAACACTATTGATTGGAAGTACGTGGGGACCTTTTACGGTCGCCATACGGTACAAACAAAAGTGCTTATAGTAATTTTAACTCTTTGGATAAGTCTGATGACTAGTTGTTGGTGTCAATACCCGTTATTTTCTTTAAACAATAACGAGAAAAAATTTGACGGCGAGCCATCGCAAAATACACATGTTTTCTTCACACAGGTCAATTCCCTTTAACCCTGTATCCACTGTACTACTACTACTAGTAGTAGTAGTAGTAATAGTAATAGTAGCAGTAATAGTAGTAGTAGTAGTAGTAGTAGTAGTAGTACTAGTAGCAGTAATAGTAGTAGTAACAACAGTAGCCGTATTAGAATTAGTAGTAATAGTAGTAGTAGTAGTAGTAGTAGTAGTAGTAGTAGTAATAGTAGTAGTAGTTGTAGTAGTGATAATAGCAGTATTACAGAAGTAGTAGTAGTAGCAGTGGTAGTAGTAGTAGTAGCAGCAATAGCAGTAGTACTAGCAGTAGTAGTAGCACAAGTAGCAGTAGGAGTAGTAGCAGCATTAGCAGTAGTAGTAGCATTAGTAGTAATATTAGTAGTAGTAGTAGTAGTTTTAGTAGTAGTAGTAGTAGTAGTAGTAGTAGTAGTTGTAGTAGTTTAGCAATAGTACAGTAGTAGTTGCAGCAGCAGTAGTAGTAGTAATAGGAGTAGTTGTAGCACCAGTAGAAGTAGTAGTAGCAGTAATAGTAGTAGTAGTTTGTCAGTAGTAGTAGTATTAATAGTAGTAGTAGTGGTAGTTTTAATAGCAGTAGTACATAAGTAGTAGTAGTAGTAACAGTAGTAGTAGTAGCAGTAGCAGCAGCAGTATCAGTAGTATTAATAGTAACAGTAGTATTAGTAGTAGTAATAGTAGTAGTAGTAGTGGTAGTAGTCGTAGTAAATAGTAGTAATATTAGTAGTAGTAGTAGTAGTAGCAGTAGTAGTACTAGTAGTAGTAGTATTTTTTGTAGTAGTAGTAATAGTAGCAGCAGTAGTAGTAATAGTAGTAGTAGTAGTAATAATAGCAGTAGTAGCAGTAGCAGTAGCAGTAGCAGTGATAGTTGTAGCAACAGCAGCAGTAGTAATATTATTATTATTAGTAGTAGTAATGGTAGTAGTAGTAGTAGTAGTAGTAGTAGTAGTAGATGTAGTAGTAGTAGTAGTAGTAGTAGTAGTAGTAGTAAATGCATCAGTAGCAGTAGTAGTAGCATTAGTAGTAATAGAAATTTTAGAAGTTTAAAAAGTGGCGATAGTAATAGTAGTAGTTATAGTAGTAATAGACGGAGTAGGTTTATTGGCAGTAGTATAGTAGTAGCAGTAGCCGTAGCAGTATCAACAGTAGAAGCAGTAGTATCAGTAGTAGTAGTTGTAGTAGTAGTAGTAGTAGTAGTAGTAGTAGTAGTAGTAGTAGTAGTAGTAGTAGTAATAGTAGTAGTAGTAATAGTAGTAGTAGTAGCAGCAGTAGCAGTAGCAGTAATAGTAGTAAAAGTAGTAATAGTAGTGGCAGTAGGCAGAAGTAGTAGTAGTAGTAGTAGTAATAGCATCAGTAGTAGTAGTAATAGCATTAGTAGTAATAGAAGTTTTAGAAGTGGCAGTTATAATAGTAGTAGTAATAGTAGAAATAGAAGGAGTAGGTTTAATAGCAGTAGTTCA